>JANXHW010000001.1:91818359-92178359 GCA_026170595.1 Plestiodon gilberti rubricaudatus
AAGCATCGGACCTTCAGAAGGCCCTGGAGCGCCGGCGGAGCCGGACGCTCCGAGGCCGGCTCCCCGGCGGGCTCCCCGGCCTTCAGGTAAGGGGGTGTTTGAGGGGGGTCACCCTAGGGCGAGGGGGTGACGCGCACCCCCCGCCCTAGGGTGTCGCGCGTCTAGTGACGCTACTGCCTTGAGGAGATCTCCAGCATCTTCCAGCTAGCCACAGTGGAGCCTGCCCGAGTGCTGCTGCATCCCAGCGTGTGGGGTTGGTCAGAATTGTGCCGTTAAGTCTCTTAATGAAAACACAAAACTGTAGAGAATAGATCCTAGTGACTAATGGCTCTTTAGTGAGTACCTGAAAGGTAAATAAATCGTAAAATACACTTAGAACTATTTGTTAGGTTAGAATGTGAGTTATTAATTATCAGGAAAGGAATGAATTTAACAAACTGACAGAGTGAAAAATTGTCATACTCGTTACAAATCATTTGTAACCCCTTGGGACCACACAGGCAGTCTCACTTGCAAGCAAAGATTTATACTGAAAAGCCTTCCTGAAAAATGGAAAGTTCAATTATTTCCCCACCCATTAAATACATACAGAAAAAAGCACACCATTGACTTCCAAAGGTATATGAATGTTGTCTCGTGAATGGGAACCACAGGCTGCAATAATATACACACTTACCTGGGGAGTGCCTTACACTCAGTAGGCTTCACTTCTGAGTAGACATGCATAGGATTGGTTCTGTAAATGAGTAAAAAGGAAACTGAAAAATGAAGGGTGTTATTATGCCATGTGACAGGATATACACATGGCCATCTAATCCCCAGGCGGGTGTTGAAATTCTGGAGTGCTGCTGGAAGGCAGTTGAATGCATGCAGGTCAACAAGCTTATAGTAAATCCAAACAAAACGAAGGTTATCCTGGTTCAGACCACTATGACTCAAGTGCTGGATTGTCAACGTGTCCTGAATGGGTTGTACTCCCTAAGCAAGAGCAGGTTCATAGCTTGTTTTTTTTTTTTTTTCTGGATTCTTCGCTGCTCTTGGAATACCAGGTGGCAGCAGGCAGCAGTAGCCTGGGGAGGCCTTTACTCAGCTCCAGCTGCATCTGTACATGAGTCAGTCAGACCTGACCACAGTGGTCCATGCCTTGGTGACATCAAGCCTTGACTACTGTAACACACTCTACATGGGAATTTACATGAAGACTGTCTGGAAACTGCCATTAGCGCAGTATGTGGCAGCCCACGCGGTCTTGGGAGCTACTCCTGTGAGCTGGGTCCTCCCTGTGGTCATCTGAGGGGCTCTCCTTTGAGTGCCGCCCATGACTGAAGCCAGGTTGACAGCGACAAGGGGTAGGGCGGGGTCTTTTCCACAGTGGTGACAAAATTGTGGAACTTCCTCTCAGTTGAATTTAGAAATATGCCTTCCCTGGAGGCCTTCCAGCAGAGGCCAAAAGCTTTTCTTTTTCACTTGGCCTTCCCACCTTGTTTCTCAGTGTTTGACATAAGGCAGCTTGTAACAGAAGTATATAAAAGTTTAATCACAGCCCAATCCTAGACTTCCCCCCCCCACTCGCTAATGCAGCTGCGCCAAAAAGGCACGCACTGCATCCAGTGGGTGGGTGATGGTGGTGGAGAGCAGATCAAGAGGCTTGGGAGGGGAAACTGATTTCCCCTTAATCCTCCATAAACCTTTCGCCAACGGGTCTCCTTGGAGCTGCACCAGCTCTTGAGCTGGTGCAAGTGCAAGGAAGGGGCGGGGAGTTTCAAAACAGAGAGGATAGGATCTGGCACAACCACTGCAGCTGGATCCACCCCCTCCTGCTGCCTCCCCACCCCCATTCCTCCTCGCCCAGTCTGCCCCCTCCCCACCCCCACCGCTACCTTACCTGGCCCAGTGGGTGCGGTGGGGTCCATCAGCAGAGCTGCAGTGCTTCTGCCTATTGCAGCCGCGCTTGTGAAATGGCCATCAATGAAGCACTGCACACTCCATCGTCAGCCCTTTTATGACAGCGGAAGTGACTTCTGCTGTCATAATGGGCTCTGCACAACAGCCCAATCCTGCTGTAAATAAGTACATGGGCTTGTAGCCTGAGCATATCTGCAAGTAAACTTCTCCACAACTGCTCACCATGATAGTGCCCTGGACCACCTGAAAATTCACTCTGGGGGAACAGGACTATGTTCTGGCACAGGGCTGTGGCATTCAGGGGAGATTGACAAAAAGTGGTTGCAGATCTCATCTTACATCGCAATCCTGCGCAAGTTCAAGGCGGCAGAGCGAGTGCTCTGTCACCGGAAGTTGTCGTGAACATGCCGTAAAGCACGTTCGCGACGACTTGGGAGTAAGGGCGGCTGGCACAAGGGTAAGAGATTCCCCAGTGGGCACGGGGGCAGTCCAGGCAGCAAGGGAGGGGGGCCACTGGCTGAGCCAGCCTGGGAGGGGTCGAGATGGTGTCTGCCATATCCCCGTCCCCGTTTGGACCGACGTAGCTGTTACACGGCCTCCTCTTATTTAATTCTGCCAGCTACTTAGCTGGCGGAAATCCGAGGAGGCCCATTGGGCCTTCCCTGGTTTACACCGAGGGAAGGGGACAAATGTCCCCTTTCCCCGAATAGACCGCTGGGCTGCACCAGAGCAGCCCGGAAAGGGGATAGGATAATTGCGCAGGATTGCGCTGCCCAAGTGGTGGCATAGCCTGGTGGCATTACAAAACATTGGCACTGCAGTGACATATCCAGGTGGGTGCAGAATGGCTTATTCTAGGGTTCAGTGGAGCACTTCTGCACCCTGCTGTTAAGGTGCAACGGGTCCACAAAATCTTGCAAGGTATGGATTCTCTTAGCACCATGATTTAGCCATGCTCTATAGTTTTCAACAGCCGCTCCTTTCATTTCTTTTCTTTTTTTTAATAAATTAAGAAAATCCTTATTAGAATCAATTTTAAAATTAACATGTATAGAATCAAGGTGTTCCAGCAGATGGTTATTAGAGGAACAGGATGTTAGTGAAAATTTCAAGCACTAAAGCAATGAGCATAATTAACTTGACTAGAGCTAACACAAATGATTGAGAATGTTTTTAATTACAGCTTAGCTAAAAGGGAGAGGGTTGCATTTTTTAAGCGCTTTTGTGGGTGTTGATTGGCTGTTGTTGAAATTTGAGAGGCAATGTCGTGAAGAAGAGGAGAGAAGATACCAAGACCAGGTGAGGAACTTCTGGATGATAAACACTGAAAAAGTTGGGAGATATACCTTTTTAGAAGTCACTTCTGAATGAAGTGCCAGGAGTTGGTGGGGAAGAAAAGGAGGGGGGCTTGGAGTCCCGTTACCATTCAAGAAGAACGTATTGATTTATTTTTGTATGCCAATAAAGGTTCTGATTCTGATTTATTTTACTATGTAAACTGCTCTGTGAAGTACTCTTGTTGAAAAGTGGTATATAAATATTCTTGATAACAATTTCCTTACACACGATTTGAGCTGGTGGGATTTTATAATGCTCCTGTGATATTTAAAGAACCATGTGAGTGAAGGGATTAACAGGAAGGGGAGGTGGTGAGTTCTGCCTGACTCAGAAGCGTAGCTGGCGTCGCGCCAGCTGCCTCCTCGTGACACTGACGTCACTCACCCTGCCCCCAAGTGACGTCAGCCGGAGCCAAACGTCCCTCGGGGGTTGGGCGAGAGGGAGGGAGCCAAAACAAACGCGGCGCGGAGGCAGCAGGAGCCTTCTGCAGGCTCCTCCGAGCTCTGCCACTGCCACCCCCTGGATCACCCACGCCGCTGGCATGATGCCCCCCGCCTCCGGTTTGATGCCCCCCCGCCTGCTGCCCAGGGGTTGGTCCGCCCCCCACCCCATTCCATCCTACCCCTCTGGCCTGACTTGGCTATTTATCTCCCACAACCTCCCCTTTTTCATGTCATGTCACAAGAGGAAAAGGACATACTGTACTTCTGGTTATACAAATCTCACCAAATCCCACTGCAAATAACCTAAAGTATTGCTGAAAGAAGGTACTAGATAGTAGAACAATATGAAAGCTACAGTGCCAAAAGAAAAAAACAAAGCTCCTAAGCAGGAGCCGTTGCTGTTTAACATGAAAAGTGGTTTTTGCAGGGGGGAGGGAAAGCTTTTTTTTCTGTTGAAAATGTTGAGCCTTGTGAAATAATACATTTCATACCCAAAAACAAACATTACCAAAATTCAGCACTGCATGATTATAAAATATTTTGTTATCATTGGCGTACCAGAACAATGCAATCAATAAGGCATTGGAACTGAGTTTGCAAAAGAGTCAATTTTGATCAGATTGGGCAAAGCAGTGATTCTCAAACTGTGGTTCTCAAACTGTGGGTCAGGACCCACTTGGTGGTTCACGACCTAATTTCTGGTGGGTCCCACAGAGTCTCCAATGAAAACATAGGTGAAGGAAAGATCAGATAACTAATTGCCACAAGCCCTGAAGCTATTCAAAAAGCAGATAGCTGCTAACTGCCCTTCAAAGAGCTGGGCTCCTGCAGTTTGCAAGCTTGTGTAAATATAGGGAGATAAATGTTTGAGCGTCTTTTGGGGGGTGTTTTATTCCCAAGTCTGTCAAATGACAGGTAGTGGGGGCAGGTGAAGGTTGGGTCATATAACTAAGCCCCTCAGGCCTTGAGGCTATTCATTAGGGCTGCGTCATTACAAGAAATGGATTGAGGATTTTTTTGCAAATAAATAAATAAATAAGATATTACTTGTAAATAAATAAATAATTTCTTTCTAGATCCCCCTTTTTTAAGTCTTGTAAAGCTTGGTGGGTCCCGATAAAGTATCATTTTAAAAAGTGGGTCCCGGTGCTAACAAAATTGAGAACCACTGGGGTAAAGGAATTGCCTTGGGCTTTTAATAGAGGCTAGGAGATCAAATCAGTCAATCCTGAGTGAAATCAACCCTGACTGTTCCCTGGAAGGACAGGTACTGAGGCTGAAGCTCAAATATTTTGGCCACCTAATGCGAAGAGAGGAGTCTCTGGAGAAGACTCTAATGCTGGGAAAGATTGAAGGCAAAAGGAGAAGGGGAAGGCCAAGGATGAGATGGTTAGACAGCATCACCGATGCAACGAACATGAAAATGAGCGAACTCAGGAAGATAGTGGAGGACAGGAAGGCCTGGCGGGATGTGGTTCATGGGATCACGAAGGGTCGGACACGACTTAACGACTGAACAACAACAAAAGGTTGTTCCTGTGTTAGTGAACAACCTGATCCTCTAGTTGAGCACAAGTCTCCCCCTGCATGTCCCTTCCTCTAGCTACTGTTTCCACCTCATTTGGAGTTCCCCAAAGGGGTTGCTGGGTAAATCCTGCCTATCCCAAGCCTTTTTCTCACGTCTCTGTAGAAATGAGTTTCACTTGGTTTCTTTCATTAGTGTAACCCAGTATCAATTTCAATTGTATGTAGTCTGCAGTTTGAAATGTGACCTGAATATCCCATTCCTTTTTAATTATATTGATTGAGTCAGTCCTTTCTGAGTAGCAAAAAATAAATAAAAAAAAATCAATTCCTGAATAGACTTGCCGTGGAGATCAGGTGGAGATTAATAAATGAGCTCCTTACATGGTGTTTTCTAGTCTTCCCACATATAAAAGATTACATTCACTCTTGCATTGCTGAACCATGGAGGAAGACTTTGATAGCAGTCTCAGAAGGAAAGGTGATCACTCTTGCAGGATTTTTCACATCAATTCAGGGGCCTTTTACAGAATTCAAAGAATCTTGTTACAGTTCTAAGGAAGTCACATTGAAAGAAAATGGAGAAGCTTATACAGTAATGAAGGTTATAATTATGTTCATGGCAAGCTTCATCTGATCAGATTTGGAAGAATAAGGAGCATTGATTCTCAAAGTTCTCCCTGCAAGGGGGGGGGGAGAACTCTGAGTACTTGTGGGGGCAGAGACAGTGGTGGCAGCAAGGCTGCCATATCACCTGCCATATCCGACAGGTAAGGGAGGTAGCATTTAGTATGCCATCTAAGCGTCAGATCTTGGGCTGGCCCTGGCAACTGGTGCTCAATACCTCAGAACATAGAGATTCAAAGATTCTGAAGGAAAGAGGTGATTGCTAACCCTCTTATGAAAATGCTGAGGCAAGGGTGGCTTGTCAGTCAAGATTCTGCTCTACAGAACACAGTTGCTTTATCGTCGCCATACTCTGTCGATATTGTTTTCAGGCTATGGCAGCAATATGGAAGCAGACGGAGGCAGCAGTATGATGGAACCCCATTCAGTCACAGGATGTGTGCAAACACTGTAACTACATGGACGACGAGATCAATCATGTGAGTCTTTCCCACCTGATCATGCCTAACCTGGAGGGAAAATGGCAAACAGGTGAAAAAGGCCCATATGGTTGGACTTGCATGTGATATAATTGTATATGGACAGACACACACTGTAGCCCTGTAGGATTGATAGGGGGTGTGTGCTATGTCCCAGGTGCTGACCACACTCACCTTGTGAGGAGCGGCCGCAGCGGCTGCTTTCGTAGCCCCAGCAGCTTCTTTTGTAGCCACAGTGGCTGGGGAGGCCATTTGGGTGGTTTTCAGGGCGGGAGAATGGTCCTCCCGCCTTCCCTTGCTCCTGTAAGGTGGAGCCTTTCCAGGAGCAACATCGTGGCGCAGGGGCAGCCCCGCTCCAGCAATGCCACTGCTGCAGCCATGTGGGATTATGCACAGGGCAGCGCCACTGCAGGCACATAGGAAGGGAACTGAGAATGCAAAGCTACTCTTCTATAGCATTGTATAAAATGGTTGGTTCTGTCTATAGTTGCTGCAGCTGGGAGAGGTACAGACCGAGGAAATAACATCTACTAGAAGAAGAAAACCAATGAGGGACTCAACAATTAGAGGCTGGTTCTAGTACAATTACAAGGAACAAGTATGATTACCGGAGCGAGGATTGCAAAATAGTCATTTCTGGGAACAGCAGATTGCACCCTCAAACAATAAATACACCAATAAATATAATTAATATTGTACTGTACACCAATAAATATAATTAATTTCACAAAAGATTAACCCAAATTATTTAAAAACTTTATTTTAATTCTCTTTAGGAATAGTGTAATATGACGCATCCTAGCTAGCACTGCAGCAATATAATCAACAGTGCCTAAGGCTTGAAATTGTTGTATGCCTGGGATAATTTGTATTATTATAGTAATAAGAGATGCTGAAGAAACCTACAGTAGGTTTTTCAATTGTGCTATGTGGTTTCTGTGCCAGCAAGGAAGACCCTGATTCTCTAGGCTGGCTCATATCATATATGCCTTCCTATGTTCCTGATCCTCTTGCTGTTGCTTGCATAAGAGGCTTATAGGATGAGCAGGCAGAAATACAAAGACCCTAGTCTTAGTGGGAATATAATAAGTGCTACAGGACCAGGCACAATCCTTTCTCTTCTTCTAGTCTTTTGTTCAGCCTGCCATCCAGCCCACTGTAGCTGTGGTAAAAAGTAACATAGTAAAATGAACAGGACCTTGGTTCTGTTAGATATGAGAATCCTGGTGTCTCCATACCTTCTTGATGCACCAACACTAATCCATACAAGCAGCTGCTCAATCAGCCAACCAGAAGCATCGGGCGGGGGGTGGGGCGGGGGCCCCAGGCGGCATGTGTGTGTGTGTGTGTGTTGAAGCCACTGCTTTGGAGGCTCCTGGAGGGATCTAAAGCGACGCTGAAGTGTTCTTGCGGGCGGGCAGCGGCAGGTGCGAAAGGTGTTCCCCGCCCTCCCTCTCACACACCCCCAGGTACCTTTTTGCACTGCTGACATTGTTCCCGGGGCAGGCCGGTGATTGCACTTCTGGTTTGTGACTCACAGGGGGTGTCATTTTTCGCTCTCCCCCCCCCCAGTATGCCACTGTAGCCAACCCTAAACATCTGTGGCTTGCAAACAATTAAGGAAGTTCATCAAGGGGTCATGTTAGAAGCAGATCCAAATTATTTTTGGAAAAGAAGCTTTATGCTGTAACTCATCTGTGTCAAAGGAACAATACAAATCAGGTCCAGGCAAATGGAAGAACAAATGTTTCCACCTAGTCAGCCATCAAGTGTATGTTTTCCAGTTGGCAAAAGTACTGTGTTGCTATTTGCCAAAGCCCTTTGCCCTTTAAAAAGCTAGGACAGGCAGTCAGGATAGCTCCAAAATGGAATGAAAAGATGGGAGCTGGTGAAGATGAGGGATGCAAGTGATGGTCAGTTGTGGTGTAGAGGTGATGGTGGCCATAATGATAAGGGGATGATCAGTTCTAGGGGACATTTAAGCTCAAATCATATATACATACAGTAATTACCTGGGAGTAAGGCTGAAATCCTATGCATGCTAACCTGGGAGTAAGTCCCATTGAACAGTGGAACTTCTGAGTTAATAGGCCTAGGCTTGCACAGTAAGTCCCATTGAACATAGTGGGACTTGCTTCTGAGTAAACATGCATTTTTTGCTGTTAGTTGTGCTGGTAGTTTGGTGCTTGGTCATTGCATATGTACAGTATTTGCAAATCTTCTGAAAATTAAGTCTGTTGTTCTACGTGTGTGTGTGTGTGTGTGTGTGTGTGTGTGTGTGTGTGTGTGTAATTAATGTCCTTGGTGATATTTCTGCATGTTGTAAATCATGCTAAGATGTTAGTGAAGCATGTTATTAAGACATGTTTTCATCTAATCTGCAAGGAAGCACCTTTCCTGTACTACAACCATATTTTGAAAGGGTACCTGGACCTCAGAAAAATAATCAACTATTTTTCAGTGTCTAGTCTGGTGAAAAGCTGTATTCATATTTATAGGCCCCTAAGCTGCAGCATACAAAGGACATAATGGGGATGGAAAATCTCCTCAAAGATTACAGTTTCCGTTGCCATTTTTCTAAAAGGGTCCCAGTAATAATGTTAAGTGATGTTGCTTTCAGAGCACATGAAGAAAGGCTGCTTTTTTTGTATCCAACAAATAGTAGATAAGAACACTTCCCAACAGGCAGCACAGAAGGTGGTTGGGAGAAGAGGCAGCATTTGACCATGACTGTCTGGAATACTACATTGGGAAGGAGAAGTGGGATGAATCATGCACTGATCTCAGCTAATTAGCCCGTGACTGAGTAAAGTCTAGGGAGCAAAATAGTCAATTAAAGAATAGTATACTTAATTTATTTCAAAATAATGTATGTTTCGGCTTCTAACATCATTATCCTGCTGGGCAGCCCAGTCCTGCCCAACTATACGCAGCTGTCCTAAAGGGCCGACCACTGTATCCTAGGCCCATTGTGGCCTGTCCCGGTGCGGCCTGGGCACACCTTGGGAGAAGGGGACGTTTGTCTCCCTCCCCAGATGTAAGCAGGCCGGTGGCCTATGGGCCTCCTCAGATGCACGCCAACTCCAGAGCTGGCATGCATCTGGGGAGGCCGTGGAAGGCTGGCATGAGCTGTGACATGGCTTAGGATAGTGCTACCCAAACAGGGGCGTCGCAATGCCCCAGCCAGGAAAAAAGGGTTGCTATACCCTTAAGGGGCGTGGCAACCCGCGGTGACGACAACAGCGCATCCGGGATCGCGCCGCCGCCACCGCCACGGACGATAAGGTCCGTTTTACCTGCATTGGTGGGCAGTGGGTGTCCGACGGGGTGTGTGGGGAGCCTGCGGACCCATCCGCAGGCCTCCCCAAACGTCAGAGCAGTGCTCCGACGCGATCGCAACCCACTTCCGGTTTTACGCGAAACTCCGCTGCTCCGACGCTTGTCTGCAGGCTCCCCACACACCCCGCTGGACACCCACTGCCCACCAATGCAGGTAAAACGGACCTTATCGTCCGTGGCGGTGGCGCGATCCTGGACACGCCGTCACGATCCCTTGGAAGGCCCCGCTGCCACTTAGAGCAGCGTAGGGCCTTCCCAGGAGTTAGGAAACCTCTGGCTTAGGATATCAGTGCATCTCAGTGCCGATATTCCTGCCCCCTCCCAGCCCAGGTCAGCCATTGCGGCCAATTTAACTTAAAAGGTCTCTTGTCAGACTTTTAAATTATTTTTCCAGTGGTTTCCTTTAGCTAGAAAGACAGAGAATTGAATTAGGGTTGGGATTTGGTTCATTGACCATTTTGAGCCAGAGCTAGTCATTTAAGGGCACAAGCCCTGCTGGATCAGGCCAAGAGCCCATCTAGTCCAGCTTCCTGTATCTCACAGTGGTCCACCACACGCCTTAAACAACAAGATACTGTTATTCAGAGATAGGCTACCTCTAAAACCCAGAGGTTGCGTAAAGTCATCATGACCTGTAACCCATGATGGACTTTTCCCTTCTAGATCTGTCCAATCCCCTTTTAAAGACATCCAGGCAAGATGCCATCACAACATCCTGTGGCAAGGAGTTTCACAGATAGACTACACACTGAGTGAAGGAATATTTCCTTTTGTTTGTTCTGACTCATGGCAGATATCTGCAACTCATCAAATGATTGCTGCTCCCTTTCCAGTCCTCAAGGTAGCAAGGAATAGTTAGCACGGAAATTGAATTCAGAGTGTTTGATGGAATACCCTGGAGGTTTGAGTCTATTGTTTTTTTGTCAGCCTTGTGTTTCTCTAGTAGTAGAATGTCATAATGTTTGTGCTATGCCCTAAATCAGGGGTGGCCAACCTTTCAACATGAATGCTCCTGGCCCTTTAACGGTTGTCTAGGTGAGGGCATTTCAGCAGTTGCAGCTGCTTTAGCAGCACCATCAGCACTTGCAGCTGCCAAAATTCTGACTTCTACACAACTCTTAAGAACGCAGAGGCCCTAACGGTGGAAGGTTGGCCACCCCTGCCCTAAAGGCAAGCAGTGGGGTGGTGGACAGTGGAGAGAACAAGGCTGAGGAAAAAGTTGTCCTTTTGAATTTGGCTTGGGGATGATGCATTCGCCTAGCGTCAATCTTGGACAAAAGACACACAAGTCTGGCTTGAGCTTCATGTGTTTCTATCATCGACTCTTGACAAAAGACACATGGCAGAGACACTCTCAAAACAAACAGAGGTGCACGTTAACACAGATTCAACTGTGGGATGCAAAAGTGAGATATAAATATAAAATAAACAATGGATTTGACAACAACCCAGAGCTCATATAGACACTCAAATAAGATCTCTCTAGATGGCCTATCTTGGTAACTCATATTTTGTCAATTGGTAAATGCATAATAGTTTGCTAATAGGTGTCTGTATCTACCCCAGAGGTTGACAGCCAGGATTCTCTTTCAACTGATTCAGCAGCAGGACTAGCCCCTAGTTTTAGGTTTTAAGAAGCATCTTTCTTGACTTTTTTCACGAAGTCTTATATAGTCACATAAGGCCATCCTGCACAACTTTAACAATCCTGGTTTTTGTTTGGAGAACAGGCATTCAGTACTTTCTCAAAATGATCCAAGTTCCAGAAATCCCCCAAATGAAGCACTTATTGTCATAATGTTATTCTGATGTTTTCAGTATTCATAACATTTACCGTAGAAACATTGGAGATTATTATTCCTTTTGAGTGAGATTGGGATCAAGACCATGGACCAAGATCTCAAAATCAAACTTGAAGGAAAAGTACTTTTTAGATTGTTTCTTTTTATTTTAAATATACCTATTACAACAACTTTATGCATGTATTGACACTTATTTACATATCCAGTGTATGCCTTTTAGGAGAGAATGCCTGGACTAAATAAATAAAAAAAGAATCAATGAAGTTTTCATCATCATCTCCTAGAAAACAAAATTCCACACACATGATAGGGCTGAGTTCTCTGGTATTCCATAAAATGGAGCTTTGCAGGCTACAGTCCAATGTGATGCATATTCATGAACGTAATCACAGATAATCAGAGACACAGCAATTTCACAGCATAAAGGGAAATATACAACCATATCTATTAAGTAAGCAAAATGGTAATCCAAACAACAGGAAACCTGGCTTCATTTGCGGTTACACGTGGGGAGAACAAAGAAGACCTTCAATTTGTAATTAATAAAAAGTACTGTATACACATTTTTACAAGACTGTCTGTTCATGGCTTCTTAAAGTTTGTACTGTATTATACAAGTGAGCTATAATTCTCCGCTACAGGTTATACCACCATTGGATATTTCCTTATACTTATGTACAATAAAAAAATATGATGAACACAGTGATGCATGTGCCTGGTGTAACAAAGCAGTCCCAGTTCACTGTCGTTATACATCTACATGGAAACTCATTTTCTGAATTAGGAGAGATGCTAACACATAAGACAGGGTAGAACCCCTTTCTACAAAACTAGATTAGTTCATCCCCGAAAGGATAATTGGGTTATGCATTTCAAGTTGTTTCCCTCTTAGAATTTGGCAGAGTGCATGTGCAGATTTTTCCACTCAACCAGTACTTCAGCCTGAGGAAGGTTCTCAATGGCGCAGAGGGTCTATATGCATTAGGAACTCAGTTCCGTTCTTTGTCACAGTCTACAATGGTTGGGAGAGGGGCAGCAAATGCAGGCCCCCACACACAGAGTGGCTGTGTGGAGCATTCCTGAGAAGACAGCTCTTAGGTTGGGTAAGTGCTTAACCTAGGTTGTAACAGTGACCACCCCTGTCCCAATCATTCTTGCCAGCATTTACAGGAGTTCAATCTTTGCTTTTGAGAAGATATATTTGCATTAATCAGTGGTGCACTGAACTCTAGGCCCTATGTTATAATTTTTACCTGTTTCCAAAATCAGTTATTGACAGTTACATCAATAAACATTCGATTTCAGCATCATCGCTATCAAAATGAAGAACATCGAGAATTAGCAGCACCTCTTCCTATTTTGTAAGATATTTCAAGTACAGTAATTGGTAGTGATTCTGTACTTTCAAAGCATCTTGGCTAATAGTTCCACCCTCTGACCTATTCAGTACATGTATCTTCTTCAGCAATCTAGAGAACTAACTAATGCTAAACCAACACTAGTTAAGATCACACATTTTTCAGATATGAAAAAAATACAAAAACAAGTGAAAAAAGTGATTTATGACTTATGAAAGTAGCCAACATAAAAGTCAAAGTGATTCATCGGTGTGCTAAGTGTGGTTGGTGTTGACTTGTGTCAAATTAGCACATTAGATTTCACATTAATACAGTCAGAAAAACTGGATTAGGAGATAAAGCCAGCAAAATATCATTTTACATACTGTACATTTGGCATATTTTAGATTTTTAACCTTTTTTTAAACAAAGTAGTGAAAAATTACAGTCCTTTAATAGAAGATGTCAGAAGTCCTATTCAACAAATATTTCCATTTGTTATCCTTTGTGCTCATTCACTGAAAACAAATTGGCACGCTATGACTTAGTTGTCACATATATACATTTTATTAACTGGTCCTGCAAACATTGAAATTGCATGAGATAGAATAGCATTTCCTTGATGTGCTTCTGTTTACCTGTTGACAAAGTATACAAATGACAAAGGAATCCATTATGCAATACTGTACATGACAGTGAAGAACAAAACATTAAATTTATTTCACATGTGGAAGTGAAGTGACTGCAAAGCATTTTGTCAAGGCGTTGACACCTTGCATTGGATCCACCTTTCAGTGGATTCTCAATAGTTTTACTCAAAAGCCATTTTGGCTCCTAAAAAGTGCTAACTATACACTTTTGTACGTGTTCTTGTGTCACTACATTCGTCTGTTTTTCTAGAATTTAAAATTTATCCTTTTCTCCTCTGGGACAGAAGATACACGAGTAGAAGTTTTTATTGTAGTATTAAAATAGTATGAAGCATGATCGAGCCCAAATTAAGCACTTTCAGAAGAGAGTTGTGTGCACACGTGCTATGGTGTATCCCCCAAATCCTTTATTCAACTCAATTATGAGAAAGGGAACTTAAAAGCTTTCATGTGTATGCAAAATACCATGTGTAGCCCTTGGGATCCATAATTGTCTATAAATGAATTGATTTGCTGAAAGTACAAAGAAATATTAATAGAATGGTCTGACATGCTTTCACGTTCTTTGGTACATATGGGCCATGGCCAGCATGTATTCCTCTCATTTAAATGCATGTTTACATGCAAACTGATGACTGTTTTAGTAAGGGCATAACCATAGGGTGGTTTTTACATAGAGCTGATCATCCAAATATATGACCTTTTAAGTGTCCATTAACTTAATTTTTGTGTTCAATCTAGACCTCTAGACACTAAAGAATGGAGTTCTATCACTGCTTTATGCACAAAACCAATTCGATCTGAATTTGATTAGCAGCCATAAATAAAAGAGTTGTATCTCTTCCCCATATCTCTACACTGGCCAGTCCTCTCTGAATGCATATACTGTACAATGGTACTTTGAATTTGCTGTATAGAGGACAAAGGGACATTAACACAAAATCCGGATGAATTTGAAATCACACAATTAAAATTAAATGTGACATATGTTGCAATGACTTTAATAAAGGTCTACTGTTTCCTCCCAAAATCCATTTCATGATAACACATATCATTGTGTAAAGTTATGCCTCCAACAAATTGCCCTGTTTTTGCATTTTTAGATTATTATTGAGGAATCACAATAGCCTGCACTAGTTGAACGAAATTTAGGAGTGCAAGTGGATGCTATATATAAGAGAGACCCTTCTTTTGGTATTTGGATGAAAGATTGAAACAGCTAGGAGAAGACAGAATTTTCTACTATGAGAATTTTGTTAGGACAAGAAGAACACATTCATTCCCTGTATTTCAGTTCTTTCAATTGAGACAATGGGTTCAAGACCGACCAAAGGGAGAGTGCTTATGGAAGGAACATAATCTGAAATGATAATGACGTGGATCTTGTGAAGCTGCGGTAGCACAAATATTTCCACTTGTGCAAGGGGGCTTTTGCTGACTCCTTCCTGCTACAACTCCCACACCTCATACCCTCCTGAACTGACCACCCTTCCTGCTGCTGTCTCCCATGCCAACCTATTTCAGGGGATCTCCCAACTTTCAGGAGCTGATTTTCAGAAGGCACAGAAACTGTAGCATGGATGGGGTGACAGAAAAGCCCCATCCTGCCAACAGAACTCCAGCTGGCAGAACAGGAGATAAGATCCAAGCCTATGTACTACCTTTTATAGAACTCCATGATTAGAAAGAACATTATGATTAGAAAGAACATTAACAGCGCAATCCGACTTAACTTTTGTGCTGGTGTAACCAGTGGCGCAAGCAAGAACGGGAGGCCCCAGAACGGAAAAGGGATTCAAATCCCCTCCAAAAGAGGATTTGAATCCCTTTTCCGTTCTGGGGCCTCCCGTTCTCACTGTGCTGCTGGTTAAACCGGCACAAATGTTAAGTCAGATTGCGCTGTAAAAAACATTTAAAATGTCACTATGTAATTATTCGGCAGTGTTTGTGCAAATGTTTGCTGGCATTTAACTCCCGGGAGGCTGAAACACATTTATCCTAATGCAGTTTTTATGTGTTTCTGATGTAGATTTATCAGAACACATGTAATACATATACAGTAGCTGGGCCCACTTATACAGACTTCTTTGGAACCAAATATAGTATTGAGAAAAATACAAGGAGCCGCTAGTACTAATATTCCATTGGGTCACGTGATAGTGATCATGGATTTCTTTTGGGAAGAGTTAGGTTTGAAGCAGGAAATTGAGCTGATTTATCACGTCTTACAGTCCAATCCACTGTAACTCCCCATGCAGCGATGCAGCAGCACCAATGCTGCATCCTATGGGGGAGTTTTGGACTCCAGTGGCCTCCTCGGCACAAGGGAACATATGTAAGGGTTCCTTTGTCCTGGGGTAAGTCCTGCTGGCCTAGTGGGTCTACTTGGATCTGTGCCAGCGATATCGCTGGTGCAAGTCCGCATAGAGGTGGACTGAGCCCAGGAAGGGGGATTCGATTTGGTGGACACCAACTGCCAATGAACCTACCCCTTCCTGGGCCCGATCTGCCCTCCTCCCCATCCCATTACACCCAACACCTGCCTCCTTCCCATGCTGTACACGATCCTATCTGGCCCAGTGGATGTCTGGTGTCCAATGGTGTGCAGACTGGCAGCTCATGGGGATTCACTAGAAAGTGGCTAGCACTGCAGGAACACTCTGGCGGTGCTATGCGCCAATAGGATTGGGCCATAAATAGCTCCCAGATTTTTAACAGCCCTATACTAGAAAAAGAGAATGTCATCAGTAATGCAGTGGAAATGCTAGCCATTATTAGGTTGTTTAAAACTCATGTATTTATTGCAATACATAGATGTGGTAGAATGGAATTGAAAATAAGGAGATGATAGGCTGTTTTCAATATTGGGAAAGAGACAATGCATCTTGACTGTATCATTGGGTTGAGCTTAATGCATATTAAGGTGCAACTCGACTATGGATTCATGAATTAATGAGATCACTGCTGTTCTAAATAATGCTTAGCATTTGTATAGCACTTTTGGAGTGTATAAAGTGCTCCACATATATTATCTTCATATGTAAGTATAAAGTATTATTAGTATTATCCTTCATACTGGAGCTGAGGACGAGAGGGAGCAGCTCACCTAAGGCCACCTAGTAAGTTCATGGCTGATGTGAGTTTTGAACTGGGAAATTCCTGGTTTTCAACTCAGCCTTAGTGTAGGCTACACCTGTTCTCTAGTGAAGTTGTACACTTTTGATTTATTGCTGTTGGCTATAACATGAATGAATTATAATTAAGATGTTGTATTATATTTTCAATACTTTATTATTGTTTTTAAAGGTATTGCAGATCCTATTCTAGAATATGTGCTTGGCCCACAAAAATATATAAGAATCCCTTCCAACATAAACTATTATTTTACAATTGTGATATGTTTAAGATATGAAGAATTAACAAATGATTAGGTAAGCTGGAGATGGAAGTGAAAAAGTTGTATTAATTTTAATGCTGTTAGAAGAGTCAGACACAAACTTGATACATGCAGCCGGACAATGAGCAATGTGTACGAGTGTCAAATAGGAAAAGGGAAAATCAACATAATGATCAGCATTCCCGTATAAACAGAGAATCCAAAAGACATACTTACACCTTCTAAAAGTTGAGTTCTCAGGGCTAAACTAATAGCCCAATCCTGTCCCCTGCCACCCCCATAGCATGCAGCACCGCTGATGGCGTATGCGCTGCATGCTATGGTGGGGGGTGAGTGACCAGATGGCCTGGGAGAGGTAAGTAAAAGCTTTTGGCCCAGTCCTATGTGGGCCTTATGCTGCTGGAACTAGCATTCCAGCAGTGTAAGGTCCTTAACGGCTGTCGCAGAAGTTGCCCCCCCTCCAGTGATCCCTAGATGTCCCCTGGCACCAGTAAGTCAGCACAGGGGGTGGGAGGGAGGGGGTGGGAGGAATGGGAAGAAGGTGGGAGGGAACAGGGGTGGAACATGGCCTGGAGGGGGTGGTATTGGTGGCAGCAGCACTGCCGATATCCTATCCCCCTTCATGTAATGGTGGCCGAGGCCTTATACACTGATGGATCGCCAAATCTGTCAGTGTAAGGCCAAACAGGACCTGTTCTGTGTAACCACCAACCATATTTCTGAAAGAACAGGAATACATAGCAGACTCTTCTTAGATATTATGAAGAAGAGGCAGCAAAGAGAAATAGAGTGGCAGGAGTTTTGTGTCTCATAACATTTAATTGACTCCTTGTACTGAATATGGATTGCAGTGCTTTTGAACAGCTATGCAGAAAAGCAAAGCGCCCTCCTTGAGAATTATTTGGACGGAACAGAATGGTGATGTATGCAGTTACTAAGTATTTTATCTTCTCTGGCTTAAGTGTTGTGCAAGAGAAGGAGTGAAGAATGGAAATGTATAAATGACCATAAGTTTTTTGTTTGTGTGTTGGTTTTTTGGCACATATGCACGGGAATTAAATGGAGTGTGTGTGTTTCTGAAATTCTGGATAATGAGATAATGATGGGGTTCATTAGAGAGACTAGTGCAATCCTGTGTAAGGATTTGGCTGGTGGCCCATGGCCACCTGCCGGATCCTGAGCCCCGGCGACCATTCTGCCGCTGGGCCGGAGGTTCACTCGGTGTAAATCCAGGCTGGCCCTATTGGCCTTCTTAGATTTCCGTCAGCTAAATAGCTGGTGGAAGTAGAGGAGGCTGTGTAATGGCATAGCCGGCCTGGCAGGGACAGGGATATGGCCAACGCCATCCCCCGCCCCTTCCGGGTTGGCTAGGTCAATGGCACCCCTCCCTCCCCCTTCCGGACCGCCCACAAGGCTGGCAACGGAGCTCTTACCTTCTGCCGCCATCCGTGTCCTGGTCTGGCGCTGGAGTGAGGGCGCCTTTCGCCGGCCTCCCTTACTCCCGAGGTGTCGCGAATGTGCTTTACGGCACATTCGCAATGTCATCCAGTGACAGAACGCTTGTTCCGTCGCTGGCTTTATTTACAGGATTGCGCTGTTAGAATTGCAATTTCTAACACAATTGCAATTTCTAGAACAACCTTCAGCTAAACTAATAGAGATCCCCAACCTAAAAGGTCCACGGATGTACACACAGCTCCCAATAAGGGTGGTCTCAGTTCCCTACAATGCAGGCACAGCTCCTTATAGTATAGTATACAGTATACTATTGTGTGCACACTCTCACATATCCAGGAAACTATGGATCTTACTAAAGTCCGTTTTGTTGTACTGCAATTTTTTTAGTAGCAAACTGATATAAATGCACTAGACTTCAGATATATCATCAAGGAAAAGACAAGAATGAAGCAGTGCTTTTAAATTTTTAAAACTTTTAAAAAATACCTTATACGTATTCTGTAAAGTATCATTCACAATGCATGTCTTTTAACACATTTTCCTGAAAAATGTCAGGAAACATAGCTAGTGGCAGAGATGAAAAAACTTGGCATGGTTTCTGAACTTTATTTTGAAAAGAGGAACATCCAAAAATGAATATGCATTAAGTTAATGAATTCAGATTCAGGTGTGCTTGTAAGCCTTTCTTTCTGCATCATAATTAATAGTATTTGTTCATTTTATTTGTATTTGGAGAAGTCTAGAGTTTTCCTAGAGTTGGAAAAGCCTGGAGTGGACCAGGATGTGAGTTGCCTGAAATGTCTTTGTTCTCTAGAGTTTTTTTGTCTAGAAGGTTTTTATCTCATAACACTAAGTTCACATTTTATTTATTGATTTGATTTTCCTTTGCAAAGACGGCAAGACTATTGATTATGTCCATCCATGATATCTTTTACAGCCTTACTCTTCATCAAACTATTCAGATTTTGCTATGACTATTAAGTTATCAGGGCCACAATCCTATCCCCCACTGCTTGCACCAATGCAGCCGTGTCAAGGAGGTGTGTGCGACATCCTATGGTGGGAGGGTGATCAGGGGACATCCTCGAAGTAAGGGAACTTTTGTTCACTCCAGGTAAGCCCCCTGTTGCCCTATGGGTCTATACTTGGAACTACACCAGCTCTTTGGCTGTTTCAAGACAAAGTACTGTAGACTCAAGAGGTGTGTGGCAAGGCCAGGCTGGGTGCATAGAATATTGGCAGCACCTTTGCCGCCGATACCTCTTCCACATGCCCCTGACACACCTCCCGCTGGACCCAATCCCTGCTCTGATCTTCCCCTTGTACACCCCATTACTCCCCTCCCCACTGCTGCGCAGCTGGCACCACTTGCCGTTTGCTCAGTAGCGCGTGACAGCGTGTAGCATTTTGCTGTGCTGCAAACCATGTTGCGCTGCCGGAACACAAGTTCCACAGCACAGATGGGGAACAGGATCGGGCAGTAGATTTTTCAAGCAACAATTTTATGGAACACAATTTGAAGCAGTACATTTTAAATCTGAAGCATTGCAGGAAGAATAAGGGCTTGTGTTGGAAATGCTTGAAAACATTTTAAGGATTGTCTTAGATGGGAGCTTCCTTCACAGTTGGTTTTGCTCTATAGTAGAAGATTCACACATTCAAGTAATCAACATAAAGCTGCACTTATTACATGAGTAATTGTAACTTATTTGACCTTTTCCAATAGAAGCTTAAGGTTGGGCCATGACTGAAGCTTTTATTGGGCCATGACTATGTTTGTGGTAGCAAGGACACGTCAACCTTGCTATTTCATGATTGTGATTTGAGGTGATGAGTTTGCTATGCTGCACCACCACAAGGCTAGGACCTGAGACCAACAGTACAAATCCACTTTAACATTTTTCACAAGCAATACAAGTTCATGTTTAGTGATTACATGAAGAGGCAAAATTAAGTTCTTCAGTGTGAGACAGAATCTGTGCCATTGCATGCCATACCATGGCAACACTATGACTCAAGAAAACAGGATCCAGGTTTTAAATTACTTCAATGCAGTACACTCCTTTCAGTTTCACTTTCCCAGCCTTCCTTCGGCCTTGCAGCATATTGCTTTACAACAAATATATATAAATACAATCCAAATATCACACACACACACACACACACACACACGATTTTCCTTTTACATATTTTTTTCAAAGACTAGATTGCATTCTATGACATTTATGCATATTACAAGGATTCCCTTTTAGTTTTACAATGCAAATGCTGGTGAATTTAGGGGATTCACAGTTTCCTGTAGAAAGCTTTTTTTTTTTTTTAAGTGATACTACATATATAAACGGCACAAATATCTAGAAAAAAAAAGTAGCTCTTGGAAACGTGTCAGCTTTTGTCTCTAATTTTGTTCCCTTTTCACATATGTTGAGAGTTGCCACCTCAGTCCATTTCCATGTGTACAATGAGGCACACACATAGAGCTCTTCCCCCTGCCCCCCAAAAAAGAAAAAAGAAAGAAAGGGCTTCCTCATTCAGGAAGGCACACATGGATTTGTTTCTTCCATTGAAATTAACGAGGAAGTTGTTGTGCACAGAGGTAGAGATTATGGGGTTTTCAGCCATGTGAACTTTTCCAAGTTAAAGAAATAAAGATTTACATACCAAAACTTGTCTGTTGGAAGTTGTTGCTTGCAGGTGGAATTCTTTGTGTGTATCAAAGATGTTCCTACTACATCTGTGGAACATTTGCTGAATTGGGGTCATATCTACTCAAAGAAATATGCAAAGAGAAACCTTCTTCCTCTCTTAAACGACAGAGTTAAATAACATTTAGTCGAATCCTAACTAATGGCGCAATCCTATCCCCCCAACAGCACTGGCACTGAGGCCTCAGCGCCAGTGCTGGGTTATGAATGTGCCGTAACGTTTGTGACACCAGGAGAGTAGGCTGTGCTGGCACAGGGCTGGCACCGCTACTTTGCCGCCGGGTCCAGCGCCCTGCACCATGGAGCAAGTAAGTTCTGCACTGTAACAGAATTACACGGTGGGAGTGTAACAAGTCGAGAGGAGGGCAGAGAGGGGGCAGATCAGGGCTGGGAGGGGACTGGGATTGGCATCCTTGTCAGATGCCATATCCTATCCTCCCTCCCAGGCCTCGAGTCCCGAAATGGGGCTTCTCCAGTCAGCGCTGCTGAATTAGGTGGCACTGACCCGAGTAGTCCCATAGCCGAGGCTGGGGCATTACTTGGGGTAGCGAGGAGATCCTCAGCCTGCTCCTCTCCAGCACTAGATACAGTGTGGGCCAGACACCAAGGCTGCACTGGTGCTAGATAGGATTGTGCTGCCCATCCCCTGCCCCCTTCCCAGGCTCGATCTGCCCACCCCCTGCCCTGTTCAACTCCCTCCCCACCCTCCGCCATTGCAGGCCTTGGATAGGATTGGGCCACTAATCCTATTTCTGGTTGCACATGATTTGGGAACCTGGTATAAGTGATCTCTACAAATCAAGATATCAAACCAGGATTAATTATGGTTTGATAGTCTGCTTTGTAGGGATCACTAAAATCACAGTTTCCTGGTTTTGATGTCAAGGGACACCATAGTCTAACAAACCAGAAAGTTGTTCAATTTAACCGGGTGTGCAAGGAGTACAGGAAAGGGAAGGGGGCAAGAGAGTGCATGTGGGTTCACCACTCTTTCCTTGCTAGTTTATGGTTTGTTGAAACATCTGAATCAGATCTGTATATTATTTATGTGGAACATGCAAATCATTGTGAAAGACCAAAGTTCAGATGTACCAAAGTTCAGATGTTGCAAAGTTCAGATGACCAAAAAGGAATGTGGTTTGCATAGGATTAATTGACCCACAGCCCAATCTTATGCATGTCTACTCAGAAGTAAGCTTCATGAAGCCCAATGAGACTTCTAGCCCAATCTAGGGTTTACGATGGCAGATCTTGCAATCCTTCACTGTAATCCTCAGATCAGTGGCATGAAAGCTGCGTCACCGTCCTAATCTTCAGTGGTGCTAGTGCAAATGGCTGGAGGACCTGTATGAGCGGCAGCAGCTCCCAGATGCCCTGCTAGGTTGGTAGCAGGGGTGGTTCAACGGAGGCTCAAGGGGGGGTTGGGGTGGGGAACAGGCCGGGCAGGGACCAGTTCGGGGGTGGAGGGGGAAGATCTTGCTGGTAGAGATCCTATCCCTCTTTCCCTGCCCCAAACCACCCCTGTCTCTCTTCAGACTTATTCCAGCAAAATAGCTGGTGTAGGTCTGACAAGCCCCATTGGATGCCAGGTGGCCTACAGGGAGATAAGTATGAAAAAGTTTTACTTAACTCTCCAGAGCTGTCTGGTCACCCTTCTCCCCCCCCCCCCAATAGCAAGCAGAACATCAGTGTTGCTGCATGCTATGGGCTGGCAGGGGATAGGATTGGGCCCTTCCTTCCACATAACTCAAATTTTGCTGGCTTATTTTACTATGATTAACTTGAATGTGGAAAGAAAGCTCCAAATTTTGAGTATGAAAACAGACAAAAATTAGTTTTTTTTAACATTTGATGCAAATTGTGAAGGCTCCAATTCAATTTCAACAATCAAATTTCATAATTTTAATTTAATCAATGCATTAAAATCACCATCATGTATCTCAGTAGTAATAGCATTCTGGGACTAGAAAACTACCCACTAAATTTAGATGAAATAACCATTGTAGTACATTTCCTTTGTCACAACAGTTCACTAGATGTTCTACAAAATACAGAAATGAAAAATGTATAAATAAAACAGAATTAAAATGTTCTACTGTCAATTTCCAGTGAAAGTGACCACAATTTGTGCTGGAAGATCACTCCTGCGGAATGTGCAAAAGTGAGGTGAGTGAGGAAGCTCCCAAAGTGTATGCATGTTATCTGCCCTTATCAGGAGAAAGGCAGGGTAAAAATTCTTTAAATAAATTCATTAAATAAATATTAACATTAGCAACTCTGATGGTGCTGATCATTTTCTGGTGTGCTTGCTTCTCTTCTCCAGGTGAGCAGTCTGTCAGGAGTAGTGATTCATTTGGTGAACTCTTGATAGGGATATCTGTGTACTTGAATTTAAACATGAAGCAATGAAAAGCATATGAGTTTTCAAAGTAGAAGAAAAACAATTGTGGTTGTTCGACAACAGTAATGTTGTCGAACAGTTGGTTTGTGGTTTGTTTGACAACAGTAAAGTTGTCTTTTTAAATATCTAAAATTGCTTAACACCCTTGTCTTAAAACCAGTAGCGTAGCCAGAGGGAGGGACGGTAAGTGATGCATGGAGTTACACAGAGGTGCAAAGATGGACAGCGTTGCCTTCGCTGCCAGACTGGTTCCGACAGCGAGTGGGAGGGCCCACTTTCCACCTTGATGTAACCCCCCCTCTGGCTACGCTACTGCTTAAAACATCTGTGCCACAGTAATTGTCTATAACAGTGGTTCTCAAACTTTTTAGTACTGGGACCCACTTTTTAAAATGACACTCTATCAGGATCCACCTAGCTGTATGAGACTTAAAAAAAGGTGATCTAGAAAGAAATAATATATTTATTTATTTACAAGTAATATTTTATTTATTTCCAAAAAACTCAATCCATTTCTTGTAATGAGTCAGCCCTAATGAATAGCCTCAAGACTTGAGGGACTTAGTTATGTGACCCAGCCTTCACCTGCCCCCACTACCTGTCATTGACAGACTTGAAAAAAACACACCAGAAAAAAGACACACACAGCACAATCCTGTGTAACTTTGCACTG
This sequence comes from Plestiodon gilberti rubricaudatus, assembly GCA_026170595.1. NCBI lineage: Eukaryota > Metazoa > Chordata > Lepidosauria > Squamata > Scincidae > Plestiodon > Plestiodon gilberti. The sequence continues at coordinate 91,842,438 of JANXHW010000001.1, forward strand.
GTGTAACAGTAGATGCACCGCTGTAAGTGCATTTATGCCGGTGTAAGTGCACTTACACCGGTGCATCTACTGTTACACCGGTGCAAAGTTACACAGGATTGCGCTGTCAAACATTTATCTCCCAATACTGTACTTACACAAGCTTGCAAACTGCAGAGCTCAGGTGTTTGCAGGGTAATTAGCAACTATCTGATTTTTGAATATCCTCATGGCTTCAGGCAATTAGGAACCTACCAGAAAGCAGGTCGTAACCACCCAGCGGGTCCTGACTCACGATTTGAGAAACACTGGTCTATAACATTGCTGTAAGGGCAATATAATGCAGTGGTTTGGGACGGTGCAGTAATTTTGTCTTTAATTACCATCATCTTATGGATTTAAGATCAAGCATAAAATGATAGTGTAATAGCCTTATCTAGTATATATCATAAGGTTTTTTCCCCAGGAAAGTTCCAGTGTTGAACTGTGCATCAAGCCACTTCTGATGCTGAATATATACAGTTGCTCTGAAAATGACTACAGAGAAGTAATCAATCGATGGCTGAACCTTTGTTAGATGTTTAAATTTGAGAAGTGGCTAATTCATAATCATCAGAAATATAACACTGAGTAATCTTTTACTGCTTTCTAGGAATTGGACAAAATCTGGCTTGTGGAAACATTCTGCTAGACTGACAATAAGTTGGTTATTGATCCAAATCAGCCCAGGCTTTTTATTCACCACCTTCTCAAATCTTCATTTCAACACTGATGCAAAGTTGATGGTCACTTCAGCGCATATTTCATTTTGACCACATGTATTTCTAAGCATGCCCTTTGTAGGGGATATGCATATTCACTTTGTCAATAATGCAGCATTATAAATTTTAAGTAGAATTCAAAGAATCTGAAACTAGTACCATGAACGCAATGGGGCTTTAGACTTGTTTTTCTTTTAACAGTTACTGGTACATCCCATGCTGCATGGCAAACTGGTTTTGACACTGCAAGGAGTTTTGAAAGCAGTTTGTGATGTGGCATGGTTCACACTGGGCCTACGGATCAGGAGTCTGTACTCTAAGGGTAGCAGTTACATGATAAGCATTTTTCTAAACAGCACATCACACAATGTGCACTAGCTAAGTATTAATTTTTCTTAGCATCTCTTTTCCCCAAAGAAAGAAAGAAAAAATGTGATCTGGTGTAAACATCATTACACCACATATTGGCCAAAGACTGATATATCACAAAACATGTTTTTTTTTTAAAAAGAATGGTAAACAATAAATTACTCTTCAGTGCACATAACCAGTTATATAGGATGATTTCCAACAAAATATAAATAAGTCCCATGCCAACAACTCAGGATGGAATAAATTCTGCAGCTGTGATTTGCCAGATACACAAATAGATCTTTAAAAAGCATTCACATGAGTTACTTTCTCAGTTTTGCTTAAGTACCCAACGCAAATTTTGCTACTTGTAGATTTTCCATGCAGAGTAGTAAGTGTTTGTTTAAAATATAACAAGAAATCACTACAGTGCTGATGGCTTTAACATAACCAAAGATCTCTCCAGGTTGCCAGCTCTCAATTGCCATTCAAAGTCACATATAAATAAAATAAAAGAGCATGTTGAGAAACTGATGACCACCTCTCAAAGCAAGTCAACCACACAGAAAAATGGCCAATGTCAGTGGCATCATAACAGTATTTTAACCAGATGCTTTTCAGTACAAAGTAAGAAAATGGAGAAACATTCCAAGATTTTGAAGTGAAAGAACAATCCAGATTAAGAAGAGGTGTAAATGGAATATACTGTACATGGGAACGGATGGATGAAAAACATACTGAGGCGAGTGCTTTTTGCCCCCTGCTTTCATTTGGAATAATGATTTTGTCAGGGTTTTTTTGTTTTTGAAAAAGTGCACGGAAAAAGGATAAAACTTTAATTCCAAAACCACTTTTCTAAGTTACCAACAGACTTGTATTCTTGATGTCTTTTTACATGGTCGCAGGCAAGGCATGCATGTGATTGCCAGAATTGAGGAAGGTACACTGAAAAATCCTTCCTCCAGTTGAAGTAGCTAAGATACAGTGTATTATTTTTGTCAAGCATCAGAAGATACTCTGCAAGGTTCCTTGGGGAGAGAAAATCCTCCACATGTATGAAAGAATTAGCTGGGATATAATTCTCATAGTTTTCTCTTGGAGGACCCAGTACGACTGGCACAGATCCAGCCAGAAAAGCATTGTAAAGCTTTTCTGTAATGTAGTCTTTGTGGATAGAATTCTCAAAGGAAAGGTAGAACTTACAAGTGGAAATAGTTGGGATCAAGTTTTTATCACTCAGGTAGTCTCCAAATGCTTGCCCGTAGGTATGGATTTCAAGGTACTTGCTTAGTTCATTATAATACTTGACCCTAGCATGCTCAGGGTTCCAGTTACTCACCACCCAACACACCAGCCTCTCTTTATTTGGCACTTCAAACAGAAAGGAGTTTGTGCTAACCATCATGAAGCCATAAGGCACTTGAATATCTGAATCACGCCGATAAGTGAGGGTCAGATTGAACAGATGTTCAATTCCACTCTTTTGTGGAGTGTGTGTTGGTGATTCCAAGTTCATCCAGATCCATTTCTGGAATGGTGGTCTAGGTTGCTGAGGTAAATTAGTCAGATCCCAACTGATGTCTCTGTGGTGAATGAGTACGGCATGAGACCGGTTATATAATGCACGATCAGTAGTCAGATGGCACCCGTGGATGTTAAAATTTGGGCACAATGTCAGGTCAAATGTCTGACCAAACGGCCACACCCATATCAAAACAGTTGTCTCATTGAAATAATTGCTTTTGGTGGAAAAGAAGCTCTTCATTTTCAGAACTGAGCTAGCTGATTCGATGGGACTGGAGATCCAGTTGTTTGTTGGTTTGATGTAAATAAGCAGACATACCATGAAACAGCCCAGGACAATGAAGATAACTAGAAGTGACCGGAAAATTCCTTTGGATGTCGATAACATAATTTGATCTGGGAAGAAAAGAAGATTAAAAAAAATCATCATCAAGTGTGAGGTTATTTTCATGTATCCCATGATAGCAAATACACACATACAGTATATATCTGAAGAGGTTTTCCAATATTTCAAAACAGCACAGGTTTTTGCTGGTGTTTCTAATGTGTTGGCACACACTATTCAGAAAACTGCACATGATGAAACAACTGGGCAGAACCATAATTTTTCCTGTCCATTCTGAAAACTAATTTTAATAAATTGAAAATATGAATAGGGTTTGGATGCATATTAATTACATTATTATTTTGTGCTCTGATTATTTAATGGGTTTTAATGTTAGATTTGCTAATATTCAATTTGACTCAATCTTCAGGCTTATCTGAGCCCAAGGACGTACAGTACCAGATCCCTTTATTACTTCCTTTTTACTAAAAATATTGTCTCTTGTTTAAGCAAAAAGCATCAAGGGGGTCAGGTGAAATATATCTTGGGGGAGACAAAGGTCTATTTATTAATTTTAACTCTAGGTCACTGGCCTGGCTCTCTGCACTCTTCATACCACTGTCATCCCCATGCCCAACAGCACTACATAGCACTACAGAAAAACAGTGAGGTCACAGAGCCTGGAATGGAACTGTACAGTACTATATTATATAGTACCTGTATATAGGTTTTGGAATTAACTAACAACCAGCTTTAATTTGTTCACAGAACCACTATATTATAGGCCCAACAAATATACAGCTTTAATTCATGCTATGTTTCACGTAACATACCACTGGAGTCAGATTTACCGTATTGGTCTGAGTATAAGACTCACTTTTTTCTCCTAATTTAAGTTTTTAAACTAGGGGTGCGTCTTATAATCAGGCTGTTGCAATTTAATGCCAGTGATTTAATTAAAAATTTTTAATAGCACCAAACTTTAAGGGTGCGTCTTATAATCAGGTGTGTCTTATACTCGGGACAATACGGTAATTTTAACCAAGTTATTTTAAAAGAAAAACCTACATGACCACTCACCCTGAAACCTCCATTCCTCTGACCTGACCTCACCCCCTATGTTGCTGTCTGAACCCTTACAGCTTGAGCACAATAACCATTACTACCTTTTTTTCTCACCTCCCAGTCCCAGCACATATCTGGTGCCTGGGCTGATCTCTAAGCAGGAGATAAAATGAATGGAGCACTGCAGTGTTAATCTTTCTCCCTGTCTATGCTTGGGGAGGAAAGAAGGCTTAGAGTCCGTGTGAAGACAGCAACTTTGTGAGAGTGTAAGAAAGAATGAAGCTGCTTTAACCAAAATCAGACCAATGATCTATTTAAGTCAATACAGTCTAAATGAACAAGCAGTAGCCCTCAAGGGTTTCACAAAGGTCTTTCTCCCTCTCTTCTTTTAATTTCTGTGATGCTTTTTTCAGAAAAAAACAGCAGCTCACAATGTGAATAAAAGCAAAGTACAATAAAAAAGTTAAGATCAACAAAACACAGAAACAATAAAATAAGTTTAATAAAATAAGGTACGGGATATAAGGACTCTTTTCTTTGCCTGTGACTAGAGGTTTTATGCACATAACAACTCGTGTGTGTTAAATGAAAATTCTTTAAACTGCCTTGCAAGTTTTAAGTCTTTATTTCCCAAAAATAAGATACATGGCTGTAAAACCCTTAACGATTGTTTCATTACAAATAAAATAAGTGTTAAAACTGCATGCCAGGAACTGAATCATGGATGTTCTGTATACATATGTTCTCACACAGAGCTTCAACCATTATCATAGTCAGTTGGAGGGGAAATGAATTCGTTTGACCAGGAAGCCTGAAGAGGGATATTCCAAGCATTATCTTGATCAAAAACACTGAAGCTAAATTGTAGTAGATTACCGCCCTAATCCTATGGGGGCCTTGCAATGCCGAAACTAGTGTTCCAACAGCACAATGCCATTTTACATGCCATTCAGCGTGGCTGGGCCGCTGCTGCAAGCAATGAGTTGCTGTGTGCCAACGGCTTGCCAAATAACCCCTGGCATCAGTAAGACACTGTGGGGAATGGTCAGAAGGCGGGTGGCAGGTGGAATGGGGTGGGGAGGGGGAGGAACGGGGTGGAGACTGCAGCAGAGAGGGGGGTTAGATCGAGGCCAGGAAGAGGGCAGTATCAGAGGCAGCAGTGCCCCCAATATCCTATCCTCCTTCCCAGCCTTTATCCGCCTTCCCGGGTTTCACTTGGATTTATTTTGGGGGTCCAGATCTTGTACGATTTGCAGGAGCTAATGAGAAGCACCATCTTTACAGCTGAATAAGCAACACTCTGTGCTGCTGGCCTAGGTCCTTCTCCCGAACAGTGCAGAGGCTAAGCCTGACAGCTGGAGCTTGCAACTCTTCACTCACTTAGTAGGAAGGTCTCAGAAATCTCTTTAGATTTATCTCTTGATGACTAGTGTGTATGGAGGGGAGGGGTGGAAGTCTCTAGTTTCCATAAACAAAATTGTCAGTAAATTTATATACCACACTGATCTTCTTGTGGGAAATGGAGACATGATAAAAATTGAGATATAATATTCATATCTAGCAACCAGTTCTTCCTACTACAGCTCAGTAGCTGTTTTTTGTTAGTCCTTTACATACGTAGAAATACGTTACCAAAATTTTCTTATTATTTAGATGTATTTCTTTTTACATCCCAAAGGCTGGTGGAAAATAACAATTAAAAACCATAAAAATATCTCATCAACACATAATGACAGTAGATAGAGAGTTGCATAAAGGTCAAGTCCTGTCTCTTAACCTTCTGGCAACAGAGATTAAACCCACAAGGTTTTTCCCTTTGCCATACTAGCTTCCTCATTTCTGTTCCTCTTTCGTATGCTTTCCAGAACAACTGGTGACAATGGGGAAGTGGGGAGCGGATCAGGTTCTGTACTTGATTTCTTTCTTTCTTTCTTTCTTTCTTTCTTTCTTTCTTTCTTTCTTTCTTTCTTTCTTTCTTTTGGGCTTGTAGATGATGACATGTGATGGGCAGAAAAGGTATTCTGGTCAAGAGAAGATTTGTGATACATATCCATAAAAGCTAAGTTCAGAGTTACAGAACTTGGAAAGCCAAAAGAACATCTTCTAATTTTATTTGTAAACATCATGAAAAGCTTAAAAAGCGAACAAGAAGGAGTGATCTGGCATGGGGATGACCCTCTCTAAAATCACTTTGATTTCATTTGTGTACCCCACCACATTTTATTTATTTAAAATATTTGCATCCTGACTTTCTTCTCCCACAAGGGAAGTGTTGAAGTTGAACATATTAAACAAAATATAATGACTAAAATAAATTATCTAGTAAACAAAACAAAACCCCACATTAAACAGCATACAGCACCAGAAACAATATCAAAACAGATAACTAAGAGGAGGCAGAACAGATCAACATTATCTTACACCAGAGGTTCTCAACCCCTTCTCAGCTGAGTACCTCCGGAGCCACTCACCTGTTGCATACCACCGGTAGTGACTGGCAATGATATCACCGCCAGTTACTTCCGGGTTTTCAGGCTTTTGGAGGCCAGAAAATGCAGTTAGGAGGCTGTGGGTGGGTGGGAGAGCCCTTCTCAGAGTTCCTGAGAAGCTCGACCAAAGGCAGGAGCCTCTCAGGAGTGAAAAGTCCAGCAGTCCAAGTACCAGCAGCAGTCGACCAAAGTACCACTGGTGGTACCAGTACCACTGGTTGAGAACCCCTGTCTTAGACCCCAAAGAATAAATGGAATAGAAACATTTTTGGCCACTCTCAAAACATTTTGACCAACAGTGGAAGTGATGTAGCCAGGCTTACATCCAGGGGCAAAGAATTCTGTAACCTGGATGAGAAGACCCTCTCCTATGTCACTGTCAAATGCACCTCTGCCAGTAGTGGGGCATGCAAGAAGGCCCTCTCAGTTGATCTCAGGGGACAGCCGTTTCATACAGAGGGAGTATTCTGGTCCCAAGCCATTTCGGGATTTAAAGCTCAAAACCAACTCCTTGAACTGCAACTGGAAACAGACCAGCAACCAGTGCAGCCAATAAAGCAGAGGTGTGATGTGCCAACAACCTTGCAGCAGCATTCTGCACTACTTGAAGTTTTCAAATGGTCTTCAAGGGCAGCTCTATGTAGAGTGTGTTGCAAATTCCCAAATGTGATGTAAACAGTGCATGATGTAAACAGAATGATGTAAATTCCCATGTAAACAGTACATGGACAACCATAGTCAGGTCTGACTTATTCAAAAAAAGGTAACAGTCAACACTTGGGCATCCAAGTGCGTCTCCAAACTGCAAACTGCTCCACCAAGGGAAGTTGTAACCCCACTCAGAATAGTCTGAAAATACTTAACCTGAGTCACAGATCTTCTAACCAATAGTACCTCAGACACTGTTTGTCCTCATTCAGGTCAGTATGGACTCTAGGCTCCAGCCAATCTCAATGGGAGCCATATGGCCCCCTGGGGAGCCCTGGCACATTTGAAGGGGGCTACAGACTGTGAGATGGGGATTTTATGGTCATGTTGTATTCTTGATGGACAGGGATGTTCTGGAACCTGAGAAGAGCTCCTAAGGAGGCCATAGCAAAAAAAAAAAAAAAGTTGAGAATGGCTGCAAGTTCTAGACAATGGCTAAGAACCTCCACAGTCTCCCTAGTTCCAGCTTGAATTAAGATATAGAACTGGATGTCATTTGCATACCGTGACACCCTACCCCATGGTTTCTTGCCAATGTTAAACAACATGGGGGACAAAATTGAGCCTTGCAGGATGAACCATGGTGTTGAGCAGTCCCAGTACCACTTTCAGGAGTCTACCCTCTAGGGAGGATTGGAGCCACTGCAACACAGTGTTCCCAGGTCACTTTCTGGCCAGGTGTTCCAATAGGATAGTAAGGTTGATGGTCTTGAAAGCAGCTGATGGGCCCAACAAAACCAAAAGGGGCATGTGCCCCCTGTCCAATTCCTGGCATAGGTCAATAACTAGAGCAACCAAGAACTTTGCTGTTCCAAACCCTGACTGACAGTCAGACTGAAATGGGTTTTAAGAGAATCATTCAGGAAATTCTTTTTGGTCATTTTGTGATCTTTAATATCATATGGAATAGCGGTAGAAATTTCTGATGATCCTTTTCACTTTTCACTAGACATTATATCTCTGTAGGAGAGCCAGGATCAGCTGGAAAAAAATGATTTGTGAATGAAGTACAGCATTGGTTCAAGCAGCTGTGAACTCGTTCACAATGTAGTCACAATTTTTTAAAAAAGAACATCCTTTTTAACCTGCCATTTACCTTGCTGCAACTTTCACTGTAGTATACCATTTTTCTACAAAGAATGTCATAAGAATCCTATGACCTGAAGGGGGTTGAACTGAGAAAAGGTTAACGTATTGCTTCAACATTCCTCTCAACCAGATTGACTGGTTAAGTTGCACAGTTTGTGTAAGGGACAGCTAATCAGTGGGGACTGACCAGTTCAGGCCATGTTTAGGGCCAGACAAACTATATGTGACATTGAAAGCATTATTAGCCCTCATGGGATTAGTTTTGCTTCACTCAATAGCAGCTGCATCAGGACCCCCCTGTTAATTGGGATCACAGTGTTGGATGGCTAGAGATCTGCTACCGCTGGAAAACACACACACACACACACACACACACACACACACACACACACACACCACACACACACACACACACACACACACACACACACACACACACACACACACACACCTAAACCTGTCTGGGTTAATAAAGCTTTAAATGTTGCCTGTAGCTTGGCCCTTCGCTATTAAAGAGAAATGGTCTAGCAAATTGAAAAAGTCAGCCCATGAAGAAATTCCGTCAGAGGCATGAGCCTTTTTCCTATCTTAGAATAGCAAGTGGACAGCACGTAGTCTAGGCGAAAGCAGCAGTTAAACCTCTCTCTGATTTCCTGTGTGAACCCAAACATCTGCTCCACTTCTTGGTTCTCTAGGGGATTCTAGTGGGTAGGGATTCTATCTGCCTTGCTAAATAGTAGCCTTGAACAGCAGCAGTCTGGAGGAGCAGAGCTTGCTTTCATCTACTTGCATTTGCATAGATTGCATTCCGTTGCCAAACTTTTTTTTTTCTTTCTAGTCTACAAATTTTGAGAGTTTACACCCAGTTTTGGCCCTGCTCTCTTAAACAGGCAGGTCTATGAGCAAAACTACATTATGTTATGCCTGTGATTAACTGATAGGCTGAACACCAGAAACACGCCAAAAGTGTGCTTTTTGATGTAAAAAAAGAAAAATGGGATTGTGCTGTTTTCAGCAAAAAAGGGGGGGGGAAAGGCATAGGTGAGGGGAAAGTGTTAATCCTTCTTCCTACATGCCATAATCCTGAGCCAGCCTGCCTCCCACCCCTGTGGTTGCTTTTTTAGATCGAAATTTCTTTAAATCACACTTAATATTAAAATACATTTATAATAGCATCATTTTGTTATGTAATTTGTTTTATAGCTAAATATTAAAAATGCATCCCTGCAAGTGTTCTTTGGTTGTAACTCATGATTACAACTCAGCTACCTAAGAATGAATCTCGATGAATGACAAATATTGATGAAGTCAGGCTAGCACAATGTTAAATGACTACATGGGAGAATTTCTCTGACACATAACCCCCCCCCCCCCAAGTATATTCTAAGAGCTTCAATTTGTGTTTTCTACATGATACAGATTCTACTTGGTTAAATAAGGTATTATTTATATGGCTGTAAAAATATCACAAAAGATGAATAAAAAATCAGAACTACTTCTTACTTTGCCTAATTCTCTTTAACAAGACACTCAATAAACACTAGACAAATCTATTGACTGTGGGAGAAAAGAACAATTCTGAGGTTGTTTTTTCTTAGCAAAAGCATTTCTTTATGTTCAAGAGAAGAAAAAAAACCCAAAGGAAAATCAATAATGTTCTATCTTAAGAATGAGTCACACAATTCAGATCATAAGATTACTCCTGATTTCAGTGGACAAAGTCAACATTTGATTGAAGCCCACAGCATAACTCTGATTGAATTTAATGGTACTGAATTACATCCAATAATGGGGGAGATTACCTCCAACAACTGTAGTAAAAGTAAAGGTATCCCCTGCTCAAAAGCCAGTCGTGACTGACTCTAGGGTGTCTAAGGCTGAAGAGTCAGTGCTGTCCGAAGATGCTTCCGTGGTCATGTGGCCGGCATGACGAATGGAATGCTGTTACTTTCCCGCCGCATCAGTGCCTATTTATCTACTTGTAATTTCTTGCTTTCGAATTGCTAGGTTGGCAGGAGCTGGGACAGGAGACGGGAGCTCACTCGGTCACGTGGCACTCGGGTCTCGAACTGCTGTCCTACTGACCTTCCAGTCTATAGTTCAAAATCTTATCCACTAAGCCACCACGGCAACAAATGTACAGGAAGATTAATATCCAAACATATCAAAGCAAACAAAGAGAGATAAAAAAACATAACAGAAAGAACAAAAAAACTAGAACACATAAAATTAACTATTTTTCCAAACATTTCTGTAGAAAACTATAAAACCTACACCTCCGTTCCTTCCCAAAATAATAGTCAGTGAATATTTAAAACTTCAGTTGATCAACACCGTCATTCATTACAATAAAGGTACCTATAAAAGAAGAGAAGTTGCTCCTTGCAACTGATAAGAAGCACCCTGCCTAGAAATACAGTAGCATACAACCGTCTTGACCAGCAGCTACTGGTAGACCTATCTTCTACGTATTTGTCCAATCCCCTTTTGCAGCCATCCAAACTAGTGGCCATAAATACATCTTGTGGCAATGAATTCCACCAACTAACTAATTATGTATGGTGTGAAGAAGTATCTCCTTTTGTCCCATCAATCATGCACTGGATGATCTCTGGTTCTAGTAATTTGAGAGAGGGAACAAAACTCTTCATTCTCTTTGCACCATGCATAATTGTATAACAGCACAATTCTATGGGCTGTGAGAGCTGCCAGAATGCACATTCCTTCAGCACTTGCTGCGGAAAAATGGCCATAAAGCGCCTTCCAACAGTGGAACACCATACAACCAAAGAACACCATAAAGCCTGGGCCTTCCTGCTCAGTGGACTGAAGATTTGGCCTGGGAGGAGGGTGGGATCGGTGGTGCCAGCATGTGCTATCCCCCTTCCCAGGCCCACTCTGCCAATATGGATCAATGCAGACTTGTGCCAGCAATATTGCAGGCACAGGTCTGAGTTGACCCATTGCCACTGTTGGGGTTTACCCTGGGGCATTGGGACAAATGTCCCCTTACCCCAAGAAGATTTCCACATGCTAAATTCCCCCACAGGATGCAGAGTAGCCCACGCCAGTGCCACTGCATCACTGCATGCAGAGGAGTAGCCAGACCATTTTTCAACCGTGGCCCAAACCCTTGACGCCCCCCATAAAAATGCGCGGCCGTAACCCTTGACGCCGAACCCACGGCGTGGCGCCGCAAAAATTTGGAAGCCCACCAAAGTCCTCACCCACCCTGCAACAATGTCCTTCCCCCCCAGGTACTCTGGAGCCTGCTTTCCCACCCTCTCAAACTCCCTGCACCCTCCAGAAGCCCACCAGGACCCCCACCAAAGAATCACAAAGGAGCCTATGCAAAGATTCTAGAGGAGTAAGGACAACCTTGAGAAATGGAGAAGAAACAGAGAAGGAGGAGGCTAGCTGAGGGAGAAGAGAACAAAGGGAGCTCTGGAAGGGATAGTGGGGCAGAAGATCCTGGAACAGAGAGAGAGAAACTGAAAGGGAAGGGAAGTCTTTTTTCAGGTTTTAAAAAGCTTTTTAGGGGTTTTTTTAGCATTAGCGCGGGGCTTGTAATCTTTAGTGTTGGCTTTGCGTCACTTATCTGTATTCTAGGAGCCTCCAGCGACGACCTACTCCAGCGCGACGATCTCTTCCACTCTGCTCTGCCCCTGGCGCGAACTCTGTAAAGCGCCCAGCAGCGCGTTAGAGAGTTCACGCATGCGCAGGACGATGATGTTTCCAATCATCGTCCTGCGCATGCGTGAACTCTCTAACGTGCTGCTGGGCGCTTTACAGAGTTCGCGCCAGGGGCAGAGCAGAGCGGAAGAGATCGTCGCGCTGGAGTAGGTCGTCGCTGGAGGCTCCTAGAATACAGATAAGTGACGCAAAGCAAACACTAAAGATTACAAGCCCCGCACTAGTGCTAAAAAACCCCTACAAAGCTTTTTAAAACCCGAAAAAGACCAAACCAAAAACGAAACTTAAGGAGCCTCCTGCCCCCCCCGGAGCCCTTCCGCCCCTACGCCCTGGGGCCCACCGCCCCACCGCCCCACATCAGACGACGCCTCTGACTGCATGGGGATTTAGTTAAGATTGGGCTGTTATTCTTGATCCCTTTCCTAATGACTCCTACTATGAAATTTGCCTTCTTTACAGCTGGTTCATCAAAGACAGCTCAGGCTCCATCAGTGTATATGTGAAATAGGAATACTTTGTCCAAATGTGCATCACTTTACACTTATTGACACTGAATCACATTTGTTATTTTATTGCCTATTCACCCAGCTTGGAGAGGTCCTTTTGTAACACGTCACAATCTGCTTTGCTTTGTAATACCCTTATCTCCTGCTTACCCCAACTCCAGATAATTCAAAGACCAATCCTTGAGGGGACCCCACTTCTTACTTCCCTCTACTGTGAAAACTGCCCATTTATTCCTATAGCCCAATTCAAATTGTTGTTATTTTACTGATAAGTCCCTTTATTGTCTAGGACTAGTCAGAGAATACAAGGCACTGTTGTCTACAACTGAACATGAAACACATGCAAGTGAGTGGCTTTCACCAGCAAGAATTTTTTTTCTGTGTGAGACAATCAAAACAGCAGTACTCTGCTCAGCAAAGCAAAAGATCATTTACAAAAGTGAAATTGAGGATAATAAAGCTTCCTTTGAACTTTTATAGGGAGAAACAGAAAGCAATTTAGTGCCTTTACCTGAGACTGTTATATAAACCTGTCCAAAAATGAACTTTCCAGAGTGCAAATATGTCATTCAATATTACAAGAAAATAAATGCGTCATTCTACTTTGCTGATATAAACAACTATTTATTAAGATTGAGACACACAGCTAGTGCTGCTAGACTAGGTGGGGAGGCACATAGGCCTAAAGAGGAGGTAACACTTAGAAGTTCTCTTAGCACTTTAAACGTACACTTGCCTATCAGGTGAGAGCAAAGCAATGAGAGAGAAAAAAATCCAAGGGAACAAAATAATCAATTTAAGATCCACCAATCAGGAGCAAGTGGGCTGAGAAGAAGGCTTTTTACATCACGTCTCACAGCATCTCCAACTGCCTCTGCCACCAAGCATCATCCTGAGACTCAGGTGCTGCTCAACCGCTCTGTCTGACGAAGTCTACCAACCTTAAGGAGAATCTTGAACAAGAAAGACAAAGTTGTACCTTGGGTGTTGAATATTTAACACTCTGTTGGACTGACTTACCATAATCAAAAGGCTGCAGTTTTGGGGATGTAGCAACAGCAGTAAAACCATGAAGGAAAAAAATCTTGAAATGCACGTGTGCCAGTCCCTGGGCAAATATATCCCAGATGGAATTATATTCCAAGAATGATATGAATATCCTCGATTCTTTTTCAAACAGCTTTTCTTTCCATGGAGAATAGGTTCTAAGCCTCAGTTCTAGTAAAATGCAGGTGCCTATAACCCCATCATACTTATTTACCCGCTGACATTCCAAGCCATGTAAGGCTCTAAACTGAAGCAGGAAGTTGCCTGTGTAACTGAGGGCTACTCTGTATATCCACAAAGTCTGGAATGCGCATGATTACATTGCTCATCTTCTATTACTCTCTTCTTTGCAGCTCAATTCTGACCTCCTACCTCCAGATTTAGTACTCTTTTAGTGACTCGGAGCCAAGGGCTATGGAAAAATATATATGAGAAAGGACAGCCCTTTCTCACAAGACTTCATAATTCACTCTGTATAATAATGCTGAGATTTAAAACAAACCACTAAAGACACAACTACTATATTCCTGGCAGACCCTGTGGTGTTTCAGGTGATACCTGATTAGACAGAAAACACTGTCTAGTTTCAGGCAAGTTTTCAGATAGTCTTTAAGGCTGCAATTCTATTGAAACTGTATAGAATTGGGAATAAGCCCCACTGAACACAATGGGACTTACCTCTGTGCAGACCTACCTGGGAACGCACTGTTCATGACTCACAATACATAATGATTAGTTTCAAGTTACCCTCATTGCAAAATTTTGCCTTGGGTAGTATTAAGAAGAAAACACTTTCTAGTTTGAGTCAGTTTTTCAGATGGTCTTCAGGTGATTAGCACATAATCACTAGTTTCATGTTACTTGTGTTATAAAATCTGACCTTGTGACATTATAAACCTAAATTTACAAGTCAGATTATTCCACCAGATCTCTGGGGATAGTGAGAAAGAAGTGTTGTGTTGTTTTCTTGTTGTTGTTAATAAGATTTTGTGGGATTTTAAAATAAAATAAGCATTTTTTTAATTTACTACTCATATAAGAATCCTTTTCTTGTAAGGTTTCTTCTTTTTTATTTATCATTAACAGAGATGAAAAGTAAGGACTTCAAAGGCTTTTCTCAAAAAATAAAACCTTTAAAAAATTCTGTGGAACTCTCAAAACCAAAAAACTGGACATTTGAAACTTGAAGCCAAAATTCTAACTTCAGCCCTCCTTGCCACAATCACAAACTAGTTCCAACTCCAGGATTCTGCAGCCCTTTTAGAGATAGACTCATATACTGGTAATGGAGGTGTAGCTCACAGGCAAGAGGACATACCTTCCGTGAAGGTTCAATCTCTGGCAATGTCTCCAGTTAGGGCTGGGAAATACCCACATGACACCCTGGATTAACTCTGCCAGCCAGTGTAGACAATACTGAACTAGCGGCAGAATCCTGTGTAAGATGCAGCAACCAGCCAAAAGGGCCGGCTGCCACATCCTGTGCAGTTCCCAGGCTGGGGCAGCCCAGGAGCACATCGGGAGAAGGGGACATTTGTCCCCTTCCCTGGGTGCAAGCCAGCCGAGGTTCTATGGGCTTCCTTGGATGTACGGCAGCTATGAAGCTGACATACATCCGAGGTGGGGGAGTAAGGCTGGCCAGGCCCAGGAACAGGCCTAGGATATTAGTAGAGATTGTCGCTGATATCCTCGCCCTCCCCCAGCCTGGGCCGGCCAGTGGCCACCCATCTGGCTGTCCTGTTCCACCCTCCCCTCCTCCACCGGTGGGTGCCAGGTCTAGAGGGTGGTGGAGTGAGGGGTGCTGGCCTCCGCACCAGCAGCCCTTACTATAGAGTTGTTGCAAATGTGCTTTAAGGCACGTTTACGACAGCTTAGAGCGGCGGAGTATGCACTCCACCGCTCTAAGTTTAGAGAGGATCGCGCTATAAAGCCCGACCCACACCACATGAGATCAGGCGCGGAGACGTGCGAGCGTAGGTGCCTGGCCACCCGCCTCCAAGTGCTGCCCTGCTCTCCGTCAGTGTTGTCCTGCAATTAGTCCCTCCTGATTGTCCCTACTTCTAATCGCTGATTGGATTAAACATAAGTGCGCACCAATTGGCTGAAACCCCCTCTAATCCGATTGGTTAAAACAGTAGCTCCGCATCCCCGCCCCTCAAAATCTTGGGCATGAAACAATTCTGATTGCACCAGAACTCGGGAGAGTGCAGGTCTCCCGCGTTCAGATGCGATCAGATAAAAATGGTGGCCACACAGCTGCGCGAGCCCCACACGCGTCTGGGATGCGCTGGGACTCGTGCGGTGTGGGTCAGGCTTAAAGGACCAATAGTCTGAGTCAGGATAAGATAGCTTCTTACCTTCTTCACCGATGACAGATGAAATGGTTGCTTGTACAGTACATTCTTGTTTTCTCCAGTGCTCATCAAAAGTGATCTATGCATTATAGCACTTGAACACAAAGATACATTTACATGTACCTTCAAACTACGAGCTTACAACATGGGTTACTTTAGGAGGTGAATGTAGATCTTGCAATTAATTTCTTGTTGCTGTTATTAAGATTTTGTGGGATTTTAAAATAAAATAAGCATTTTTCCAATTCAGTCAAAGGGAAGCATGATGAACTGCGCAATCCTGTGAAGTTAAGACCGGCAGAGCGAGTGCTCCATTGGCCTAGGGTGTTGTAAAAGTGCCAAAAAGCACTTTTACGGCTCCCTCAGAGTAAGCGGCGCCTGCACCAAAGCCGGTGCCGCTCACTCTGCTGCCAGAGGACACACACGCCACCAGGCGCAGGTACGCCCTTCGCTGGGTGGCGGAGATATCGGCAGCATGCTCCACCAATATCCTATCCCCCTTCCCGGGCTGGGTCAGCCTTGCACAGCCTCCTCGGATGTGCACCAGCAAAATAGCTGGTGCGCATCCGAGGAGACCCATTGGGGCTGCTGGGACTTACACCGGGGGAAAGGGACAAATGTCCCTTTCACCTGAGGTGTGCTCCAGCCTCACTGGTGCAGGCCACATCCTGCTTAGGATGCAGCGGCCAGCAGGTGCATCCTACACAGGATTGGGCTGCCCATCCTACTGATTTTTACAGGAGGTTGAGGATCAAACTAAATGTTCAGCAGCAGTCATAGGACAGGAAGGATAGCTGTGGGAACATGGATGGAATTGCAGAAAAAAGAAACATAGGGGCAGGTTAAGCACCCATCTTCAGCAGCTGTTTGGCAGTGACTTGGGTTCCTAGATGAATGTCTGCTGAAGGTCTCTTGACACTTAAGCACAGGCACAAACCTTTCCCTTTGAAATCAAGGGGGCTTAAAACTGCTTAAGTATGAGATAATTGTGCCTTTTTATTATGAGTACAGAAATAATTTGTACAAGAACCCATTTTGTAGTTAAGACTATGCCCCAATTGTAGAATGGACATGTATATACATTTTGCATATCCTAAACCATAGAATTTTAAACTCTATTCCAGGAAACCCTGGGATTCCTTAGCAGCTTATGAAGGTTGCCTAATGAGAAGAACAGTAATGGCAGGAAAGCTTGAAAGATGGCTGATTTATCACTATGAATTTTCTCCTGCATTGATTAGCTACAAGAGTGGGTTTACTCAGTTTACACAGGACCACAGTGAGATGCCTTAAAAGGCTTGCCAGTGGCCTACATTGCCTGAACAAACACCCTAAAATATACCCAGAATCATCTGTATTATGTTTGGGCAGATGTATCAGTAGGCAATGTGGGAAGTGTACTCTGCAGGAAGAAAGTTTAACATCCCAATCCTATCTTGGGTTTATGGTGGCGGATCTCACAATCTGCCACCATAAGTCCTGGTGTGGAACTGCAAAAGGCATGTTGTGGTCGTGCACTGCAGGATCCAGCGGCATCGCTGCAGGGGGCGGAGCTCTAAGTTCCGCCGCAGTCTGACCCTGCGTTACACGGGTGCATGAAGTGGCCCCGCCCCCTCGCCTTCGGAACCATTCAAGTCGGTGAAAGCAACGCGCACTCCTGCGCTGAAACCTTTGAAAGTGCGCGTTGCTTTCACCGACTTGAATGGTTCCGAAGGTGAGGGGGCGGGGCCGCTTTGTGCACCCGTGTAATGGAGGGTCTGACCGCGGCGGAACTTAGAGCTCCGCCCCCTGCAGCGACGCTAGTGGCAGGATCGCCAGTGCAAACGGCTAGTGACCCCGTGGGTGCACCAACAGCTCACCCAGGCCACACCGGAGCAGGTAAGGTGGCAATAGGGGCAGATTATGGGCAGTTGGTGGGAGGATCGGGACTGAAGCGGGGAGGCAGGGGGTGTTTCAAGGGTGGGACAGGGTGGATCTCAGTGGCATTCACACATCCAAGCTCCCCAGACCTACACCAGCTAAATAGCTGGTAAAGGTCCAAGAAAATCTATTTGGTGGCCAGGCGGTTTATGGGGAGGCAAGTAAAAAATATTCTTAGTTACCTCTTCCGGGCCATCTGATAGCCCCTCCCACCATAGGATGCAGTGAGTGCACTGTTGGTGCCACTGCATCATGTAGGCTGGTGGGAGGATAGGATTGGGGCATTAGACATTTAAAAATGGCATAAAAGATAGTTCAGTAGAGTTTCTAGTATTAACAGTGTTCCAAGTTGATAATACCTGACTGGAATTCTACATTTTTTTCAGATAACAAATAGAATGAGATGTTTTATCATCCAAATACTTTTTTTTGGATGGATAACCCTTAGCTGATAAAGTTAAATGAAATGAAATGAATTTCAACTGTTCTGAGACTAGCCTAGCAAACTGAACTGAAAGTGCGTCAGTAGAAAAGTTTTAACATACTTTTAAAACCAGCTTAAACACGATCAATCTCTCATGGGGAAAATGAAAAGGTATTTAAGATTGTCATTTTGTGCAAGTCAGTAAGGCATAATTTGAAAACAGTTGATGTGGTGACAGCACTACGGCGCTTTTTTTTTTTTTCCTTTTTTTGTTCCACTGGGGTTTTACACTGCCACTTCATTTGCTAAAATTAGAGGACATTTTGAAAGAGATGCTGCCAAGACAATCTGGCATAAACTGTGTTTTCTAAAGTCGGCTCCTACAAATTCCAAGAATAATCACAATATTTTCATGGCAGTTGCTTCAAAATTTTATAAAAACCTTAGCTTAAAAGTATGAGGCTGCAATCCTAAACATTGACTTGGGAGTAAGTAGCATTAAACTCAGTGGGACTTACTTCTGAGTAGACATGCATAGGATTACACTGTGAGTTATAAATTGTTTCAGGGCTCTGTAATGGGATAACTGATAACTCTTGATTTAAAGGTAAAAGTTTCCCCTTGCTCGAAAGCCAGACGTTACCGACTCTAGGGGCGGTACTCATCTCCGTTTCAAAGCCAAGGAGCCAACAATGTCCAAAGATGCTTCCGTGGTCATGTGGCCAGCATGATTCAACGCCAAGGGGGTCTTAATTTGCATGTTTTTGAAATAGTGCAATTTACAAATTGAGCAGAAGTAATAGTGGAAGTGCAATATGTGCAGGCTCATTTTTGAAATAGTGTGGTAAAGCTTCCTGCGCTTTCACATATTTCGTCATCAGCAGAGACACCCGCCGCATTTGTCAGTGTGAGACCATGTCTGGAAAACTCCTGTCTTGCAATCAGGCAGGGCTCTATACCTTGTGCTATACCTGCTGCCTGTCCTGGCCCTCTCTTGGCAGAGAACTGCTGCTACCACCGGTGTCTCTCTTCTCCCCTCCCCATTTCAGCTCATTCTGCGTATGTCCTCTTCATTGTGCAGAAGGGACAGGAAACAGGCAGTGCCTCCTTTGGCAAAGAGAGTGGAGGAGGAGGGTTCTCTTTGAAGAGCACCCCAAATGGGAGAAGGAGTCATCCCAGTGGCAGATAAGTGTTGCACTGATGCCCAAGCCACCTCAAGCACTGTCAGCCACTGCTGATTATTCATCACTCTTGAGAAGTTGAGTTAGAAAGTGGCACGAAAGAGGCAGCTCCTCCTTCCCTGGGCGAGAGCGGACCGAGCGGAGGCACCGGTCTGGCCGAGCGTGGTGGCAGCGGCGGCAACAAGAGCGAGCTGGGTGAGCGCGGCCCTGCACGCTTGCCCGGCTGCACGGCCTGCTCTTGCCTGGCCATTCGGCCTGCTCTCGCCCAGGCAAGAGCAGGCCGAGCGGCCGGGCAAGAGCGTGGTGCTGGAGGCACCATCTGGAGCGCGGCACCTGCTCTCGTCGACGGGAAGAAGAGACGAAGCAGCAGCATGACGATTCAGAAGGATTCAGAAGGTAAGGTAAGTCATTTTACTAGGAAAATAATTAATTAAAAATTGCGCGCTTCGCGCCCCAAACATAAAAATATTTTTATTTGAATTCTTTGTTTAATTAATTAGCGGGGGTAGTGGGGGGGGTTGTCCTGGTTGAAATCTGGGGAAATCTGGTAAGCCTACTTATGAGGCGGTATTTTTTTCTTACTTCTCCCAGGCCATCTGGTCACACACACACCACCATTGCATACAACACACGCTCCGTTGGTGCTGCTCCATTGCGTGGGGGATAGGATTGGGTTGCTAAGTGATCAGAGGTCTGAAGCACCCTGCAGGCTATAGTCTCTTAAATTGAGTTGGGTACCCCTGCTGCCACTATGCTCTTTCTTGTGGACCCAAAAACACTGGCATGCCCTCAAAGCACCTGTACCAGTGCCATCCAATGCCACCCTGATTATAGCCCAATCCTAACCAACTTTCCAGGGCTGATGCAGCCATGCCAATGGGGTGCACACTGCATTCTGCGGTTGGTTCCCTTACCTCGGGGCTGCATTACGGCTGCATCGGTGCTGGAAAATTGGGCTGTTGTTTTAAATTAGTCAAATTGTGCTATTTTGAAGCCGCTGTATTATACTGCATCCTGCTTTTATGATTTTATCATCTGCCTGACTGAAATAATAACACTGGTCTACAAAAAAAAACCACATTTTTTTTTCTGGCCTGGACTTTTGCAGCTGTTTTAGACTAATTTCAGGGTGCTGATTCCAAATCTGGGATCAGGTTTTTCAATCACATCAGGATTTTGAGATATCAAATATTACATTTGATAAAATCAATGAAAAACAGCAAATTTATACTGGTCTGCAAATTTTTTTTTCTGGCCTGGACTTTTGCAGCGGTTTTAGACTAATTTCAGGGTGCTGATTCCAAATCTGATCTCAGATTTGCTCTACTACATCTCGTTTTTATGCTATTGGCATACCACATTTTCATTGATTTTACCCGAAATTAACTCTTTGTCACTTATGATTGCAAGATCCTTGCATCTCTCTCTCTCTCTCTCTCTCTCTCTCTCTCTCTCTCTCTCTCTCTCTCTCCTCTCTCTCTCTCTCTCTCTCTCTCTCACACACACACACACACACACACAGAGTTAAATAAGACATTTTTCACATTTAAAATTATGTTAGTACTTTTTAACTTAACGATTAATTACCTAATTAAATAATTGATTAATCCAATTAATTAGCAGTTAATTAGCAGGGGGTACTTCAGAAAATTGGACTGTGATAAGGGGATACCCGGTCAACATACTTTTTCTGGCATAAGGTATTCCAATGGTTTTAAGGTAATTTTGGGGCGTTGATTCCAAATCTGGCATCAGGTTTGGCATCATGAAAACGGGGTATGCTGATAGCATAAAAATGAGATGTGATAGAGCAAATCTGAGATCAGATTTGGAATCAGCACCATGAAATTAATCTAAAACAGCTGCAAAATTCCAGGCCAGAAATAAATTTTTTGTAGACAGGGAGAAGGGGGGAATATGCTGAAGCTATGAGAATTGGTTGCCTTCACTAGCATGCTGTTTTTCATTGATTTTATCAAATGCAATATTTGATATCTCAAAAACCTGATGTGATAGACAAAAACTGATGCCAGATTTGGAATCAGCACCCCAAACGTACCTTAAAACCATTGGAATACCTTATGCCAGAAAAAGTGTGTTGACCAGTATAATTAATGGATAGAGTGGGGTTATTTGGTGGGTTTTTTTCCCCCAAAATTTCCTGAATAAAAATGCAAATGGTGTTATATGTTTTTATTTGAAAAAAAAATGTAGTACAGCAAGTCCTCACTTAAAGTCATTTCATTTAAATTCGTTTCATTTTAAAGTTGATGGGAAAATGCCATGGGAACGTTTCCATTTATCAATTAGCCTATGGTAAAATTGGTTTGTTATAAGTCGTTTCACTTAAAGTCATAGTTTCCAAGAAGAACCTGTTGACAACTTTAAGTGAGAACTTGGTGTATATGTCAAAAACAGGTTTTTCCAACAGGAACAGTAATTTCACAGAGACCTTAAAGGTGAGAAATTGGTTAAATTTGGTTTAATTTTTTTTTTTAAAAAAAGAGCACCCCAGTTTAACATCTCAAAATACTGTCTATTTTCAAATATTTTTTTCTTACTGCTTGGGCAGGTTCATATGCATATAGCTCAGCGTTTCTCAAAGTGGTGGGTCGCGACCCACCACTTTTTCTGGGCATGGCTGACTGATTTTAGCATAGCTGCCGGAAGGTGTGTGTGTGTGTGTGTGTGTGTGTGTGTGTGTGTGTGTGTGTGTGTGTGTGAACGGAAAAGGCCCCAAAACGGAAAAGGAATTCAAATCCCCTTTGAATTCCTCTTTTGGAAGGGATTTGAATCCCTTTTCCGTTCTGGGGCCTCCCGTTCTCGCTGCGTCGCTGGTTAAACCGGCACAAAAGTTAAGTCGGATTGCACTGTTAGCCTTAGCGAGGCTTGCAGAGGCAGCATCAGCACACACACACACACACACACACACACACACACACACACACACACACACACACATACACGAACCCTTTGCGGAGCTGGCAGGACAACCAGGTATGTTAAAAACAGCGTTTCTGAGTTGGAGGCGGGCACGATCCTGGAGCGCCACCTCCAACTTTCGGGCTGTCCACCCCCCCCTTAAGGGGATATTGGCCATGCCCAGAAAAGGTGGTGGGTCATGACCCACTACTTTGCAAAATGCTGAGCTATATGCATATGCAACTGCCCAAGTCCTAAGGCCAACATCCAAGATGCTGCTCTCTGCCCTAGCTGGAAAAGAAAGCCCCTTGGCGGTTACATGACACAGGATTTCTCAGTGATGGCACTACAACATTGGAACTCTTCTCTGAAGAGAGAACAGCAAGCTCTCCCTCTCCCTTCAGATTTGCCAATGCCTTATAGCCCAATCCTAACCGACTTTCCAGGGCTGATGCAGCCATGCCAATGGGGTGCACACTGCATTCTGCGGTTGGTTCCCTTACCTTGGGGCTGCATTACGGCTGCATCGGTGCTGGAAAGTTGGTTAGGATTGGGCTGTTGTTTTAAATTAGTCAAATTGTGCTATTTTGAAGCCGCTGTATTTATACTGCATCCTGCTTTTATGATTGTGGTTTTATTGTTTGTAGTTTATTTAATATTAGTCCATGGATTCATTTTATGAAGAACAGGATATACATCTCTAAGTAAACCATAAATAAGTTTAACAGAAAATAAATGGGATTCTAATTAAGGGACTCAACACAATCCTATTCGTGTCTACTCAGAAGTAAGTTTCAATAATTCAATGGAGCTTACCACAAGGTAAGTGTACACTACAAGGTAAGTGTACAGGATTGCTGCCTAAGTTAATCTTCTCTGTGTGAACATGTAATTTTAGAATCAGATACTCTCAATACAGTACTTACTTTATTTCTTTCCCCTTTCTCTAAGCCCTATCTTTCATAAAAGAGAGACCGACATTTCGAAAACAGCCCTATTCTGTGTTACATGTGCTGCTTCACTGATCAAGCGGGTAGGTAGTCCATTGCCATTACCCATTGTTTTCCTCTATAGTAATTTAGAAATCTTCCATTGTAAATCTGAGGGAACATATTTTCAGTGGATTCATCATATTGTTTAATGTACTTTTTTAGAATGACAATATGGAGGAGTGAAACATCTTTGATGAATTTCAATAGAAGGATAATTTTCATTTTCCTTCAGAATCCCTTCTGTGTTGGGTCTAAAAAAAGAAAAGTACTGAGAAGAAAATATGATGATGTGCAACCAGAAGATTAAATATTAAAGGTCAGCAAGTGCTGCTTTATACTTCTTGCAGAACAAAATCATACATAAAATTAATTTTTAAAAGCTGCTTATAGAACTGTTGTGCAGTGTATTACCAAGCCACTGAATTTTAGACAGGAATTTGAATTTTAATGTAAATCCATGGGGAGGCTATCAACCACTAAAATCTGCACATCACAATAATTCGCACATTAAGTGTTTTTGGTGGATTCAAATGAATATTTTCTTCCAACGAGAAATGTGTTTTTTTCTAATTGCCTTGTGATGAGATTTAGATGGAACTGCTTCACACAAAGGATCCTAACATACATGTTATAACTATAGGACAACTTGCCTTTTGCAAAGCTGATCCAAGTTTGTGGCTTGCGCGGGATTTTTCCCGTGGCCCAATTCCAGGTAAGCAAAATAGTGAGGTAGCTGGAAAAACCTCACAGGTTGTGAGTAAAACAGGTATGGGAATATGTCACTCCTCCCAAAATGTTGTTGGGGGTCAACTGATTTTCCCTACTCTGAGAAAGGCATGAGGCTTGGGGCTAGCTTGGAGCAGCTTAAGCTGGTTGTTGGAGCAGAGCTAGCATTATTATAACAAACCCCTCTGCCTGTTTGGATTCAGTTTGGTGGAAAATGTGGCAGCTATTAGAGCAGGCTGGGGCAATATTATTCTCTGTGTTTGGTTGCTGGTGATGATAGAGGTATTGGGGTTGTTGGATCAGGCCACAGGCACATCTAGTCCAGCTTCCTGTATCTCACAGTGGCCCCACCAGATGCCTCAGGGAGTACACAGCCAACAAGATAACCTGTTTCCTGTTGTCACTCCCCTGCACCTGGCACAGATAAAACCTTCTTCTAATGCCAGGAGGTTGCTTATGGCTTGTAACTTTTGATGGTTTTTTCCTCCATGAATCTATCCAAACCCCTTTTAAAGGCATCTAGGCCAGGTGCCATCACCACATCCTGTGGCAAGGAGTTCCACAGATGAATTACACGCTAGGTAAAGAAATTTTTTCTTTTGTCCGTTCTAACTCTCCCTCCACTCAATTTTAGTGCATGTCCCCTGATTCTGATGTTGTGCGAGAGGGAGAAGAATTTCCCTCTATCGACTCTCTCCATCCCATGCATAATTTTATACGTCTCAATCATGTCCCCCCTCAGGCACCTTTTTTCTAGACTGAAAAGCCCTAAATGCTGTAGTCTTTCCTCATAAGGGAGGTGTTCCAGCCCATGAATCATTTTGGTCGCTCTTTTCTGCACCTTTTCCAATTCAACTATATCTTTTTAGAGGTGTGGTGACCAGAACTGGACACAATACTCTAGATGTGGCCTTACCATCGATTTGTACAAAGGCTTAATGATATTTGACTTACCTTGGTGTAAGGTCAAGAACAGGCCAGCGGGTGGCGCAGCGGGTTAAACTGCTGAACCATAAGCTGTCGATCGAAAGGTCGGCAGTTCGATTCCCGTGACGGGGTGAGCGCTCGTTGCTTGGCCAGCTCCTGCCAACCTAGCAGTTCCAAAGCATGTCAATGCGAGTAGATAAATAGGTACTGCTTGCAGGAAGATAAACAGCGCTCCATGTTCCAGCTGCATGCTACGCGCTGCGGCAAGGAGAGTCATGCCGGCCACATGACCACGGAGGCGTCTTCGGACAACGCTGGCTCTTCGGCTTTGAAATGGAGATGAGCACCACACCCTAGAGTCGGACACGACTGGACTTAATTGTCAGGGGATACCTTTACCTTTACCTATAATGATATTGGCCGTTTTATTCTCAATCCCTTTTTTAATGATCCCAAGCATGGGATTGGCCTTCTTCACAGCCGCCGCACACTGGGTCGACACTTTCATCGACCTGTCCACCAGCACCCCAAGATCTCTCTCTTGATCCGTCACAGACAACTCAGAACCCATTAGCGTATATGTGAAATTTTGGTTTCTTGCCCCAATGTGCATCACTTTGCACTTACTTACATTGAAGCGCATCTGCCATTTTGCTGCCCATTCTCCCAGTTTGGAGAAAACCTTCTGGAGCTCTTCACAATCCCTGCTGGTCTTCACCACTCAGAAAAGTTTAGTGTCATCCACAAACTTGGCCGCCTCGCTGCTTATCGCCAACTCCAGGTCATTTATGAACAAGTTGAAAAGTTTGGGATTTGTTTTCATTTGCATTTTGTCTTCAAGAGTAGTACAACTCATTATTATTATTATTATTATTATTATTATTATTATTATTATTATTATTATTATTATTATTATTATTATTATTATTGCTTCTGAACTCCAAGTTAATTCCATCTGGGATCTTATGATCTTGCCTCTGAAAATGGTCCATGACTGGACCGAAACGTTGGCTTCACTGTTTTAATTTATTGAAGGAGTGAGTAATAAATTGACATGGCATCTTTACCCGTTTTTAAATCGTGTTGTATCGCTGCAGGCCATGAAAGTGTCCGTTCAAGATTTCATTCATTATTCCTCTCTGTGGAACATACGCTGTTGCCTGGTTAGCCTTTTTTATCCTCACAGGCTTTGCAATGCTCTCACCCCATTCATTCCTCCTGCAACACCAGTCATTGCAATGATTACAACACCCTGAGCTCTCACCACCACCACCCCCTGGTGCCACTCTGCCTGGGAATTGTTTCAGTTTCCTTTCTCAAGCAGTCATGCCAGGCTTCTGAGGAATAGTTTTCATTTTCCTCCTCTTGCAAGCTGCCTAGCATGCTTACTAGAGGAGTCCATGGGACTCTGAATATTAGGAATTATTCCAAATACCCCGATCTAATGAAATTGGAAATATTCGTAACTACTTTATTCTAAGTATAGTTTTATTTGGCCACTTTTGCATATTTCCAAATTCAGATGCACATCCCTACTGCTCACTTCTGGGCTGCAGAACTTTGGAACTTGCCTGGACATCTTGCTCGTTGCATATCAACCAGCTTGGAGAGAGCACTGGTGCTGCAAGGCATTTCTGGTGCCCAGGGCAAATAGAGCCTTGGTGCAAGGCTATAGGCCTAACAGCACAATCCTGGGCCTACTCCATCAGGCCCCTCCAATGGATCAGGGGGAACAAACGGTGGCCCGCTGTGACATGTTTGCTAAACATTTCGCAGATAAAATCGATCAGATTCGCCATGACTTGGATGCCTCATTGACAATATCTGAGGATGTCCCCTTGGCACCTGCTGGTCTGGTGTTGTGGGATTCTTTTCAGCTTGTACAGCCTGAGGATGTGGACAGGGTCCTCTGGAGTGTGAGGCCGACTGCCTGCCTGCTTGACCCTTGCCTGGCTTGGCTAATCAGATCTGCCCTGGAGGAGCTGGCTGTGTGGACGGGGAGGGTGGTCAACTCTTCTTTGAGGGAGGGGGTGCTGCCGCTTGCTTCGTGAAAACCGGAAATGGCCGAAAACGGCCGTTTTTTGACAAAATGAAGATCGGGGAGGCCTGCGCGAGCCTCTGCAGGCCTCCCCGAGGCCCCGGTAAGTGTTTTTTCTTTACATTTTTTATTATTCTTATTTTTATTTAAAAAAAACATTTTTTTCCCCTATTTTTTGCTCCATAGGATGCATGCGTCCTATGGTCTGATGCGTCCTATGGAGCGAAAAATACGGTAATTAGTTGTCCCAAATGGCCCCCCCCTCCAATAGCAGATAACATCTCCTAGAGTAGCACTGCTCCATATCTTAGGGACAATTTTGGAGCAGAGCAAGAGCCATTTCTGCATGACTGTATCCCATACCACTGCAGTAACACTTGTAAAGAGAAACCATGTGGCTGGATGATGCCTGCCTTGCCAGGAGATATTGAAAGGAACGCCTGTCACTTGCCTCACTCACTCATATAGCTGTTTTTTTTTAATCAATGTTACTGGCAGCCAGCTCTTCAGAATAAGATTCTATGCCAATACAGGAACATATGAAAAAGTCTGAGACACTCACAGTAAGGGTAAGTGTTTTCTTAAGATTACACATTGGGTATGAAATGCCATAAAGGCCTGTTATGCACCATCTTAGAAGTTCAATGCATTTATTTTGATTGATGCAACTGATGAATGTAAAAGGATAATAATTGATATTACCGGTATTTATATACTGTTTTTCAACAAAAAGTTATCTAAACGGTCTACATAGCAAATGGAATAATTGTGCAAGGTGAGAAAAATTAACTCACTTTTTGTGTTCTGCTAACCTGTTTGGAGGGAGCAGAGTAAGAGAACAAATCTAGACACATCTGTCCCGGCGTCTTTTAACAGGTAACCAGTGCTCTCAAACCTGATATTAGTGCACAAGTGGATCTGTTTTGACTGTCGCCATGATCTTTTTAAACGATTTTTAGATATTGTTTTTATTAATTTTCATTAATTGTTTTTTACTGTTTTAAAATGTGATATTTTTTTATATTGTATTTTTTGTATGTATTTTTTTCTGTTGTAAGCCGCCTTGGGTCCCTTCGGGGAGATAACGGCTGTGTTATCTTACTCTCCTTTCTTGTTGGTCTCAACTACGTACTTGGCCTTCTTCTCTCCCACCTTTCTCCATTAGGATGGTGCCCATTGACACCCTTTCTCTGTTCAGGGTTACTGGTTCCTGGTCCATTGGGTGGGGCTGCCCTCCTCGCTCCAACCATGGATTTTTTAATGGGGCTTTTGGGAGGGGGCTGTTTTTGAGCTGACACGCCTTGGCAGCGCCGTCGGCACTTGCGGCTGCCGGGATTCTGTCTTCTGCACAGCTCTTGGGAACGCAGAGGCCCTAATGGTTGAAGGTTGACCACCCCTGATTTAGAGCCTGTTACCCAGCCGCAAAGCATTCAGTATCATTCACCCAAGGTATTAACTTTCCTGAGAAAAAGTTTGTTTTGAATTGCCAGGACTTGGGATCAGGGTGCTTTTATGGAGTAAAGGTCATGTGAAGGGAATTGACTACATAGGTTGCCTCACCCTTCTGCAGGCAATGACTGTAGTTCAAGCATTTTGTGGCACATGCTTCCTAGTGATACACAACTGGCAACAAATTTAAGGTTCCTCTATATGATATTTACATCAACACTGCTTCCGCAGTGATTCTTGGTGTGTGTGGAATCTTGTGCATTCATCACCTCCAATTGTCAGGTTATATAGGTGTATATATGTCTATGTGTACATTACTTACATGTGTGCATCTTTTATCTATATATTTTTCAGGGAGATGATATAATGGTATGAAGAAGTAATAGAGCCAAATTCTGCATGTGTGCGTGTGTATATAAATGAAAGTTTATTTAAAACAAACAAACAAACAAAAACACTAATTATGATATTTATATACTTATATAATATTTACATATTCAGTATTTGTGTGTATATGTATATAAAGAGGAAAAAGAAAAGAAAAAAGAGATTTCTTTAGTTTTATATTAAAATGTCTTGACCCTAATACTTACCGGGGCAGCGGCCACTGTGTTTTTCCCACAGTTTGGGGCTGCTGTCTTAACAGTAGCTACATGGCTTAATCCATTTGGTAGCTCTATCCTGTAGTTAAGCCAGCTTTTTGTGCTGACACAGTTGTTTTCATGAATGGTGTATGCCCATAGGCTTGTACTTTCATACCATTTATTAGATAGAGCCTATAGTGTTTGTGGAACCCATAATGCAGAAGGGTTTTTTAACTTAAGCGACATGCAGCATAAGTATTCTTCTGCATAAGGCAGCACTGAAAAATTTCTAATACCTCACTAGGCTCAGCTGCCAAGGGAAAACAAAAACAAGCAAGCAAACAAAAATCTGGTTTTGATATTAAACACATATTCAGCCATTGGGCCAGTGTGGCCTGGCCTCTATATCAAGTGTATGAGAGTTAGCTGTGCCTACTGTGATAGGTATCTGCTGGGGCCGATTGCCAGCCAATTGCCAGTGGATTGGCCATGTATGAGAGTCGCTCTTTCAGTTTGGAGCAGTTTTCCACCATGCATTGCTGGCTATGGGGCTATCTCCGGCCGAGTATGGCCTTCATTCGTTCTGTATTGGCACAGCCTTAGTGGCAGCCAGGACTGGACTGTCCTCGTCAGCCGTGCAACATATTGGCCGCTGGCGTCTATGGCCTTTAAGGGCTATATGCGTACGTTCTAAGTTTCAATGCGATCAAGGTAAGTTGGCCTGAGGGCCTTGTGTTGGCCTGTTGGCCTCTGCGTTGTGCGGCCCATGTGGCCTATTTCGGCCTTAGGGCCTCCTGTGGTTTGCGAGACCTGCGTTACGGCCCGTGGGCCATGCGTTATCCCCTGTGGGGGCTTATTAGTCAGGTAGGGCCCTAGGTACAGAATAGGTCCAGTTGTTTTGGCCTTGCACTGTTAGCACTATAGGATGGGGTCATGTTTGTGCTGGTCTTGGTTTTCAGCGGCCGACCTGCAGCGGGGTATCCGTGAGTTTTTATTTAGGTGGGCGGTGGGGGACAAGCGCTAGGCTGTCCCCACCATGTGGTAGGTGGCGTTCGGATGGGTAGCCATGAAGGGCTATTCGGTATACATCCTGAGGTAAGCAAAGTCAGGGGGTGAACCAGAACCGCTCAGACGATGCCGGAGCGGATCGGTGAGGCAGGCTGGCACAGCCCCAGGCTGGAGTAGCAAAGACCACCTTAGGGATTTTCCTGGGGGTGGTCTGCGCTGTCCAGCTGCCTCAGCCCCTTGGGGCTGGCAGGGATAGGCAGCTTGGTCATGGACCGAATCTGGCTTGAGCCAGGATGTCATGCCCGTGTAGATCAAGGGGGAGGCAGACGGTTAGGACCTTTTCCCCCATGCTAGTACCGCACGCCAGGGGGGTGTTTAGTTAGTGCCCTGCTGCAGGTTGTTTGTTAATTCAATAAAGTGACCCTTAACTCCAAGCCACTGTCTGTCGTGTTTTATTAGGGGGGGGTGCCTGGGTAAAAATTAACTCACTTTTTGTGTTCTGCTAACCTGTTTGGAGGGAGCAGAGTAAGGGAACAAATCTAGACACATCTGTCCCGGCATCTTTTAACAGGTAACCAGTGCTCTCAAACCTGATATTAGTGCACAAGTGGATCTGTTTTGACTGTCACCATGATCTTTTTAAATGATTTTTAGATATTGTTTTTATTAATTTTCATTAATTGTTTTTTACTGTTTTAAAATGTGATATTTTTTATATTGTATTTTTTGTATGTATTTTTTTCTGTTGTAAGCCGCCTTGGGTCCCTTCGGGGAGAAAGGCGGGATAAAAATACTGTAAATAAATAAATAAATAAATCTTTGGAATGATGGAGCGAGCGCCCTGCATTCCAAGACGTCATGTATGTGCCGTAAAGCACCTCCGTGATACCTCAGGAGTAAGGGAGGCCGGTGCAAGGCTGACCTCCCTCACTCTGTTGCCGGGCTGGGGACACGGCCGCCGGAGGAAGGTAAGCTCTCCAGCTGGTGGCCACATGGGCGGTCTGGCGAGTGAGGGAGGGGGGCCATTGGATTAGCCTGTCCGGGAGGGGGTGGGGGATGGCTCCCGCCATATCCCTGTCCCTGCCGGGCTGGCTGGCTAGGCTGTTACATGGCCTCCTCTGACTTCCACCAGCTATTTAGTTGGCGGAAATCTGAGGAGGCCCATAGGGCCGGCCTCGGTTTACACCTGGGGAAGGGGACGAGCGTCCCCTTCCCCGAGTAGACCTCCAGCCCGCCGCTTGGCAGGCACCTTCAGGCTCAGGATCCAGTGGGCAACCCTGGGCCGCCGGTCGGATCCTACAGGATTGCACCCTAAAGCACATTGTATGGCTACCTTGCTGAAGCTAAGCAGGTTTGAATCCGATTGGTGTTTGGATGCTTGGGAACCTCACATACATTATCTTGAACTCTCTGGAGGCCAGGTAATATACACATAAATATATATACAGTACAGTAATTGTAAAAAGACTTCACGGACACTTAGGGCAAGTGCTAGCTATGAAAGCAGCAGGCTAGCTAGTGGTGTTAAAGTTTGAGGCAAGGCAAGGGGCCTAGTGTATTGTGGTCCCCATTATAAGTCTTCCCATTATATGTTTCCATGCATTTAGACTTTTTTCCCCAAACGTACAACCTTTACTACTGTTCTAGCTCAACCTGTGTCAGAACCCAAATGGGGTCTCAGCTGACTTAGCCAGAGTTCTGCCATTTTGGGACTCTACCTGCTCTTTCAAAAAGCACTGATTTGCTAGTTTGGAAATGCCTGCCAATTAGCTTGTCAAGGATGGAGGGAGCAATGGAGACTAGACAAAACTGGCACCACAGAGTTTCAGTTTTCTGAGGTTCAGGTGTCTTAGACAGGATCAGGCTGTTAATTTAAAACTCTGATTCATCTTTGTATTCAACCATTTTTTGTTTGTTTTCATACTCATTCATATCTTTTTGTTTAATTTTCTACATAGGCAGCCTCAGCAGGACTTACGGACAAAGAGAGCTGTGTGCTGTTAGCGATAAGGGCTACAGCGAGGTGAAAAGAGCCGGATTTCACACACGGATTAAAAAAAAAAAAACAGCTGTTAAGTCTCCTGTCACAAGAGAAAATGTGTGGAACCTATCTGAGAAAGAGATTCTGCTGCTTCTTGTCTACTTTCTCTTGCATTATGCCTGTCATGATGACACCCAGGCAGAAAAATATTGGGTTTTTTCCCCTTTGTGACTGTGTTAAGAACAACAGGATTCAACAATTATGATTTAATATGAGAGGAACCACAAGACCTTAAGTGTTACTGAAAAATCTATGACCAAAGTAATAACAGAGAAATACAATAATAGCTGAGATATCTCTGCTGCATTGAAAACCTCTGTGTCTTTAGACTTGCTATAATGTATAATGCTATACTGACATCGTCATATACACTAGATCTGCGGTTTCAAGGGTGATGACTTCACAAGAGTGGCTTGGGTAGCTTCCAGGAGTGGAGCCCGCTCAGAAGAGCTGCATGGCTGGAATCGTCCCCTGTTGCTGTCCCTTACCGTTTTTCCGGCCATGCAGCACTTACGAGCGGGTCCTCTGGCTCGCACTGCAAGCCGGAGGGTCTCCCTCTGGCTTGCAGCATGAGCTGGAGGACCCGCTCGGCCACGCCACAACCCGAAATCATCCCCAGTAGCTCTCCCTTACCTTAGTTTGCAGCCGCCGCCATGTTGGATCGCCGCCAAGTCTTGCGAGATCCAAGATTGCAGCTCCCAAATCTCACGGCGTGATCTTGAATCTTGCGAGACTTCGGGAGATCCAACATGGCAGCCGCTGCAAGCTAAGGTAAGAGAGAACTACCAGGGACGATTTCGGACATGCAGCACGGCCGAGCGGGTCCTCCGGCTCACGCCGCAAACCGGCAGGACTGAAGCCTCTCTCTTCGGCTTGTGGCGCGAGTCAGAGGACCCGCTCGACTGCGCCGCATGGCCAAAAAAGCGCTTTTCCTGTGGTACGCGCACCCTTAGGGGGTACACAAGGTACGCGAAAAAGCATCTCGTGTACCCCTAGCCAGTGGCCCGCGTACCCCCAGGGGTACGCGTACCACAGGTTGAGAACCTCTGATGTAAAGCACTCTGCACATGTTAAAAATTATTCTACATGTGTTTAAACTAAAAAAAATCCATTTGTAAAGCTAAATCATTTGTAAAGCTAAAAAATTTTCTTCCATGAATTAAGGAGGGTCTCTAGGACAAAATTTGAGAACTTCTATAACAGAACAATGGGTTGAGAAATGGCACTGTTTGGTAATCAAGCTGCCAATTCAATGGTTAATATCCCTTAATAGCTTCAGCAATGATGGGAGAAGCCACACCTGCCCAATGTCTACAGAAATTCCATTTCTGCCAACGAGACAACATTCTAATTCACCAAGCAATCCTGAACATGTTTATTCAAAAGTAACATCCACTATGTTCAGTAGGGCTTGCTCACAGGTAAGTGTGTACTGTATAGGGTTACAGCCACAAAACAATAATCGTCTTTGGCTCCTTTCTCACAAGCTCCACTGCTTTAAAAGTACACTTTTAAAAAATAAAGTTTCACTTTTTAATTATGCAATCATATTTCAGAGAATCACCTGTTGCACCTTCAATACCTCACCCTATCAAATAGGTAAATGACTGGAGAATAACTCAGCATAATTTTAACTTTTTAAAATAATATGCTCCACATTAGGAATGAAAGACATTTAACAAAGACCATTACAAAACAGGTAAAATGCTAACCAGAAAAACTCAGAAATGTCAGCTCATTTCAATCACATTAGAAGCAACATTAAATCCATAATACGGATTGTGACAATCTTTCCTAAAGACTATGAAACAAACGAATGAACAACAACAACAAAAGGTCAAGCTACTGCAAGAAATGTTGATGGCTATGTGTAACATACAGAAAATTAACATGCAAATGCCTGCTTGGAGCAAAGCAGAAATAGGATTTTTGCTCTCAGAAATCAAGATGCACATATATTTTACAGTTTTAAAGTAAATGTACTTGAAGCCTTGGATGTGTGATTTATATGTGGAAAACTGCCAAAGAAAATAAACCACAGTAGCCACTACAGTTTGAAGATCAACAGATATATATATAAAAAAAAACCCAAACAAAAAACTGCCTTGTACAAATAACGGCCCTGCCTTCGATAAATTTACTCTCTTCTTTGTGGGGAGACAGTATAAGTTGTAGGAATGACAAAGTGCATTTCTGGGGAGTCGACATTTGTGAAATTTCTGAAAGAAAAATAATGCTGAATTTCACACTCATAGTCCCATTCTCAACATAAACGTAAGTGAACTCCTGGCAATGAGTTCAATATACAGTAGTAGGGTGGGACTGCAGATCAGAGGAAGAGCACAGGCTTCCTCTGCAGAGTCACTCCTCAGCACCTACAGGTAGCACTGGGAAAAAAATCCTACATGAAACCCTGGAGAGCTGCTGCCAGTAGATGCCACAGAGCGAGATGGACTATGGCTAGTGATACTTTGTGTGTGTGTGTGTGTGTGTGTGTGTGTGTGTGTGAGTGTATTTTCACTGCCCAGTGGCTGTTGCTGGTGTCTCTTTTGAATATTTTTTACAGCACAATCCTATCCTCCCCCGGTGTTGGCTCTTTAGTGTGGTCCGTGCAGCCCACACTGAATCCTACCTGTTGGAGACTCTGGCTGGAGGTCTACTCGGGATAAGTAGGCATTTGCTTACCCTGGGTAGCCACAATGGGGCTACTCGGTTCTCGACCAGCTCTGTAGCTGGCGTAGAACTGAGCAGCCATGTGTTGGGGCTGTAGGCCTGAAAGAGAGGATAGGATACTCCGACATGGATCTCATCCCCTCCCAGGCCCGATCCGCCCACCCCATTGTGCCCCTCCCCGGCCTCTCCCATGCCCCGCTCAGAGCTTCTTTACCTGCTCTGGCGCACGCAGGGCCTGGATTCAGTGCTGGCAGGATGGCACAGGCCTTCCTGCTGGCGCTGCTTACTCGACGCCTTATGGCACATTTGCGATACCTGGCACCATGTGGAAGCCTCAGTGCCAGCACCCCACTGGCATCACTGCAGGGGGGGCAGAACTCCAAGTTCCGCCAGGTTCTGACCCTCCATTACACGACGGGAGAAGATGGCCCCACCCCCTCGCCTTTGGAGCCATTCCGGCCGACAAAAGCACTTGCTTTCGTCGGCCGGAATGGCTCCAAAGGCGAGGGGGCAGGGCAGCCTTCTCCCGTCGTGTAACGGAGGGTCAGAGCTCGGCAGAACTTGGAGCTCCGCCCCCCTTCAGTGACGCTAGTGCAGCACCCTTAAGAACATAAGAAGAGCCCTGCTGGATCAGGCCAAAGGCCCATCTGGTCCAGCTTCCTGTATCACACAGTGGCCCCACCAGATGCCTCAGGGAGCACAAGACAACAAGATACTTGTATCCTGTCGCCACTCCCTTGCACCTGGCACAAAGAAAACCTACTCCTACAACCAGGAGGTTGCTTATCCCCATCATGGCTTGTAAGCTGTGATGGACTTTTCCTCCATAAATCTGTCCAATCCCCTTTTAAAGGCATCCAGGCCAGGTGCCATCACCACCTCCTGTGGCAAGGAGTTCCACAAACCAATTACACGCTGGGTAAAGAAATATTTTCTTTTGTCTGTTTTAATCCTCCCTCCACTCAATTTGAGTGGATGTCCCCTAGTTCTAGTGTTGTGTGAGAAGGAAAAGAACTTCTCTCTATCCACTCTCTCCATCCCATGCATAATTTTATACGACTCAATCATGTCCCCGCTCAACCGCCTTTTTTCTAGACTGAAGAGCCCCAAACTCTGTAGCCTTTCCTCATAAGGGAGATGCCCCAGCCCACTAATCATTTTGGTCGCTCTCTTCTGCACCTTTTCCAGTTCCACTATATCCTTTTTGAGATGCGGCAACCAGAACTGGACGCAATACTCCAGATGCGGCCTTACCATCGATTTGTATAACGGCGACAAATCGCCCAAGGGGGAGAGGATTGTGCTGTTAGTTTGTGAGTCCTTTGGGTACAATGAACCATTTATTTGTTTAGTTATGGAAACCACTTTGTGAATTACAGGTCGAGTATCCCTTATTCAGACTGCTTGGGACAGGAAGTTGTCTGGATTTTGGAATATTTGCATAAATATAATGAGATATCTTGGGGATAGGACCCAAGTCTAAACACAAAATTCATTTATATCTCATATACATCTTATACACATAGCCTGAAGGTAATCTTATACAATATTTTTAATAATTTTGTGCCCCAGCATGCCTTGCACTATGCCAGCCAGGTGCTGTCAAAAGTATTTTAAAAACATCATATCCCCAAAAATGCCTGGACTTCAGAATAGTCTGGATTTCAGATGTCCAGATAAGGGGTAATCCACCTGTACTTTTTTTTGAAAGCGATATAGAAATATTCTTAATAATTCTGTATGTGTGTGTGATAATAAAGAAAAACACTCTGAGGATGTAAAAAAAGTACCTTTCCCTACTTACTGTAAGGGTCTACAAATGGGGAGAGTGTCAGGGGTCAAAGTGTTTTTCAGGGAAGTTGTTCACCTGCACTCACTCGCATCTGGTGCTGCCTACGGATAAATGCCTTTCTGTACAACCAAAGCCACTTGTTGGTTGACTTCAGTTACACTCTTCTTTTTAGGTGAGATCCCTATTTATTGTTGTTTGCAAGCTTTCATAATTTTTACTATCATGTTTGTGAATGTATCTTCAAAGTTAGTGGGACGGGCAGCCCAATCCTGCTGGGACGACGGGGATTCAGGGCAAGGGCTGCCGGCCTCTGCACCTTACGCAACGTTGCACAGGATTGCGCCATTAGAAATTCATTTATCACATTTCAGTTATAAAATTTTAAAATCCAAACTCAAGTTTTCAAAATGGCAGTCTATGCAACATTTTGACTACATTGTGCTCTAGAATTGCATGTGCTCTATGGATAATTGGTTATATTGTTATAATACAGCATTCTACTCTTGACTTTAAAGTGGAATAAAATACTGCAGATGCTCTTCTGAAACAATATTGAAAAGCCAGTATACTTTGAATATCCAGAGTTCTACCGTATCATATTCATTTCACATCCACAGCTTGAACATACCTTCATCCCCTTTTCCTTGTACAAGCTTGTATTCAATTAAAAATGTATTTCCTTCTTATGATTTTCTCAATCAGTTTTAAAAGATCAAATGGTTTCCTTCATCTCCTGTGTATGCACTTGAACCTGCACTCTGTCCTATGAAAAGTTTCCTTTAATTTGATCTTCAGAAAGATTCCATCCCTCAAAGGACTTTTATCAGCACAAGTGTCTTTGTCTTCAGACAGTCCTTTACTGGAATGTCTTTTTTTAAAGAGTTCTTTTCATTCCTTTCAATAATCATTGTAAAAAAAAATACAGGGACACATTTTCTCCATTTGATCTAAAATGTCCAAATTTTTCAATTTACTGAATCAGTTTCCTTTATAAGATGTTCATTATATTATGAACTAGCATATTATAAAATGCTGAACATTTTGATTTGATGTATATACCTACAACTCTAAAAAAGATAAACACTTTTTAAATATAATCATCCAATCTCCTCATTTTAAGAAAATACAGGCTGAGCACAAAAACACTCCTTGATTTACGACCATTATAGAACAAAATCAAGGAATGCTTTTGTGCTCACCCTGTATTTTCAGAGCGAAATATGTCACTTTACATCCAACAACCTGGTATTGTTATCTGCTGTTCAAAGCAAAAGTACAGTACATAAATCAGGTGGAGGTTTATTCCATTGGTGCAGCAACCCAGGTTGGAGCAATTACACTGATATACAGTAGATACCTCGTGCAAGACCTTGCATAGATCAAATGTGAAAAGCGGAAAGTAGTTGAGCTAGAAGAGAGCAGCAGCAGCACTACCTCAAGCAATCTTATCACCTTGCTGATTATATGTTGCAAGGAGAAAATCTAAATATTAACTTTAAAGCATGGACCAGGATTAAAAAACAACAACCAACCAACCATGTGGATGCATATCATGCTTCCAGGTGTGTATTGGGGTTTGGGACCAAGTTTTTTCTTCTCAGAGCCTCATGGAGCACTTGTCCAAACAATCCTCAACATCTGGGTATGACTGTTCTTTGTGTGTGTGTGTGTGTGTGTGTGTGTGTGTGTGTGTGTGTGTGTGTGTATATATATATATATATATATGTTTCTGGTATTTATTTCTGAAAGGGGAAGACTGAAAATTCACCACGTACACATGGTAGATCACACATGACTCTTTGAACCCCAGCTATGGAATAAAAAAGTAAAGGTAAAGGTGACCCCTGACAATTAAGTCCAGTCGTGTCCGACTCTAGGGTGTGGTGCTCATCTCCATTTCAAAGCCGAAGAGCCAGCGATGTCCGAAGACGCCTCCGTGGTCATGTGGCCGGCATGACTCTCCTTGCCACAGCACATAGCATGCAGCTGGAACACGGAACGCTGTTTATCTTCCCGCAAGCGGTACCTATTTATCTACTCGCATTGACATGCTTTGGAACTGCTAGGTTGGCA
Organism: Plestiodon gilberti rubricaudatus; assembly: GCA_026170595.1. Taxonomy (NCBI): domain Eukaryota; kingdom Metazoa; phylum Chordata; class Lepidosauria; order Squamata; family Scincidae; genus Plestiodon; species Plestiodon gilberti. Next base: position 91,881,079 of record JANXHW010000001.1, read on the forward strand.
GGAGTTGGCCAAGCAATGAGCGCTCACCCCATCGCGGGAATCGAACTGTCGACCTTTCGATCGACAGCTTATGGTTCAGCGGTTTAACTATGGAATACTAAGTGCCAACTCCCATTTCCAAGAAAGAATCTATAGCTTATGGGTAGACACATAACACTGAGATGCACCAATAAAGCAAAACACAATGACATAATTAGACAGATTGCTTTCCCTATGCAAATCTTGATTCAGCAATGGTTCTTTGCAAGCATCCAGAGTAGCAGTTACCAAAATGTATTTGCAGTTTTATTAAAGTTTTTACTTTATGTGACCCAGATTGCCAACCGTTGTCCAACTATGTGATCTTCAAATGACATCTTCAGTATGAACCTTTGAATTTTGCTTACCACCTGTCCAACTGTTATGCAGCTAGTTCTGATTCTATGACTGCCTATTTAATCTCTGAAACTATGAAAGAAACTGATAGAAGGTTCCTTTTGTAGTTAATATTTTTTTTCTTTTTTGGCTTATAGTGCTTGAATGCTGATTATCAGAAAAAGAGGTTATTTTCCTTCTTGCATAGATATTGAGATTGTATCTATGCAAGAAGGAAAATAACCTCTTTTTCTGATAATCAGCAACTACTGTACAATAATTTACCATTTATGAAAACATGCAGGTTTTTAAATAACAACAACAACAACAACAACAATAATAATAATAATAATAATAATAATATACAGTATTTATATACCGCCTTTCTCAGTCATTGGATTTCTCCTCCGACTTTAATCAAAGGTGGTGTACATGGGCAGGCTGTCCTAACCCCCTTTGGTTTTTTTTTTTACAATATATATAAATGTCCAATCTTTCATGAACGGCTACATTCCAGGTGGTATCCTTTTGCAGCCTGGCTTTTTTTTTTTTCTGCTGGCTGGCGCCTCCCACACTCGACCAACACAGCTGGTAATGATTTAATAATAAATTTACTTCAAGTCAATCAGAAGTCAACTTTGACAATAAATTCACTAAGCACCCAAATTCTATTCATTTTACTCAAAAGCAAGTCCCACTGTGTTCAATGGAGCTTCCTTACACATATACCGTATTTTTCGCTCCATAGGACGCATCGCACCATAGGACGCATGCATCCTATGGAGCTAAAAATAGGGGAAAAAACATTTTCACTTGCCGGGGCTTCTGGGGAGGCTTCTGGCTTCTGGTGGTTTCTGGGGAGTGATCCTTCAGGTCCTGCTATATGTGAGCTCTTCCCTCTGCCTTGAAACTTATCTGTTCCTGATACATCACTAGTTATGGAAGATGTGCTGATAGAATTACCACATGTACTACATTTATAATGCCAAATTAGCTCCTGTACTTTTGAGATGCAACTTTCCCCATCGTTGCAATGCTGTGTTGAGAAAACACACACACACACACACACACACACACACACACACACACACACACACACACACACACACACACACATTATTTGCGAAACCATGTGCAATTCCCAAAGCCTGGGAGGGGGTGTGTGCACTCGGGAAGCCAATACAGAAATATACAGTACTAGCATTAACTGAGCTCATGGACACTTGGACTAAGGGAAGAGGGCGATCTGGGGCAGACAGACCCCCCCCCGGCCTGGTATGGATGGACATATGCATCATTCATTCATCATTGACCTGACACCTCTCGATCCTCCTCCTCTCCTTCGGGCAGGGGGAATGAAACTCCTCCGAGATCTCCCTGTTAGTTCTGCGCTGATTTCTTTTACTGGGGCCTGGAGAGAGGCAGAGCAGCAGGCGCAGCAGCAGCTTCTGGTGGCTTCTGGGGAGGCCTGCGCGACCCTCTGCAGGTCTCCCCGATCTTCGTTTCGGCGCTAAATGGCCATTTCCGGCCATTTCCGGTTTTCCGAAAACCGGAAATGGCCGAAAATGGCCATTTAGCGCCGAAATGAAGATCGGGGAGGCCTGCAGAAGGTCGCACAGGCCTTCCTGAAGCCCCGGTAAGTATTTTTTTACTCTTTTTTTAAACCTTCGCTGGCCCGGTCTCCCAGCGGCACCGCACGGAGCCGCTGGGAGACCGGGCGAACGACAGCCTGCTTGCCCGTGCCATGCGCGCCTGCCGGAGGCGCGCGCGGCATGGGCAACAGGCTGTCGTTCGCCCGCTCCCTCACTGGCTCCGTGCCGGTGAGAGAGCGGGCGGACGACACCCGCTCGCCGCCGCCATCTTCTTCTTGTTTAACCTTACCCGGGCGCCAGCATCTTGGATCACGAAATCTCGCGTGATCCAATATGTCAGCGCCCAAATCTCGTGAGGACATCATGCCCTCACGAGATTTGGGTGCCGACATCTTGGATCGCGTGAGATTTCATGATCCAAGATGCTGGTGCCCGGGTAAGTTTTTTTTAAAAAAGATGGCGGCAGCCATTCCTCCCGGAAAACTGAGGCTGATTTCCGGGACTGTCCCGCCCAAACCGAGACGAATGGTAAGCCTATGTAAGGCAAGTAAACGGCATTCATGCCAGAGTAGTGCAATAGTTATGAACTATTGAACTATGGCTGAGGAGACTCATATTCAAACCCCAGTTGGCCATGCAGCTCATGGGGAACTCTGAGCTCTGGTCTCCTCACAGGGCTTTTGGGAGGATAAAATGGGGATGGGGATAACCTTGCATGTCGCACTGAACTCTTGGAGGAAAGATAGGATAGAACTGTTAGAAAAAGACAAACAAAAAATGGAGCAGATTTCATTGTGTTTCTAATTTATTCCAAAAGGTGAAGCAATACAAGTCTTTGTTGGGGGAGGTGGGGTATGTGGTATATGTATATCTAGGAGCAAGAATATAAGTTTCAATTTAACATCGCACAATTTAACATTTCTTCTTGTTTAGCCTTATCCTAAATTATTTACCGTATTGTCCCGAGTATAAGACGCACCTGATTATAAGATGCACCCTTAAAGTTTGGTGCTATTAAAATTTTTTTATTAAATCACTGGCATTAAATTGCAACAGCCTGATTATAAGACGCACCCCTAGTTTAAAAACTTAAATTAGGAGAAAAAAGTGAGTCTTATACTCAGACCAATACGGTATTTTTATGGTTCTGGTTTGAAGCTGACTTTAATTTAAAAAATTCAGACAACAATCCTATGCATGTTTATTTGGGACTTTCTTCTGAGTAAACATATATAGGATTGAATTGCAGGGGTGCAACCTTATATTTACCATAGGATAAGCTCTGGTAAATGCATTAGGACCAACTTTTGAATAAAGATGACTAAGATTTATCTGAAAAGCTAATTAAAAATAATCAGAAAATCTGCAGCAATGTTTTGTGATTTTCTCATTTTCATCCATGTCAGTTTCCAGAACTAACATATATGTCAGCTAACTCATCTTCAATACATGCTTCAGGGTGCAATCCTGACTAAGGAGCTGGCCAGCAGCTCATGGCCGCACGCCGAATGGTCTACTCGGGGAAGGGGACACTCATCCCCTTCCCCGAGTCCTATCGGCCTCCTCGGATTTCTGCCACCTGGCGGAAGTAGAGGAGGCTGTGTAACAGCGTAGCCGGACCGACGAGGATATGGCTGAGGCCATCCCCCGCCCCCTCCCTGGCCGGCTAGGCCAATGGACCCCCCTCCCTCGCCCGGCTGGACCACCTATGCGACCGGCGACAGAGTGCTTACCTTCTGTCGCTGTCCGCGTGGAGATCTGGTGCCGGAGTGAGGGAGGCCAGCCTTGCGCCGGCCTCCCTTACTCGCGAGTCATCACGAATGTACTTTACGATGTCATCTGGCGATGGAACGCTCGTTCCGTCGCTGGACAGTTTTCCAGGGTTGTGCTGATAATGTGTGCTCCCTCCTGTTTCTTCTTTCTTCTCTGCTTTTTGTTGTTGTTTTCCAAGTTGCTCCATTCTTAAGTATCTCTTTTCAGTCCTCTACGTTTACATATTGACATGCTCATCTAATTTTAGATTATTCCCTCTCTTTTCCTATCACTATATTTTTATTCGTCTTCCTCCTACTTCTAGTCATGGTTGATGCATCTCTTCCTTACATTACTGTGTGTGGGAAGAGATGTGTTAAAATTTGAAAAGTGCTTAGAGGCTAGAATTCTAGTAAGCACTGTACTGTTTGCCCCTTGCCAAGGATAAGATGGATCTAAAAATTCACAAGAGAAGGACAGGAGGGAAGTAATATTAAGACAGAAAGCTAGTTACAAAGCTGGTGTGTACAGGTATTAAGCTTGAGTGTTGTTGTTTTTAAAACTAAGCATAATGGAAAAATACTGTAGGAGGAGTAAGAGGAGGCAAACTTAGGAACTTGTTAAATGCATAAATAGTGAGAATATGGGAAAAAGCAAAGCACATAACAGAAAATGATGGTAGCTTAAGGAGTTACTAACAGTGCAATCCTAGTCTTTGCTGGTGCTGTGGCCTCAGCGCTAGCCTAGGGTGTTGCAAACGAACTGTAAAGCACGTTGTGATACCAAGAGAGCAAGCAGCACGGGTAGGAAGGACAGCACCATCCCGCCGGTGCTGAATCCAGCAGACCATGTGCCAGAGTAGGCAAGGCGCAGTGGCTGGGAGAGGCCGGGGAGGGGATGTAACGAGGTGGAGGAGGGCAGAGGCAGGGCAGATCCGGCCAGGGAGGGGTGGGTGGGTTCGGACACGCTAGTGCATGACGAATCCTATGCCCCTTCCTGGGCTTGTAAGCCCAACACAAGGTTTCTTGGTTCCGCACCAGCAAATTAGCAGGCTCAGATCCGAGTAGCCCTGTTGCGCAAGCTGGAGCTTTACTCCAGCCTTTACGAATGTCTTTGTACCTCAAGGAGACCTCCAGCCTACTTTGGAGGGGTCTGGCTCAGTTGGGAGAACTGCCGCCTTGTAAGCCTGAAGATCAGTAATATGACAAGTTCGAGACACACCGCCGACCAAAAAGCTGTGAAAGAGCTAAGAGAGATAAGAGAGATAAGAGCTCCCATCTGCGTTGGTCAAGTGTGGGAGGTGACGGCCAGTGGAAAAAAAACAGACTTTAAAAAGGATACCACCTGGAATGTAGCCGTTCATGAAAGATTGGACATTTATATATTGTAAAAAACCCCAAAGGGGGTTAGGACAGCCTGCCCATGTACACCGCCTTGAATTAAAGTCGGAGGAGAAATCCAATGACCAGAAACAGCTTCTAAAGCCAAGAGGAAGGGTATATAAATACTGTATATTATTATTATATTCTATATTACTCCTTGCCGGGACAGGATGAAGCATGGGCCGTGCGGCCCCACTGCATCGCTCTCGGATAGGATTGGGCTACTCCATAATGTAATTAGTTGTCCCAAATGACCCCCCCCCCTCCAATAGCAGATAACATCTCCTAGAGTAGCACTGCTCCATATCTTAGGGACAATTTTGGAGCACAGCAAGAGCCATTTCTGCATGACTGTATCCCGTTCCACTGCAGTAACACTTGTAAAGAGAAACCATGTGGCTGGATGATGCCTGCTTTGCCAGGAGATATTGAAAGGAACGCCTGTCACTTGCCTCACTCATATAGCTGTTTTTTTTTAATCAATGTTACTGGCAGCCAGCTCTTCAGAATAAGATTCTATGCCAATATAGGAACATATGAAAAAGTCTGAGACACTCACAGTAAGGGTAAGTGTTTTCTTAAGATTACACATTGGGTATGAAATGCCATAAAGGCCTGTTATGCACCATCTTAGAAGTTCAATGCATTTATTTTGATTGATGCAACTGATGAATGTAAAAGGATAATAATTGATATTACCGGTATTTATATACTGTTTTTCAACAAAAAGTTATCTAAACGGTCTACATAGCAAATGGAATAATTGTGCAGGGTGAGAAAAATTAACTCACTTTTTGTGTTCTGCTAACCTGTTTGGAGGGAGCAGAGTAAGGGAACAAATCTAGACACATCTGTCCCAGCATCTTTTAACAGGTAACCAGTGCTCTCAAACCTGATATTAGTGCACAAGTGGATCTGTGGTTCAGGACACATACTGAATAATCAGATATAAATAATCTACAATAATAGAATTATTGCTTCCAACTGTTTGCTCTTATTAGCAGTAAGCTCTGCTGCTTATATTGCATTTGAATTCAATTTAGCAAAACTATACATAACACCATATCTGAGTTTCCTGTGCAATAGAGTTTCTCTCTGCAGCAGTCACTTGTGTTTTAAAAATAACAAAATACTGTATTTCTTAAACTGAAACTAATGGCATGTTTTATAAGAGACGAACTGTGTAGTTTTCTAATCTCTGCCATAACTTGGACTTTTAAGAAATAACCTAAAGGAATTAATGATAACATGAGCAGTTTTATTAAATTAGCAGTATTTCTAGATACTAATGAAAGACTCAAGTTCATTATTAAATAGTGTGCAGCACACTGAAATGACACTACAAAGTTCTGACTGCAGATTTTTATATTATAGTTCATACATATAATAAAGACAAATTCATCACTTTAGAACTCATAATCCTTACACAATTTATAATAGGGAATCGCAATGTCAATTATGAAGCTTGATCATTAGACACTGAAGATGAATTTTCCCACTTTGCCAGGACTGGTGAGCTCTTCTGATTTCAAGTATTGTAAGTTTTATTTCCAATATTAAACCAAAAACACTGTTAGAGGTGTTTCCTAGCAGGGATGGCAAACATAAATGGAAGTGGCACTGCAATGACTTGTGCGCGGACCCAGAAAACCTTGACACATGGGTTAGTGCCCTGCGCAAGTTTTTGTCTTCCAGAACTGACCAACTAACCAATTTATCATTTCTATAAATGTATAAAGAAAGTAAATATCAAAAGTGTTACTGGCTCCCAAAAGATTTCATGGAAAAAAAAAAACTTTGTAAGGCATAATTTTTACTTGGTGCTGCAATGTCCAACACAATGTTTTCATAGAACTCCCTCTTCCCCTTTTTCTGAATCTCATGCAAAAAGTGAGTAAATGTGTACAGTATATCCATTACAACTTCTGAAGTGGAGGCAAAACATAATCTTCAGCAGAAGAAATGGGTATCTTTGGATAAGATCCAGAAGCACAACTCATTCATTATTCCGCTCTTTCAATATCCTTCCCTTCATAGGCTGTTGCCTGAATTTTTATCCCTTTGATTTTCTTTTGATACGTGTAAGGAACACATGCAACTAAACTGCTGCTGGGTATCCACTAGGGAAGCGTGACGCAAACCAGCAATGTAACTGTTGCTTGGACTGATGGAAAAAAGGTCTCAGATCTACAGGCCAAGAGGAAGGGCACATTTTTGATTAACTGAGCAATGATTCCCCCCCCCCCCCCGCATCAGGCTGGATCAAATGGAGCTTTGCCTGCTGCAAAATTCAGACAAAGCAAATGCATCCTGCTGAAGCACATTCTGACCATAAACACCTCCTAAGGGCTTCTGACTTCAGGGAAAAAAAGCAAGTTTAGCAAAACAAAAAAGGATTCCCAACTCAATCAAGGAGGCAAGCTAATGTACCAATGGAGCTCATGAACTAGGTACTGCACCCTCAGCCAGGTGCAAAAACGAGGGCAGCACCCACTAGGGGCCATCAACTAACAAAGAAGTGTCCCTTGGTGAGTTCACCCCACAAAGGATCCCATAGGATTCTACAGGTGAAACGTTTTTAAATCCCCAAGTCACCAGAACCTTATGTTATTGTTTTTTGCCCATTGTTCATTGTTCACCCACTGACTGACTGTTCATTTGTTCCTCCACCCTACCTTGCTACCGGTGGAGTGTGTGGGGGCAAAAATGCCCCCAAATGTCTCATTTCCTGGGGAGTCTAAAGGTAAAGATAGAGACCATCAGATTTCTAAGAGAGGCTTCATAGTGCATTGGAACACTCACTTATTTCCTGTCTAGAAACAGAGAGAAGTAAGCAAATTATTTTTCTTTTAAATATGAGTAGAACAATTCATTTGAAGTGCATTGGAAGGCTGACTGTGTGATGGAAGAGAAGGATAATGAAAACACACACACACACACACACACACACACACACACACACACACACACACACACAGAGAGAGAGAGAGAGAGAGAGAGAGAGAGTTTTTCCATTTCTCATTGGAAACACAGTGAGCGAATGCTGCAGCCTAACAGTGTGATCCAGGGCACATCTGCTCTGAAGAAAGTCCCATGAAACTCACTCTCAGAAAGATGTAGCAAATAAGCTGGGAAGACAAGGAGGGGTAGAAACATAATGCTTCCAGTATGTCCCTGAAGCCTAATAGTTTGATCCAGGGCATGTTTTCGTTGGAGTAAGTCCCATGGAGTCCCATGGGACTTACTCCAAGGGAGATGTAAGCATCCAGAAAATAGCCTACTACAGACTGAGCGTGCTCAGTGGAACATGAGCTTCCGGTGCTACAGAATGTTGATATGTTGCTGGAAAAACAACAACATAGAAAGGTGATGGCAGGAATTCGTTGTTTGTGCCTTTAACAGCTGGGGTGAACAGTTTAGGTTTGGGGAGAAGTGTTGTTGCAGTTTGGGGAGAAGTGTGTTGTGAGATTTTTTACTTCTAATACAGGTTGATTATCCCTTATCTGTACATCTGAAATCCAGACATTTTTGGGGCTATGACTTTTTTAAAAAAACTTTTTTTCTAGCACCTGGCTGGCATAGTGCAAGGTATGCTGGGGCACAACATTATTAAAAAAATATTGTATAAAATTACCTCCAGGCTATTTATATAAGGTGAATATGAGACATAAACAAATTTTGTGTTTAGACTTGGGTCCCACACCAAGATATCTCATTATATGTATGCAAATATTCCGAAATCCAGACAAATCCAAAATCCAGACAACTTCCAATCCGAAGCAGTCCAGATAAGGGATACTAAACCTGTAGTGAACTCGGGTGTTTGTCTGCCTATCATACTGGAAGTGAAATTGGAATACCTCAAAATTAAAGTGATTCCTACATACACAGGGGGCTCCCTAAATATGCAAAATATATGTTTGTAAATTAAAAGATGAGTATACAGTGGAGGTGAAGAATAGATTTAGGGCATTAGACCTGGTAGACAGAGTGCCTGAAGAACTATGGACGGAAGTTCGTAACATTGTACAGGAGGCAGCAACTAAAACCATCCTAAAGAAAAAGACATGCAAGAAGGCAAAGTGGCTGTCAGATGAGGCTTTACAAATAGCTGTTGAAAGAAGGAATGCGAAAAGCAAGGGTGAAAGGGAAAGATATAAACAACTGAATGCAGATTTCCAGAGAATAGCAAGGAGAGATAAGAAGGCTTTCTTAAATGAACAATGCAAGGAAATCGAGGAAAACAACAGAATGGGGAGGACTAGAGATCTCTTCAAGAAAATTGGAGATATCAAGGGAACGTTTTGTGCAAAGATGGGCATGATAAAGGACAAAAAAGGCAGAGACCTAACAAAAGCAGAAGAGATTAAGAAGAGATGGCAAGAATACACAGAAGAACTATACAAGAAAGATCTTAATGTTCCTGATGACCACGCTGGTGTGGTCACTGACCCAGAGCCGGACATCCTAGAGAGTGAAGTCAAGTGGGCCTTAGGTAGCATTACTAACAACAAAGCTAGTGGAGATGATAATATCCCAGCTGAGCTACTTAAAATCCTAAATGATGATGCTGTGAAAGTGCTGCACTCAATATGCCAACAAATTTGGAAAACTCAGCAGTGGCCAAAGGATTGGAAAAGGTCAGTTTACGTTCCAATTCCAAAGAAGGGCAGTGCCAAAGAGTGTTCAAACTACCGTACAATTGCACTCATTTCACATGCTAGCAAGGTTATGCTCAAAATCCTACAAGCTAGGCTTCAGCAGTACGTGGACCGAGAACTACCGGACGTACAAGCTGGGTTTCGAAGAGGCAGAGGAACTAGAGATCAAATTGCCAACATGCGGTGGATCATGGAGAAAGCACGAGAGTTCCAAAAAAACACCTACTTCTGCTTCATTGACTACGCAAAAGCCTTTGATTATGTGGATCACAACAAACTGTGTCAAATTCTTAAAGAGATGGGGGTACCAGACCACCTTACCTGTCTCCTGAGAAACCTGTATGCGGGTCAAGAAGCAACAGTTCGAACCGGCCATGGAACAACTGATTGGTTCAAAATTGGGAAGGGAGTACGGCAAGGCTGTATATTGTCACCCTGCTTATTTAACTTATATGCAGAGTACATTATGAGAAATGCAGGGCTGAATGAATCACAAGCCGGAATCAAGATTGCTGGGAGAAATATCAACAACCTCAGATATGCAGATGATACCACCCTAATGGCAGAAAGTGAAGAAGAACTAAAGAGCCTCTTGATGAGGGTGAAAGAGGAGAGTGCAAAAGTTGGCTTGAAACTCAACATTAATAAAACTAAGATCATGGCATCTGGGCCCATCAATTCCTGGCAAATAGAAGGGGCAGAAATGGAAGCAGTAACAGATTTTACTTTTCTGGGTTCCAAGATCACTGCAGACGGAGACAGCAGCCATGAAATTAAAAGACGCTTACTCCTTGGAAGGAAAGCTATGGCAAACTTAGACAGCATAATAAAAAGCAGAGATATCACCATGCCAACAAAAGTTCGTATAGTCAGGGCGATGGTGTTCCCAGTAGCAATGTATGGTTGCGAGAGTTGGACCATAAGGAAGGCTGAGCGCCGAAGAATAGATGCTTTTGAACTGTGGTGCTGGAGAAGACTCCTGAGAGTCCCTTGGACTGCTAGGAGATCAAATCAGTCAATTCTAAATGAAATCAAGCCTGACTGTTCCCTGGAAGGACAGGTACTAAGGCTGAAACTCAAATATTTTGGCCACCTAATGCGAAGAGAGGACTCTCTGGAGAAGACTCTGATGCTGGGAAAGATTGAAGGCAAAAGGAGAAGGGGAAGGCCAAGGATGAGATGGTCAGACAGCATCACCGATGCAACGAACATGACAATGAGTGAACTCAGGAAGATAGTGGAGGACAGGAAGGCCTGGCGGGATATGGTTCATGGGATCACGAAGGGTCAGACACGACTTAACGACTGAACAACAACAAAAATTAAAAGAAAAAAATATAAACCCAAACCCAAATAGCACTGTGAACTTTCAAGACTAGAGCTGCCAGTACCGACAGAATATTGAGAGTTCTTAAGTTAGACTGTCGTTTTTAAAAAAAATGGACAAGGGAGAAGAGCCCGGGGAGGGTGAAACTCAGCCTGCTTAAACAGTGTATAGATAACATTCTGGAGCAGAACTGGGGATTAGAGTCTGGTGGATGTGTGTTGTGAGACTAACAGCCCAGTCCAGCCTAAGGCCTCAGCGGCACAATTCAGGCACAACTGCAGCCTAAGCACCTTAGGCTCGAGTTGTGCCTGAATTGTGCCGCAGAGGCCGAATTTGTGCTGCAATTGTGACTGACACAGGACGGGTTAAGGAAAGTTGACCAATTCAGTCCTAAGTTCGGCATAAGAGCTATTCCGTCCTAAGTTTGGCCTAAAAGTGGGCATGCTGGGGGCGTGTCGGGGGAGTGACGGGGGCGGTTACGAAATTTGTTCCGGTTCCAGACACTGGCGACCCCCTGACATGCCCCCTCGAGCACAACTCAGGCACAAAATTTGGGTCAACAAAAAGGGTGGACTCAAATGTGAGGAGACCCATAGGAGCCATTTTACCTTACCCACACCAGCCCTCTCCTGAAAAATTCTAACACCCTGGTCCCAAGTTGTGCCTGAGTTAGGACGGAACAGTTGTGGCCTAACTCTGGACACGGACCCAAATAGTTAAGCTATCAGCACCCAGCCCCACCCAGCCTCTTTCCCACAAAAGCCCAGCCCCAGCCCTCCTCTCTCTCTCTCTCTCTCTCTGAGCACGTGGCGTGGGGTCCTGTCCCCCAGCAGCCACAAAGTGGGACTTTGAAAAATTTCAAACACCCCACTTCTCTCTTCCCTTCTCCTCTCTGCCCCCCTCTAGGGCAGAGAGGGCTGTGCCGCCTGTGGCCAAACTGTTTACTGCTGTGCCTGGGCAGCTGTCTCCATGCAAGCGTTTGCTAACCCATGTCTTTCTCCCAGCCCCTCTCCCCCCCCCACAGGCAACAACACCAGCAGGTAAGTGCAGGTAAGAGCAGGGTTCGTGCTGACATGTGGTCTGACTTCTGCCTCTTTGCATATAGAAATATAGGTAGGATACATGCCTCTTTACCAATGTCTTGTCTCATAGCTGCCTGCAATGCCTGCCATGATATGCCTCTTTACCAATGTTGTGTCTCACAGCTGCCTACAATGCCTGCCATGATATGCCTCTTTACCAATGTCTTGTCTCATAGCTGCCTGCAATGCCTGCCATGATATGCCTCTTTACCAATGTTGGGTCTCATAGCTGCCTGCAATGCCTGCCGTGATATGCCTCTTTACCAATGTTGTGTCTGATTGCTGCCTGTAGTAATGTGAGCACACAATGCCACAAGTGTGGAACTGTTAGCCTTATGTAGACACCAGCTGTTCCCCCCCCCCCTTTTCTCCACAGGGTCTACTCACAGGTCAGTATTGGTAGGTTTGCCATGGTTGTGACCCACACGTTGTGTTGTTGTCTTCTCTCTCTTTGACCCCTTTCCCTTACAGGATCATGTTCTCCTGACACCCAGGGAAGGAGCGCAGACCATGCTATGTGTCTCACACCTCTCAGCTGTGTTTAATTTCTCTCCCTGCAGGCCTTTGCAACCGGCACACTGGCATTTCTTCAATGGCGATTGCTACCACACAGCAGCTGCCATGGAACACCCCCGTGTTTTTTGCCTCCCCAGGAACGTCCACTACCACCTACCTTCCTGGGAGCACCCCTGGGCCTGCAGTATGGTTGTCCCATGGTCGTCTGCCTCGATGCTGCCAGAGGTCCTGGAGCCTACCCTGCAACCCTCCTCAGCTGCCGGCGCTGCTGCTGCTCCACCTCCCTGGCTGCCTACTTGCTGTCCCTCCCCTTTCCATGGTGCAGGCTGTGGTTCCACAGGGGAAGGGCCTGCATCCCCTGGTCCATGGGGCACGCCTGCTGCTGCTGCTGCTGCTGATGTGGTCCGAGTGGCCGCTGTGACTACCCCTGGCAGCCTCGCCTGGCCATCTCTGCCACTGTTCCAGAACAATAAAGATGCCCCTGGAAACACATGTCCCCAATGTTACACAAGCACTGCCCCGCACACACAGAGACAGTCCCAGGCACACAAGGCCCTGCATGAATCCCAGCCAGGGCCTGCCACAGCCAGGCCAGGGAGACCACAGCAGGGGGGCTGCCAGAGAGCCTCAGGGCTCAGAGGGGAGTGGGGAGTTGGGGGGCCTCTCAGGCAGGCAAACACTGACAGGCAACATGGTGCACGTCCGTCACGTCCGTGAAGAGCCCTTTCGGCAACCGGGGCTCTCACTCGCCCTCGGTCCGCCCATCAACGGCGTCCGTTTCCGCCCTCGGTCCGCCCGTCAACGGCGTCCATTTCCGCCCGTCAACGGCGTCCGTTCTGCCCAAGGTCCGTCTGCATAAGAGGCGCCCGTTCCTGCATTGCCTCCATCTGCGAAGTGACCCCTGTGTCCCTATTGGTCTCTGCAGACCCCTCTCCCTGTATCCCTCTCCCACCAGCCTTGTTGTCTGTCTGTTTCTGACCCACCCATGCCCCTCCCCAGCACCCACTGTCTGCCTGCCTGTCTGCCTCCCCTCCCACTCCCTGATGATGGAAGCTGGCCACCGCCCACCCCGCCAGAGCGCTTGCCGCGACGTGCTGACGTTGCCCCATCTGGGGGCGTGATGAGCTGCGTGAGCCCTTCCCGCTCGCAGCAGACAAGCCCAAGGCATCTCTCGGTCTTGGCCAGGGCACGGAGCAGAAGGCATGCCGGGATACCTTCTTTGTGGGCATTGCCACGGCCCTGGAGGCCCAGGGCTTCAGGCAGCGCACGGGCATGTCATGGCGGAGGCGGTTCCAGACTTCATGAGACCCCCCTTGTGCGTGCCGTTCCCACCCCCTCCTTCCCTTCTCTCCCCCGCTCACCCCCCCATGACTCCCACGTGCAGCCTCACCATGGCTTGGGGGTGGCATCGCCTTCTGCAGGAGGGAGGGCAGTGGCACTCCCCCCTGCAGCAGGTGGCTAATGCCCAGGGTGCCCTGGGGCAGCTGGCACTGGCACAACCTCAGCCCTTCAGCTGCCTGTCGCACGCCCAGTGCTGCAGGCCCACCTGTGGCTGCCCATCTGCTGCGCACGCTGCAGCAGCTGTGGTAGGTGCACACAGACGAGCTCAGGAGGGGGCTCTTCGCTTCCACAAGACTGACACCTCCCCACAGGAGCCTGCCTGCCTCTGTGGTAAGTGTTGCCTCGATCCTGGCCCAGTGCTCTTGCCTCCTGCCTAACTCAGGCACAGTTGCAGCCTAACTCGGTCCTATTTTGGGCCCCAATTGTGCGACAATTGGGCCTCAACTGTGCCTGAGTTGGGCTGACTTGGGCTGGACTGAGCCCTAAAGACCTCTCCTTGCAGTATATGGGATTGTTTCAGGAGGACAGAAATGTCAATATGCTCTAGAGCCAACATCATCCTGCTGTAGGTAGTACAAAACAGAAAGGCATCAAGGGAGGGTGAAAGAAAAAAGTGCCATTTCCCACTCTTCCCTTCTGCATGGGTGGCACTTTCTTCAGAGATTGGCCAGGATGGGCACTGGCTTGTAGGTCCACACCTATTGTAGGACCCATCTAGCCAGGCCAACCTCTACACTCTCAGTACTGTTGTACTACCCAATGTACTATCAAGGGTTGCAGAGGGGGTGCCATGGATAGTGCTGGCACTGCTGGTGATGAAACCTGGTGCTGGCACTGCCTGCCTGAACTCCCACCCCACGCAGAACTACAAGACTTGTTGTAGGCTGGCTGGAGCTCTCAACCAAGCACTTGTCTTAGGGGCTGGGGATCTACTGCAACATTTTCTTACAGGTCCCACTTGTATATATTAATTGCAAACTCAGATGGTTGAGTGCCTATCAGTTTGAAAGCAAATCAGGGCAATACAAAAACAAGTGTTTTCTAGGTACTGTGAGCGCAACCCTATTCAAATTAAGGCTGGAGGAGCAAGCGCTCCACTGGCCTAGGGTGTCGCGAAAGTGCCATAAAGCACTTTTGCAGCACCTGGGGAGTAAGTGGCACCAGCGCCAAGGTATCTGCCCCACCCTGCCCTCGACATGCCCCCGTTCAGCCCTGATCCCTGCCCCAGTCCTCCCCTAGAACACCCTGGAATGCCCCCTCCACCAACCTACCTGCTTCGGTGGGGACTGGGCTCTCCATTGGTGTGTGCCTAGGGCTGCTAGCCATCTGTGGCCCAAGCCTTGCACTGATGGAACACAAGTTCCATCAGCGCAAGGCCTAGATAAATTGGGCCACAAGAGTGCATTCTTATGCATACTTACTCAGAAATAATTCCCACTCTGTTCAATGGAACTTACTCCCAGGTTAGTGTGTTTAGAATTTTAGCCTTAAGGACCCAAATAGCAGTTTAAAGTCTACAGGAACTGGTAGTCAGGCAAACCGTATGACTTTAGCGATAGCTGGGTACAGATGTATGCCATTTGATGTACAGGCATACCTTGCTCTTTCAACGTGTTATGGACCAGAGCATGGATGAAAGTTAAAAATGGATGAATGTCAAAGCATAGCCTTATTTACCTTGCAAATTTATTTTGGCCTGTGAAAAACATAAATAACTATATTACATATGTGAATGCATGCTAAACCTAAAAAAAAGAGAAATAAAATAAAAATAAACGTAAGAACATTATGAATGTCATGGAAGGTTGGACGAAATCAGATGAGAATGGAAAAACCTTCCCTGTCCTGTAAATTTCCCATATAGTGCAGGGATGGGAGGTTTTCCCATTACGTAGCTCACATCTTCTGCTCTTTTCTAGTCCTCTCCTTTTAGTGACCCAACCAGGCCAATTCCCCCCTCAACTGACAGCTTCATCATCAACTACAGGCATACCTTGACATTAATCCACTTGACTTTCATCACTTTGCTCTTTCAACCGTTTTCAATTATTTTATTTGCCCCAAATACGGTATATAGAGGACAGCCTCAAGCTAGAGGCTATGCCATGCAGCATAGTAAGCTAATGGGTTTATTTTGGAACTTGCTGTTGTTCCTGTTCCTTATCTTTATGTTTTATTTGCCCACTGCAGGAAATTGTGAATAGTTAAAAGGGTCATAAATAAATGAAGGTCTCAGGTGGAGTGAGAAGGAAAAAAAGGTGTGCTTATCCGTTCCACCTACTGACACTGCTCCCTCCCCCACCTTCCCTGCACTCCAAACTACACTACAGGGCTTCTGTTCCAGACTGACAGGAGCCCTGAACAGGACCACTTCTTTTGGGGAGGGCTATACCACAACATTTTGTTGCAGTTCCCCACTTGCAGATATATAAGAACATAAGAAGAACCTTGCAGGATCAGGCCAAAGACTCATCTAGTCCAGCTTCCTGTATCTCACAGTGGCCCCACCAGATGCCTCCGAGAGCACACAGACAACAAGATAACCTGTTTCCTGTTGTCGCACCTGGCACAGAGAAAACCTACTTCTAAATTTTCTGGCGTCAAAAAAGAGATTTATTCTTAGGTTTTAAGAATCTAATATGTTTAAGAACATATTATCATCTTTATATTATGAAATAAATTGCAACATATGACGGAGTTTCCCGGCATGATGCTTGTTTTTAATTCCGAGAGAACACATGTTGTTTACAAGGCAGTCCAGAATGTATGATTTTTTGCTAGTTCGTCCCGTTTTCACCCTCCAAAGAGTCTTGCACTTTTCATTCAGCATCAAGGTTAAGAAAGTCTCAGTTCAACAGCGCAGACTAAAACGCATTAATATAACATACCCGTGCCAATGTACGACTGCCCTGAGAGTGCACCTTTGAGAAAACATACAATGTCCTCTGTGCTGAAGCCAGGTTTATGGAGCCCCTGGGGCAAAGTCCTGCACTGGGCTCTCTGTAGCACGGCAGTCTCTTGATGATACGTTGGGTGCCACTACCACCAGTACTAAAGGTTCAGGTGTTGCTTGCCCAAGTAGGCTCTCTAATGGGTATGGGTCAGTACAACCCCTGGCCACCCCTGAAACTCCCTGTTTTGTATAGGTTGCCGTGTACCATTTAATAAAAACCCCAAAACTTATACAGTACTCACTTTTTACTGCAGTCAAACAAGTAAGCTTCTTCATTGTAGGGAGAACAAACTAACTTACAAAGAACAAGAAAGCAAAGTCTAACGGTGGAGTCCTACTCCGGCACACAAAAGAAAAAGGTAATATTTAACTAATGATTATGTTACTACACTCTTCTTATACCGTATTTTCGCTCCATAGGACGCACCGCACCATAGGACGCATGCGTGATATGGAGCTAAAAATATGTAAAAAAAATCTTGCTTTAAACAGTTTTACTTACCTTGTTGTTGATTTTCAGGTCCAGTTTTCAGGTCCAATCTGATTTTCAGGCTGGTGCCCCAGCCAGCTCCCGGTCGCGTCCAGAAGAGCTTCCTGGTCGTGTCCAGCATCAGGCAACTTAGCGCAGGCGCCGGTAGCGACCAGGAGCCCTGCGCAAACATCGCAGTTGCTGTGATGTTTGCATAGGGCTCCCAGGTCGCGTCCTGTGCCTGGGAACTTAGCCGGGGCTTCGGGGAAGCCTGCGCGAGCCTCTGCAGGCCTTCCCGATCTTCAGTTCGGCTGAAAACGGCTATTTTTGGCCATTTCTGGTTTTCGCGAAAACCGGAAATGGCCGAAAATCGCTGTTTTCGGCCGAACTGAAGATCGAGGAGGCCTGCAGAGGCTCGCGCAAGCCTCCCCGAAGCCCCGGTAAGTACTGTATTTTCTCAGGCTTCGCACCATAGGACGCACGCTTTTTTCCCCTATGTTTTTTGGGGAAAAGTGCGTCTTATAGTGCGTAAAATACAGTATACAGCAAGTCCTCACTTAAAGTTTTTCATTATAAGTCATTTCATTTTAAAGTTGTTGAGAAAAAAAATCGATTCCCAGCCAGGGGCCACTGTCTGTGTGGACTTTGAACGGTCTCCCCATGTCTGCGTGGGTTTTCTCCAGCCGAGAAAGTTCACATTTATTTCAATATTTTATATTAGAAGTGTTTGGGGTCTTTATTTAGAAGTTTCGCTCAATTTGTGCATCATTGTGGACTAATGCTTCACAGAGGTTGTGAAAATCCACATTGTTTATGAAACAGACAGGCAAATAAATAGAAAGTGGATGAAAGTGGATAGGCAAATAAATAGGAAGTTAAAATATTACACATCATTCCAATACAGTAATAATTTGGTCCCACCCCCAATCAGTATGGGGTTCCTAGCAAAATGTATTTCTGTATTTTAAATAATTTTATCCTGCCTTTCAATCACATTGACAGGATGTGTAAGGGGCACTAACGTGATTGGGGCGAAACGTAAGATTGTGTTTTTTTTAAATCTTTTTATCTTTTTAGTGGACCATGGCCAGAAGACTCACTATCTTTTTTAACTATAAAGTATTTGTCTGGCTATGAAAGCCTAAACTCTCGCAATGTAGGAGCTCTTTATTATTAGCAAATCCTACATTGTTCAACGAAAAATATAATTTATAATTCTTTTGCTCTCATAAGTACATTTTAAAATTTAATGAGTTTAGCTCTGTTTTTATGCACACATATACATGTGCATACTCACTCATTTTATTTTAACAAAATGAAACGTGAAAGGTTGTGCATTTGAGTGTGACAATATACAGTATTTCACTATTATTGGTTTCAGTGGAAGATATGCAAATTTGACTTGCAAGATGTCAGAACATAGTCCTGGAAACTGAAATTTTAGTCTTTTGAGAAGGTGTTATAAATGCAACATTTGTTAACTCTACAGTATTACCTAGCAACTGAATTCACATTAGCAGAGAAAACAAATGATACCTAAGGGGGCACAATCCTAGCTGGAGCTTATGCTGGTGGATCTTGTGATCCACCACTGTAAGGCCTGGGCTGCTGGGTTAGGGTTGGAGACACCAGCCTGCAGAACCTCCACCGCTGCAGGAAACTTGGAGATGGGGGGGGGTCGGGGGAGGGTTGTGGGCAGTTCAGGGTGGGGAGTGGACCGGACTGGGGGCGGTTCAGGGACAGGAGGTGAGAGGGTCTCAGTGGCAATTGCGCACACTGCATTCTATCCCCTTCCTGGCCTGAACGCACCTCCTGACGTTTTCTCAGACTTATGCCAGCTAAAGAGCTGGCATAGATCTGAGCAGACCCATTGGAGACCATGCAACTTGGGGAAGACAGCAAAAATGTTCTTTACTTACCTCTCCTGGGCCATCTGGCCTCTCCTGCCGGCCCACAGCATGCAGTGTGTGCTCCATGGCTGGCATTGCATGCTCTGGGCTGGCAGGAATAGAATTAGTTTGTATCAAATGGAATCTTTTGATAATCAGAAAATGATGAACTGCACATGACATTAACATGAACAGCTGGGCTTAAACCAGGAAATGATCCAGAAGTTATTCTTTTGTGTTCAAATATTGCTGCAGGGATCCTTTATCTGGCCCACGAATGTGCCTATGATGAGGTGGGTTTAATATTTGCCCCACATAATTTTCACCCAGATGTGAATAGGGAGAGAAAAGATTGGGCTGAGCTGGGTTCCACAAAAGATGCCCATCAGGCAGGACTATGTATCTCTACACATTACTCCTGCTCAGTGGTGTCACTAGGGTTGGTGTCACCTGATCCGGTAACTCATGGTGTCACCCCCATTAACTTTATTTATTTTATATGTAACAGTACAGATCACCCAACAAATCAGTAATCAATCTCTCAGAACAATCAGTCTCATTGGTCTGTTTTGAGTTAAGGAAATCCACTTTTTGTTACATAAGGCAGTTGTGTTTCATGTTTTCGGTTATTTGGCCATAACATTTGATAGAAGAAAGATACTTCACAATGGTTTGTTTCATTGCATTCCGTATGAAGGTACACATTGAATGATATATAACATGATGGTATTATTCATAAATACAAAGTTTTCACAATTTTGGCCACTAGTGGTTTCACACACACCCCTGAGAGTGTCACCTGGTGCGGTCTGCACCCTCTAGTTATGCCACTGAGTTAAATGAGACTTAGGTGGCCTTCTGAGGTGAAATTGTCTCTCTTTGAAGTGGAGGATTGAATTTATACATCAAGAAAGGGAATACTAATTATTATTTTATCCCCCTCCCCTCTTCTTTACATAGATGCCAGGAAGCGTCTGAAAATGCCCCCTGCACTGCCCTAGTGATGCCACTGCCTCTTCCTCTTTGCTGTGTGCCACAGTCCTAGACCACATCAGTCCAGCCTCCACAGGTTTGAACATAAAATACTACTTCTGGTCCACTTTCTGGTTTAAGTTCATCTGTTCATTACAGGTTTAATTCCATGTGTAGCTTGGCCCAGTCAGTTCATCCAAACATCTTTGCACACTGTCAGAACCTTGGAATGCAAATAGGAATAGGTTGCTGGAAGCTCCCAAGAGAAGTGAAAGATGACAACTGCAATTCTCCCCACTCTCCCAATACTTCTGGTATAGACAGCACAAAGCTCATTCCATGTGGGCTCGCGCCATAGGATTTAGTCTGGAAGGCTAGGGTTCGGTGGCCACTACTACTGAACTCGCCCCCTTCCTGGACCCATTCCGCCCATCCCCTGCCCATTCCGTTCTCCCCCACCCCATCCCGCCTCCCCCCGCCAACTTACCTGCCTCAGCAGGTCCAGGGGGATCTGCCAGTGTGCGTGGGAAGGCTCCAGCCTTCTTGGCCCAACAGGCTTGAGAGAGAGATAGGATATGGTGGAGGAGGCCTCCGCTGATTCCTCTCCCTTCCTGGGCCTGATCCTCTAATCCCACCCTCCCAGAACACCCTGTTCCACCCCCCTCCTCTGACTGGTGGGGCCTTACCATTCCGCCACGGTGCTGCTCTGTTCTGCGGCACCGGAGGAGCGGATCAAGCCTTTCTGCCAGTGAACATAAGAACATAAGAACATAAGAAGAGCCCTGCTGGATCAGGCCAAAAGCCCATCTAGTCCAGCACAGAGAAAACCCACTTCTAAAACCAGGAGGTTGCTTATGGCTTGTAACCTGTGATGGTCTTTTCCTCCATGAATCTGTCCAAACCCCTTTTAAAGGCATCTAGGCCAGGTGCCATCACCACATCCTGTGGCAAGGAGTTCCACAGATGAATTACACGCTGGGTAAAGAAATAGTTTCTTTTGTCTGTTCTAACTCTCCCTCCACTCAATTTTAGTGCATGTCCCCTGGTTCTGGTGTTGTGCGAGAGGGAGGAGAATTTCCCTCTATCCACTCTCTCTATCCCATGCATAATTTTATAAGTCTCAATCATGTCCCCCCCTCAGGCACCTTTTTTCTAGGCTGAAAAGCCCCAGACGCTGTAGCCTTTCCTCATAAGGGAGGTGCTCCAGCCCACAAATCATTCTGGTCGCTCTTTTCTGCACCTTTTCCAATTCAACTATATCCTTTTTGAGGTGTGGTGACCAGAACTGGACACAATACTCCAGATGTGGCCTTACCATCGATTTGTCCAAAGGCATAATGATATTGGCCGTTTTATTCTCAATCCCTTTTTTAATGATCCCGAGCATGGAATTGGCCTTCTTCACAGCCGCCGCACACTGGGTCGACACTTTCATCGACCTGTCCACCAGCACCCCAAGATCTCTCTCTTGATCCATCACAGACAGCTCAGAACCCATTAGCGTATATGTGAAATTTTGGTTTCTTGCCCCAATGTGCATCACTTTGCACTTACTTACATTGAAGCGCATCTGCCATTTTGCTGCCCATTCTCCCAGTTTGGAGAGATCCTTCTGGAGCCCTTCACAATCCCTGCTGGTCTTCACCACCCAGAAATGTTTAGTGTCATCTGCAAACTTGGCCACCTCACTGCCTATCCCCGACTCCAGGTCATTTATGAATAAGTTGAAAAGCACCGGTCCCAAGACCGATCTTTGGGGCACACCGCTTTTCACCTCTCGCCATTGTGAAAATTGCCCATTGACTCCCACTCGCTGTTTCCTGGACTTCAACCAGTTCCTAATCCACAAGAGGACCTGCCCTCTTATTCCCTGACTGTGGAGTTTTCTCAGGAGCCTTTCATGAGGGACCGTGTCAAACGCCTTCTGAAAATCCAGATATATAATATCCACGGGTTCGCTCGCATCCACATGCCTGTTGACCTTTTCAAAAAATTCTAACAGGTTTGTGAGGTAAGACTTCCCCTTGCAGAAGCCATGCTGACTCTCCCTCAGTGCTGCTTACTCTTTGGGTGCCGCAAACATAAGGCACGTTTGTGACATCCTAAACCAACAGAGTGGTCATTCCACCATTCTTGTAGCAGGATTGCACCATAACTAACCAGCTAATTAACAGGGTCATGCAACTGCTTCTGTGTACACCATATGCAGTATATGTGTGAATTTTTGCATAATAAATTTGACATTATAAAGTGAATGAATGAAATTGGCATAAAGACAAACATACATAAAATACATAAAATACAAAACACTATAAAGTGTGTGTACATTTCCTTAAGATGCCTTGTAAATGTAAAAACAAGAAGGAATGGAAAAGAGAGCTGTAAATCCCTGGTCAATAACAAGCTCCATTGGAAGGCCACTTGAGAAATGTCCAGGGCCTGGCAGGCCAAAACCCCACCTCCAACTCTTCAAGCAGCTTGCTGGCAAATCCTGTTACCGCAGCTGACATAACAGAAGAACACAAGAAAAGCCCTGCTGGATCATAACAAAGTCCCATCTAATCTAGTATCTTGTTTCCCATAGTGTTTCCCACTTCCGGGAAGCCGACAAGCAGAAGGTAAATGCATACTACTCTCACTGTTGCTCCTTTACAACTGGGATTCAGAGGCATACTGCAGCTGAACTTGGAGGCAACACATAGTCCTCATGACTGGAGCCATTGATAGACCTGTCTCCTATGCATTTGTCTAATTCCCTTTTAATAAAGCCACCCCAGCTGGCACTCTTCCACAAACACTCACTTCTTTGCTGGCAATCAGAGAAGCAGTACCAGATTTAGCCTAAGGTTGTTAGATGTCAACCTCTAGTAAACAGTTTGAGGTGTCTGAAGGCGGCACTGAGGTTTCGGGCAAGATAGAGTTAATAATGGCTAGTCTTGCATAGAGTGAAGTTCTCACGCTGAAATGTGTAAGCCCCTTTTTAATCTAT
This sequence comes from Plestiodon gilberti rubricaudatus, assembly GCA_026170595.1. Lineage (NCBI taxonomy): Eukaryota > Metazoa > Chordata > Lepidosauria > Squamata > Scincidae > Plestiodon > Plestiodon gilberti. The sequence goes on from JANXHW010000001.1 coordinate 91,904,358, forward strand.
TCTTGCACATCCCTCATGGGATCATGATGTTCTTCCTCAAAGAATTCCAGACAGCAGGAATCATATCTCCAATTCTTTTGGTGCTGGTTGAATGGCTTTGGGATCTCAGGAAACTGCTAGTGCCCACCTTTGTACAGAAATGCCAGCAAATTATTACAGCTTTGAAGTGTAGCAAGCAATCATGCCAGAAGTTTAATGAATTTGCACATGTCTTCAGAAACAAAGGACAGGTGAGACAGGTAGTTAGACTAATAGAAATGTGACAGAAAAAGCTGGTTGGTTATTAAATCAACCTGAACTGATGAGAGACAGCATTATTTTTTAAGCATTTCAGCTGAAATGGAATTGTGTCATGTCACTGAGTGTAGCCTCTTCTCTTCTGAGGCCTTCCCCACATGTTAGTTGGTGTGTATCTTTGTGAAAAACATGTGTGTATGTGTCTGTGCAGGTCTTGTGGGAGGCTAAGCCACACCTGAAGCGGCATGCAGAATCCGTCACTTCCAGTGCTGCCACTGCCATTTCCTCACCTAGCTAAGAGGAGAGTAATCGAAAGACATAGTGCAGTGCAATCCTGTCACCACTTGCCTCCAGGTCCAGCATCGCCTTCCACCTTTGTGCTGTCCTGTTTCAAATAAACAGGAAGGGCAGAGCATGGTGGAGTCCAAGCATGCTCCACTCTTTCTGTTTATTTGAAACTGGATGGCATGGAGCTCGGAGGTGGTGCTGGACCTGGAGATAAGGAGGATGGGAAGAAGATTGCATCACTCTCTGCCACTCTTTTTTTGATACAACTGTTTTCTTAAGCAGCTTGGTGGGCAAAGGGAAGTGAAGTGCAGTGGTGATGGGAATTCAAGTGGCACTAGAGGAAGAGGTGGGCTGCAGCTGCCCTGATCATCTGCAACTGGGCCAGAAGAGGATCGAAGAGCTGATTCAAGTGGATCCTCGGGGGCAGGTCAGAGATGGGTGGCAGAAAGAGGCAGAGTGCAACTACTCATCAATTCACTACTCCTCTCCAACTTGCTGCTCAATGCAACATTCTCAGGTTGCTTCATGGATACATGTCTAGGCTGACCTTGTGTCTGTGTGAATGGACTGGTAAATCTGTTTAGAGTTGTGAAATTTTAAAACTTTAAATTCCTGTTGAATACAATAATGTGTCCAAGTAATCTGATCCAGAGTACATGACCCTGCATGTGCGCAGACTCACAGCCCAATCCTGCCCAGGTTGCAGCAGCTGGCCTAAACAGCCGGTCGCTGCATCCTGCGCTGGATGCAGCCTGTGCCGGCACAGCTGGGAATCACCTCGGGGGAAGGGGGCTTCCCCCAGTAAGCCCAAAGGCTCCAATGGGCCTCCTCAAATGTGCGCCAGCTCTGAAGCTGGCGCACAACTGGGGAGACTGTGTAAGGCCAGCCCAGCCTGGGAAGGGGATTGGGATATTGGTGCAGTCCAGAGCCAATATCCCCGCCCCCTCTCAGGATGGGCCAGCCAATGGCCCCCTCTCCTGCCACCCCAGCCCACTCTCCCCATGCCCTCCTGCTGCCTGCCGCAGCATTTACCTGCGTCCGGCTGAGTGGGAAGAAGAGGGCATCGGAGTGAGCAGCGTTGACCTCCGCGCTGGCGCCGCTTACTCTAGTTACCGTACGGCACTTTTGTGACACCTTAGGCCTGCAGAGCGTGTGCTCCGCCAGCCTAAAGTTAGGCAGGATCGCGCCATCAAGCAGCACTGTGAGCCTTCCCAGAGGCCATATTTGGGTAATTTATATGGTAAAAGATTTTTAAATGCAAATACACTATTTCCAAAACAGACAAGATGTTATAGCATCTACTAAGTGATTTAGCTTTGCTATAATCATGGTGAATTATTTTCCAATTATAAAGTTCAAATTCTATTATTAGAGAACTAAATGTAATGAAGGAATAACTCACTATCTAACGATATAATAGTCTTCTTAATCAAACCAAGGAATATAAAAGTAAAGTGTTATTCACTATCTATCAGCATACACAGAATCAAGAAAAAAAACACCTTAATTTTTCATAAAGCAGAATGATAATATTCTAACACTGTGTTGCTATGCCAATGCATAGCATTGGATTCTATCCAGTTAAAAACTGTTGTAATTAATGCAACAATCCTATGTGCCTCTGGAAGTCCCATTGAAATCAGTGGAATTTACTTCAAAGAAAACATGCACAGGATTGAGCTGCACATCCCTATTGAAAGAAAAGGAACAAGTTATTCCTGACTAATTTAAATTTCATTGCTTTCAACAGTAATTAGCCCTGGCTGATTTTAGCTCAATCAAGAGTTCCAGATTTAAAAAGCAACTGATTCTAGACTTTACAGACTACTGAGACCATTGAGACAAGGTTTCAAGAATTGTATTCTAAATTAGTGCATAGCACTTAGTCGAAACAAATGTCCAGCAACAAGTGTTGCAGTGTATTCCCTGTAACAGTGATGTACCTATACCTGGCAGGAGGGAGGGCACAAAAGAAAGTGCCAACCCCCTGCTGGAGGTGACGTCGCCGCAGCTGCTCAAAGCCTTCCAAGGCTCTGGGCGGGCAGGCCAAACAGCATACGCCTTTTTCCGCCACCGCTTGCATGCCACCCAGGGTTATTCTTCTTCAGACTAACCATTTCTTCAGAGGGGGAGCTAAAAATATCTTCATTCTGTGCCACAGGTACTTTAGCTCCTGTGAGGAGATTGCAGATTAGCTCTATTTTTCACCTTGATCTACAATGGATCACAATTATTACCAAGAGACCTAATAGCCCAATCCTATCTATTCTACCACCACCCTCGGCGATGCAGCGGTGCCAAAATGGCAACCACTGCATCCTTGGGTGGAGGAGCAGTCTGTGTAAGGAAACAATCATTCCCTTACCTGGGGTAAGCCTCCGTGCCGTGGGAGTCTACTCTGACCTGCACTAGCTAAATAGGTGGCGTGGAGTCATGCCACGGAATTGGGTGCAGGAAGAGGTATAGGATATGGCACGTGCCAGCACCACCAATCCTGCCCCTTCCTGGACCCAATCCGCCCACCCACCCCCGCCCCTGTCTTTGCCCTCCCCCACTCCGTTCCAGCCTCCCCCACCCCGTTCCCCCCTCCTGTCTCCCCTGCCATGTTACCTTCGGCAGCGAGCGTCAGGGGATCCGCTGGTGAAGGCGGGAAGGCTCAGGCCTTCCTGCCAGCGCTCCCAGCAGCGTGCTAAGTGGTGCACTGAAAGAGCACCTTTTGCAACTGGCGCTGACTGCTTTATGGCAGTCAGCAACAGCTCAGGGGAGGAAGCAATGACAGCCGGTAAGTTTAGGATTGGGCACAAAAGTCACAGTGGAGGAGGCAGTTACAGTCTTCCCCTGTATTCCTTATTTCAGGGTAATGCATTCCTGGAAAAACCTTCATAGGGCAAAAACCCTCGAAAACATACCTACTCGGCCTTGGTCATTCCCTCCCCTTCCATGCTTTGCCCCTCCTTAGCTCTTACCCTTTTCACCTCTGGCAGCTGGCCTGTCAGGAGGTCATTATATTCTGGGCCCTCTTCGCTTTCCTCTGATGTGGGCTTTTGGGCACAGCTGCACAGGCGCAGCCTGGCCAGAGCTCCTGCTGTGCACACAGGCAATGTCTGAGCAGGTGCTTGCTGCCTGTCGTGCCAGCAGGCTGCTTCCTTGGCTACCACTGCACTTACCAACCTTAACGGCTCACCTGTGGGGCCGTTCATTGACAGCCCTCTTCACTCCTTGTAACTGTGAATTCTGGTAACTCAAATACTCATATCTTGGGGTACTGAGATATTGAATTAGAGAGCACATCCACCGGATATGATCAAAGTCAGTTTTTGGTTGTGCACACAACCAACAATAATACATGCTATTATTATAGCTCTTACTTAACCTATGAGAAGTTAGATAACACTGATTCAGTAATTTTATAGAAGTTCTCTCTCATTTTTGAACTCAAAAAATAAACAGAATTCTGTGACCGTACTTTTACCAAGTTAACTCAGAGATGATACATATGATGGACAGACACGTTTTAAGTATGCCCCATGTAATCATCACTGCTTTTACACATGTACTATATATTGTATATATATTGTATATATATTACACATGTACTATGAGGGCTTCTCAAAGTATGAGTTACAACCCACTTGCTTGGTTATGGCCCAAGGCAGAGGTGGGTTGCTAGTTGGGCCCACTATTGGTGCCAAATGGAAGCCATTTCCGGGGCCCGACCCACCTTAGCTAGCCACTCCTGCATCGCTCCAGGCCATGAATGTTCTACAGAGTGACCGGTTGCCGGAAGTCACCTCTAGGTCACTTCTGGTTTTGCTGATGCGCCTTCTGATAGTTTCGGGAGGCTGAGGCCTCTGGAAGCTGTCCCCAGGTCAAAGTGATGCAGGAGCAGCTGGCTAAGGTAGGTCATGGCGGCGGGGACTTTGGGAACTGCTGCTATAACTCATTACCTCAGATAAATTACTCCTGCACCAAGAAAATACAGGCATTGGGAATGGGCTACCAAATTGTTTTCTTTTATACCATGTCATTTGAAGAACAGTGAACTCTTGATTTAACAGATGAATGGGGGGGAAGGGTGTCCGTTAACGTCGAAATTCTGTTAAATCCAAATGCACTGAAGCCAATGAAGACACACATGCAAATCATATATGACTAGTTGTTTTAATGAAGTTCATTGTTTTCAAAGTCTGTTAAATCGAGGTCCATTAAATTAAGGGTTCACTGTATTGGGCCACTGAGGAATACATTTCAGTTGCAAGACATAATAATATTTTATCAAATTTCAGACTTTCAACTCCTCTTTTGCATATTGTTTTTATGATGTCTCAGTTGCTACTTGTTGCTTCTACTTTTCAGGAATGGAGTTATGTGTCAGTTAGCCTGATATAACCAGCGCGGAACTTCGGTGGAGTGCGTGGAGCAGGAGCTCCAGGTGCTCGGGCGGGCGGGGGGGCGCGCGGAGCACTCACTGTTGGGAAGTGCCGCGCTGTATTGGCCCTCCCTCCCTCCCTGGAGCCCGTTCGGCTCCAAAATGAGTCCGAAATGGGCGGGGGCGCAAATTGGGCAGGGTGGGGCACGTCGACGTGCCGCGATGCAGGCCCCGCCCCCACGCGCCGGGCACCGGGAGGGCGTCCGGCATTTCTGGATATAACAGGAACAGGAGCTGCAGTGGCTTAGTGGTTAAGATGCTGAACTGCAGACTGAAAGGTCAGTAGGACAGCAGTTTGAGACCCGAGTACCGCAGCTTCTGCCAACATAGCAGTTTGAAAGGAAGAAATTGCAAGTAGATAAATAGGTACCACTGCGGCAGGAAGGTAACAGTGTTCCGTTAATCATGCCGGCTGCATGACCACAGAAGCGTCTTCGGACAGCACTGGCTCTTCGGCCAGAAACGGGGATGAGCACTGACACCCTAGAGTCGGACATGACTGGCTTTCAAGGAGGGGATACCTTTACCTTTACAGGAACAGGTCCAATCTGGAGAAGAGTGAAGGCTCATTGAGAAGCTGAGAGCTGGAGAATATAACCACAATATTTGCATATTTTGTTCCCATGGGAATTCAAATAAATGTTTGAATTATTATATGTAACCTTTGCTGCTGTTTTGTATGAGTGATTATAGAAGGTCAAATAAAACATAGACAGAACACTGTAAATTAACATTTCAGCTACTGACCTTTCAAGGTGATATTAATTTCCAAGTTGAAATGGCATTATGTAGATAGAACACAGATGAGGTTGTTTCTGATACACTTATGGTGTAATCCTGCCTAGCTTTAGGCCGGCGGAGCGCGTGCTCCACCAGCTGAAGGAGTTGCAAAAGTGCTATAAGGCACTTTTGCGGCTCATCTATTGTAAGCGGCACCAGCATGGAGGCCAGCACTGCTCACACCGCCATCACACAGGACCTGCGCCGGCAGACCCAGATAAGTCCTAGGCAGGTCGACGGGAAGGTGAGCCAGGGTGGAGGGGGCCACTGGCCGGCCCGGCCTGGGAGGGGGCGGGGATATCGGCACCGATATCCCAAGCCCCTTCCTGGATCGGCCTTACACGGCTTCTCCGGTTGTGCGCCAGCTAAAGAGCTAGCGCACACCCGAAGGAGGCCCATTGGGGCCTCTGGTGCTTACACCAGGGGAAGTGGATGAACGTCCCCTTCCCCCAAGATGAGCCCTGGTCGCACTGGTGTGGCCTGCAACTCAGCTAGGATGTAGTGGCCGGCCATTTTGGGCAGCCGCCGCATCTTAAGGCAGGATTAGGCTGTCAATGTTAGATGCAGAAAATGACAACCATAAGGCTAGCTTGACATTTGAAGACTGAAGTCTTATGGGCATGTACTTGAGAACAAGCCCTGTTGCACTAATTGAAACTTACTTCCCCAAATGCATGCATAGGACAAGGCTTAAGGGCCGTGATTGGGTGCAGAAACCATAGTACATAAGCCCTTGCAATCATGTCCATGGCATGTTATTAATCTGTACATAATGAAAAAGTATGGGAGAAAGAGCTGACTCCTGTGCAAAGCAACTGACCTGTTGTCTTCATGCATTCATTTTATCTTGGATGTGCACTTGTAAAGCATCTGTTTTTAAGTTAACAACTCCACTGAGATACCAGTCATCAGGGTAAGATACATGATAGCTTTACTAGAAAGCCAATATACCAGACTGCCATAGGCAGAAGAAAAATCGAAAAACACCGCACCACATTTCAAGTCTTCCAAAAAACTAGTCTCAAAAGTCAGTCTACAGGATAAAACACTGGGATCCTACATGGATCCTACATCCATACATGAATTCAGCTGGGGACCATTTTAAAAAAGCCACAGAGTCAAGTGGTAAAGCTCTTTTTTAGACTGTACCACTTCAGGTGGCAGGTGGAAAATTGCATGGGTAAATGAACACCAAAGAAAAGACGTTCAAACATAAAGAAAAATAGCATGTAGGGAACTGTCTGGGATCAATCATTCGCTCTGGTCATCTATTTCTCTGTGTTATAGAAGACTCCCCCCCAATGGAAAAGCATTCAAGCATGCAACTTCACACCTGCAGCATGAAGGGGTACAGTCCAGGCATATATTTTTTCTAGAGCTGATAAGTAAGAGCTCCATGGTGAGAGGCAGTAGGCTGCTTAACATGGGAAAGATGTGCGACGGGAAAGACTGAGGGTGTGTGTGTGCAACAGGGGAAAGGTGTTATATTCATGTTCCACTTACATTCTTCCTAGAAGTATTTGGATTACCACAGCTGGAATGGGATGCTGTACTAGACTGAACTGAACCCTCTGGACTCTTCTGTCGAATCTGCTGAGTGTACAAATTAGTCCTTAGATAGAAGACTGCCTAATGCAGTCATTGTTCATTTCTAGCTCCTAAGTGCTAAGAGATAAGTAGAGGGCAATATAAGCATTAAATAGTGGCAGAATCCATAGCACAATTTTAAAGATATCATGCTGAAAGGTAAAAGACAATGGTCCAATCCACACAGAATACTAAACCATAGTTTCGCACCACATGAGAATGAACCCCAGTGAGCTACAGGCTCATGTGCTTGTCTCTCCCTTACCTATTCTCCTGAATGTGAGCGACAGAGATTTAAAGCCTCCACTTTCACTTTAGAACAAACCTTACAGCCCAATCCTATCCCCTGCCGGCGCAGCGGGACCAAAGGGCCCACGCTGCATCCAGTGGGGGAAGGGAGGGTAAAGGGACATTCATCCCCTTACCCCAGGTAAATCCCTAGTGTCCCCAATGAGTGTCTTTAGATCCATGCCAGCTATTTAGCTGGCATAAGTCCAGGAGGCCCATGTAGGGACACAAAAAAAGTTAGCCTGGAAAGCTTAGTCTGTATAGCATCTGGTTTTTAATCTGAGGATCTAGGGTTCAAGTCTGTTCATGGGGATAGCTCCTTACTGGTGAGAGACTGTCAACTCAGTGGTAGTGCCCATGTTTTGCATGAAGAAGGCCCTAGGTTCAATTCCTGCCATCTCCTGGGGACTGAGCATGTGAATGTTGGAATCATCATCATCATCATTATTCTAAAGCAGAAGCTTTAAATCTCTTTTTTGTGTGTGTACAAGGAGAGAGGAAAAGAGCCCACAATTGACTGTCACTTGCTCTCGTAGTGTTGAACAGTGGTGTAACGTTACATCTGAACTGGATCAACGTAGAACGCAAACATTTCTATTTAACCTTTTGACGTTATTCTACTGCAGACAATAAAGAACACCAGGTAGTTATAAGCCTTTGATGGTCATAACAGCATTGGCCATTGAACAAGGCTTGACAATATACTATTATGTACTAGTTGTTTTAATTACTAAAACATTGTTTTGTATTTTCTTGCAAGCATGTAGTTAGCAACTCACATGCTGACTGCTCAAAGCTAAGCTGCCATTTGCACCTGCCTGCCCTGTCACGACGATAGCACTAAACTATGTTTCTTGAACACGGACACACAGTTCATTGCTATGATGACTGCACTTTTGGCTTAGTCTTCTGGTCCTTAATACCTGAAGACTGACTGCCAGAAGTAATGTCTATCTGGATCAGAGGTTGGCAGCCATATCATCATGGCTCCAGATATCTGGCTTCACTTTTCTTTTTAAGGTCATAAGAGGGGTGGGGAGGTGGGAAGAGAAAGAGAGAAAGATTGGCAAGTTTGGTGACAACAGCCATAGAGCCCATAGACTACCAAGGTACAACCAGCTGTCCCCTTACCCAGATGAGACCGCCACAACTGCCCCCCACAGGATGCAGCGGTAGCCATTTTGGTGTTGCTGCTTCGGTGTGTGTGTGTGGGGGGGGGGGAGAATTGGATTGGGCCAGAAGTTTGTAAGTCACATCCAACACCATTTGGCCCTAAGGGCTGTCTCATAGTAGACAGTCAGTAACACTTCAGGGTACCTGATGAACCATAAAAAGAAGGCAAATAAGTAAACACTGTTCAAATCAAAGCATTTGAGCGGTGTGATTTGAGGGAGACTTGCACCTCAACCCTAACCAGCATCTCCCTGGCTAACTACCAGCCATTCCAACTAAGGCTGGTGAAAAATGTAACAGTAATACATATGTACAGTCAGTTCTCTTTATATGCGAATTCACTATCTGTGAGGGGCAGAATTGCCACCTATCTCTCTGTATCTGCAGTCTGTTCTCTTTAGCTTTTTTCCGTGGGTCCACTTGCTCTGGGAGCAAATTTCCTTGCCTTGCTACATTTAGGTCGCAATCCTGTGTAACTCTTGCACCGGTGTAACAGTAGATCCCCCGGTTTAAGAGCACTTATGCCAGTGTAACTTGCTGTACGCCGATGGATGCAGGACGGACACTGGCGTAACCCCCCTAAGATGCAGCGCAGGTGCAGTTCGGATGCAGGACGGATGCTGGTGCGACTCCACCAGCGCAGGGGGCATTCTGGGGGTGTTCGGATGCTCCCAAAATGCCCCCTGTGCTGGCGGAATCACACCGGTGTCTGTCCTGTGTCTGAACTGCCCCTGCACAGCATCTGGGGTGTGTGTGTTACGCCGGTGTCTGTTCTGCGTCCATCGGCGTATGGCAAGTTACACTGGCATAAGTGCTTTTACACCGGCAGATCTACTGTTACACCAGTGCAAGCATTACACAGGATTGGGCTGTCACTGTAAAAGGTAATCTCTCTCTTCTGGAGTTGCTATGTGTGTGTGTGTGTGTGTGTGTGTGTGTGTGTGTGTGTGTGTGTGTGTGTGTGTTTTCTGTTGAATGCCTTTTGCAACACAATGGGAACTGTTTGTGCTCTCTCTGGGCTTCCAGGATACTGCACAATACCTTTCATATTTGCATAATGTTGTTAGGAAGGAATAATAATTAATTTGCTAGAGTTAGGAATTGTTCCATAGTAAAGAGCCAACATGCCTCCGCTCTCACCCAGCCCATAGACTTGAAAGTAAGATTCAGGTTCACAAAGTTCATATAGTGTATGGGGGAAGAGGGTCCTCTGGAACCTAACCCCATTTTCCCCATAGGCTCAATGATTGATTCGGAATCCACTAAGTTTTCCAGGAACCTAACCCTAGCGTATAATGAGAACTGACTGTATTTAGTCATGTTTTTAAGTCACTCTGAGAGTGTAGTCAGTGGAAAAGCAACTAATTAATTAATTAATGTCCCAATCCTATTCCCGCTACATTATAGCATGCACCTGCACCAATGGAGGCTGCCTGCAGACAGCCTGCAGGAGGTAAGTAAAATAAATTAATAAAATTTTGTGGGGCGAGGAGTAGTGGGAGGTATAGGGGGCAGCAGGGCTCCTTCTGGACTTGGGGTTGGTGAGAGTGCCTCTTGTCTGGCTGATTTCCTTGTTGTTTTTCCCTACCCCTTAAACTGCTATAGAGACACTGGAGCCAGCATTAGTGTTTTCTATTGGGGTTGTATTTATCTAAGTGTGTGTCTGTGGTTGTGTGAGCCCTTTCTGGGAAGATGTGTTGGGATGTTCGAGGGAGTAGTGGCGCCACCATAAAAAGTGTAATGGGCCGAGGGCGATATGGCGGTGGGGGCTGGCCTGGCCGTTTTAGGAGAAGGCGGGATGATCATAGGCAGATCATCCCTCTTTCTAGGCCTTCCCCCAACCCCGGAGCCTGGGGAGTGCCTGGGACAAACCCCTGTGGCCTTAAACTGCTGCTATTAAATGCCAGGTCGGTTAACAACAAGAACTCCTTAATTCGGGATTTAATCCTGGAAGAGGGTGCCGACCTGGCTTGCATCACGGAGACCTGGTTGGATGCGGCTGGTGGTGTGAACCTTTCCCAGCTGTTTCCGCCGGGTTACCGGGTAATGTAGCAGCCGCGGCTACAGGGGCGAGGGGGTGGTGTTGCTGTGGTCTATCGGGATTACATCTCCCTCACCGGATACCCTATCCCACAGTGTACCTGGTATGAGTGTCTCCGCATCGTGCTACAGGGGCGAGACAGGATGGGATTGCTATTGGTGTACCGTCCACCTGGTTGCCCATCGGCTTCCCTACCTGAGCTGACCAGGGTGATCTCGGTGGTGGCACTGGAGTCCCCATGCCTGTTAGTGCTGGGGGACATCAATGTTCATGCCGAGGCCCCTGTGACAGCGGCGGCTCAGGACTTCATGGCCGCCATGGCGACCATGGGCCTGTCTCAATGGATCACGGCCCCAACGCATGGTGCGGGGCACACATTGGACTTGGTGTTCACTGGTGGGTACGGGGATGGTGATCTGCCCATGGAGGAGATTAAGATCACTCCTCTGTCTTGGATGGATCACTATCTGGTGAGTTTCAGACTGGCAACGTTTAATCACCCCTGCAGAGCTGGGAGACCAAAGTGTATGGTCCGCCCCCGGAGACTGATGGATCCGGATGGTTTCCTGAGGGCTCTGGGGGAATTCCCAGCTTCCTGGGTCAGTGATTCATCTGATGCTCTGGCTGCCCTGTGGTATGGGGAGGCAGCTAGAGCATTGGATCAGATCGCTCCCGAACGGCCACGGGCTTGTCGTCGAGCCAAGGCGGCTCCTTGGTTCACTGAGGAGCTGTGGGCAATGAAACGACTGGGCCGACGCCTAGAGCGACGGTGGAGGAAAACTTGTGATGAATCTGACCGAACACGGGCTAGAGCCCATTTCAGGGCCTACTCTGTGGCGGTGATGGCAGCAAAGAAGGCGTTTTTCTCTGCCACCATTGCGTCTGCGAGTAGCCGACCAGCGGAGCTCTTTCGAGTTGTCCGGGATCTGCTCCACTCGGCTCCTGTAGCGAGTGAGCTGGAGTGTTCGACGGACCGCTGCAATGAGATCGCACGGCATTTCACAGATAAAATCGCTCAGATTCGCCACAACTTGGACTCTGGTTTAACAGTTCCAGAAGTTGTCCCTACGGCATCTGTCAATTCCATCGTTTTGGATTCTTTTCACCTTATACAGCCTGAGGATGTGGATAGGGTCCTCTGTAGTTTGAGATCGTCTTCCTGCCCGCTTGACCCTTGCCCAGCTTGGCTAATACGATCTTCGCGGGTTCGGCTGGCCGACTGGGTGGAACCTATTGTAAATTAATCTTTGCGAGAGGGAGTGATGCCTAGCATCTTGAAGACCGCAATTGTGCGTCCCCTCCTGAAAAAACCATCTTTGGATTCCTCCAATTTAAATAACTATCGGCCAGTTTCCAATTTGCCTTTTTTGGGTAAGGTGATTGAGCGGGTGGTGGCGTCTCAGCTCCAGGGGATACTAGCTGAAACGGAGTATCTGGACCCTTTTCAGTCTGGCTTCAGGCGGGGCTTTGGGACGGAGACAGCCTTGGTCGCCCTGCTGGATGATCTTCGCCGAGGACTGGACAGGGGGAGTGCATCCCTGCTGGTCCTTTTGGACCTCTCGGCGGCTTTCGATACCATCGACCATGGTATCCTTCTGGGCCGGCTGGCTGAGTTGGGACTAGGGGGCACTGCGCTGCAGTGGTTCCGTTCCTACTTGGCTGACAGGTCCCAGATGGTGATGCTGGGAGATGCCTGTTCGGCGCCCTGCCCTTTACAGTGTGGGGTGCCACAGGGTTCTATTCTGTCTCCCATGCTTTTCAACATCTACATGAAACCGTTGGGAGAGATCATCCGGGGATTTGGTGTTGGGTGTCACCAATATGCTGACGACACCCAACTCTACCTCTCCTTGCCGTCTCGCTCCAGGGAGGCTGTGGAAGTCCTGGAGCGCTGCCTGGAGGCGGTTGGGGTCTGGATGAGGGCTAATAGATTGAGATTGAATCCAGAAAAGACAGAGGTCCTACTGGTCAGGAAAGCTTCGATGCAGGTACTGAGTCACCTGCCCGTTCTGAATGGGGTTGCACTCCCCCTGCAGGAACGGGTGCGCAGCTTGGGAGTAATTCTGGATTCACAGCTCAACCTGGAAAGCCAGGTGGCGGCTGTGGCCAGGGGTGCATTTTCCCAGCTTCGGCTGGTGTGCCAGCTGCGGCCGTACTTGAGTCGACCTGACCTGACCACGGTGGTCTACGCCTTAGTGAGTTCAAGACTGGATTACTGTAACGTGCTCTACGTGGGGCTGCCCCTGAAGACGGTTCGGAAGCTGCAACTAGTGCAGAATGCGGCTGCCCGGGTGGTCGCTGGAGCTAGGCGGTTTGACTCTGTTGAGCCGCTGCTTCAGCGGCTGCACTGGCTGCCCATTTGTTTCCGAGCCCAATTCAAGGTGCTGGTAATGACCTTTAAAGCCCTTCACGGTTTGGGTCCAGGATATCTGAGGGACCGCCTTCTCCCACACATTCCAGCCCACTCTCTTAGGTCATCTGAGGGGGCTCTCCTGCGAGTGCCACCTCTATCACAAGTTAGGGGAGTGGCAACATGTGGGCGAGCCTTCTCTGTTGTGGCACCACAACTGTGGAACTCCCTGCCAGGGGATCTGAGAACCACCCCCTCCCTCATGACTTTTCGGCGAGGGCTCAAAACGTTTTTGTTTCGTCTAGCGTTTGGGTGATGGGTTCTCGTCTGCCTCCTGTGTCTCAAGATGCTCTGCAATGCTGCTTTTGTGCTCCATACTGTTGCCCCCCTCAGTGGATTTTATTGTTTTTAAATTAAGTATGTATTGTTTTAAACTTATTTCTGTATTTTAAACTATGTTTTTTAATTTTTGTTGTAAGCCGCCTTGGGCATTTGCCTCGGCAAAGGATAAGGTGGGATATAATTTTTTAAAATGAATAAATAAATAAATTTAAAAATAATTATTTTATTTAAAAATATTTGTATTTAAAATATTTTTTACTTATCCCCCCCAGTAGGCTACCTGATCGCCTCTGGGTCCTCTTGGACACATCCCAGTCATTTTCGTGTTGTATATCTGAGGAGAAAATAGGGGCGGGGAGGTTTCCAAAAGGGGATAAGATCCAGTTTGAGTGACTGCCACTGGATCCACCCCTAGCTCCCTCAACACGTCTCCCGGTTCCTCCACCCAACGTGCTCCCTTACTCCCCCTCCCTGCCCACAAGCCACTCCCATGCCAGCTTACCTGCTCCAGTGCAGTCCACCAACTGCAGCAGTGTGCCTCCGATGCTGCTGCTTTGCAATAGCTGCTCGGAAATAGCCACTGGAGGCACACTGCATGTGCTGTCGTAAAGCACTTTACAACAGTGGGACACTGTCCTGCTGACATTAGGCAGTCTATAGGATTGGGCTGTAAGTTTCCTTGCAAGTTAATTCTACCAAAATAAGCGAGACTTACGGCCCAATCCTAACTAACTCCCTGAGCGACGATGCAGAGGCAGCAGAATTTTGGCTGCTGTAGGTCTCCTCAGGGTAATCCCCAGCAGTCACTATGGGTCAACGTGGACCTGCACCAGCAATATCATTGGCGCAGGTCTGCGTTGATCTGTGAAGGTGGTTCAAGCCCAGGAAGGAGGGGTTTTTTCCCAGGATTTGGCATGTGCCACCACCGCCAAACCCGCTCCCTTCTGAGCCTGATCGGCCCTCCTCCCTGCCCCCATCACCACCCACTCCATGTGCAGGCTTACCTGCTCCGGCGGGTCTTCATGGATCTGCCAACATAAGCGAGAGGGCTCCTTCCTGCTGGCGCTCTGGCAACTAGTGCTGCCAGAGCATGCTTTACAGCTGCTTTGCAGCAGCCAGCAACAGCAGAACATACAATCCACAGGCAGGGCAGCCCTAGGATTGGCTACCCCTTACAAGCGGTAACTAGGTTCAAATTATTAAAATTCTTAGTCTGAATGAAAATTAACCTATCATAATTTACATTGTCATGATTTATCTCTCTTTTCCCCATGCATCTATTAATGTATTAAAAATCCTTTCAAATCAGCATAAGAAGTTCTCCACTACATTCTTCCCCTTCATAAAAATGGTAATCAGCCTTTCCACAAAATCTTCAGTGTAATGACAAGACTTCTACACTTTCTTTTACACTTTTAAACATCTGCATTGTATTGAACAGAGGTTACACAGTGCTTTACAGTTTCAGATAAGATGATGTTATTTGTTGTTATTGTATAGCCTTATAATATTTATACATGCAGCAAGTATTTCAGACAAATATTTTATGCTTTGTTATACGGAGTTTACCTACTATATATATGTTTCTGTCACAGAATTTCTGCCATGCTCAAAGTAGTTTTTCCCTTCTTTCATAAGCCAGTTTCCCACTCTTTGCACCTCACGCTACCAGCCTTCCTTTGTCCTGAACAGAGTTTTCTTTTCATAACACTTGTGATTGCTCTTCTCTTTTTAGCAAAAGGAAATCAAGCATTTTTACTGAAAATTAAGCTGACGTTCATTATACCACTCTTTTTACTGAATGAAACATCTTCACACAAAAGAAAGTCTGTCTATGGCACCTATTCATAAGTAGGGCCTGTTTTCCTGGGAACTTTACCTATTTACAAGTGGAAGAAGCCAAATGAAACAAAACTGAATGCAAGTACATGTGCTTCAGATTTCCAAGGATGAAATAAAGAGTGATCAGTTACGCTTTCCATCAGCACTGACCCAATAAAAGAACAAGCAAATCAAATAAGAATAACATAACTGGAGAGGAGAGGGCGCACAAAGAAGATTGTGCAGGATTTTCTTTTATCATATTTTTTAATGTGATAGGTTTGTTTGTTTTTTAAAAAAGCACAAAGCACAATTTTAAAACAAGAAAAAGAATTAAAGCAAGATTTTTAAAATTTCTGAATGGTTTTTTAGATGTATTTCCAAGACAAAAAGGCACAAAATATATCAGTTGTAATGTTAACTACTTTTAGTAAGTTTAATTTTTATAACAAAAAATGGTTTACAATTAGAACTGTTAACATAAATGTGTTGAAGCCTACACCTAAAATAAATTAACAGCCCAATCCTATCCTCCCCAACCCTGGGCCGTGCAGGGAATCCTATGCAGGAAAGGAGGTCTACCCGTGGTAAGGGGATGTTGGTTGGAGGTCTACCCGTGGTAAGGGGATGTTCATCCCCTTACCCTGAGTAAACCCCAGCCACAATGGGGCTACTCTGTTCTCCGCAAGCTCTTTAGCTGGTGCAGAACTGAGATGTCCCATGTAGGCTGAAAGTGCCTGGGAGGGGGGATAGGATATGGCGCGTGGCAGAGTTGCTGATCTCTTTACCCTCCCAGGCCCTATTCACCAACACCTGCCCTCCCCACACCCCATTACTGCCCCTCCTCCTGCTCTCCCCCAGCCCCCGCGCTGCTCAGAGCAGGACTTACCTGCTCCATGGCGCTGTCGT
This sequence comes from Plestiodon gilberti rubricaudatus, assembly GCA_026170595.1. Lineage (NCBI taxonomy): Eukaryota > Metazoa > Chordata > Lepidosauria > Squamata > Scincidae > Plestiodon > Plestiodon gilberti. The sequence goes on from JANXHW010000001.1 coordinate 91,920,603, forward strand.
TAGCACTGGTGGGATGGCATAGGCCTTCCTGCCAGTGCTGCCTGCTCTTGAGTCATCGCGACGTGCTTTACAGCATGTTTGCGACAGTCAGCACCGGTGCTGATGCCACAGTGCTGGTGCTGACCAGGAGTAGGATTGCGCCATAAACCAAACATGAAGTTAAAGCCTTCTTTTCTATGAAAGTAAAGAATTAGGGGTGCAGGACATAAACAGACTTTTTGAAGACTCATTGTAAATACTGTATGAAAAACAAAAACAATAGTAATGTATTGTGTTTGTTATGGACTTGGAACCAGGAAATGGCAAATCATCACAGGAATTGGTATTGAATTTTGGTCTAGGAAATGTTATCCTGTAGTTCAAAAAGCTCATTCACTGAGCCTTCCGCAGTGGGGTTAGACCTAGATACTAACATCTTGACTGCAAGACTTTTAAAGTTCACGGTTGGCTCTACTCTTGTACTTGGGTGGCAAGATGGCGGTTGCCATTGCAACTGCACCACAATGGAGTCCTGAAATGATGGTAATTAGTTCCAGGCGGTCAACAGAGCTGGAGTGCACGGGTTTCCTGTGCTGGGAAATGTCCTCTCACCCATCCTGACCTCCTTACCTTACCGTCGTTTTCAGGGTTCCCTCGCTGCCGAATACCTGGGAGTAAGTGGCAATGATGTCATCACAACTTACTTCTGATAGTATGTGGTGGTACATGGTATGACGGAGGTGGTATACCGCTCTGAAAAGGTGTGAGAACCACTGCTCTAGATAACTGCTGAAATGACATATTTAGCTGCTGCTCTGAGTTGTCTTGAATCCAACCTCTGAAACTTGTGCCTCTGGAAGCTACCTGTGGTCTCTAGTGCCTTGCCTGCCTTCTAGTCAAGTCTTACCAGAACCTTTGCACCAGTAACTTTGAGTTACAGCTGGGAACAGGATTAATCATGTTTTATGCCCAGCTCTCAAGTTTGCTCATTTGGTATGAAAAATAGCTGTCACTCATCCTACCATGCAAACAAATGAATGTTTCTTTCCCGTCTCATGTAAAACACTGTTCTGCTGAGTAACTGCCCTTGGTTTTGCAAAATTCTGGGTACTAAAGATAGAAACAATTAGAAATCCATTAATTCAGCCACTTTCAATCTCAAAACTACAGCAGTACTAATGTAGTGCAAATGGGCAGTCCAGTTGGGCTGGCCTGCTGGTGGAGACCATTCTGCTGGCGCTGAGGCAGGAGGGCCAGAGCCTTTCTGTGTGCACCGGAGAATTCCAGAGGATCCGCCAAGGCAGGTAAGATGGTGTGGGAGGTGGGAAGAAGTGCAGGGAGGGTGGAACGGGGGCGGGCAGAACTGGGAAGTGATGGGAAGGAGGATTGGGTGGATCAGGCCCAGGAGGGGGTGTTCGGCAGCAGCAGTGCCACACAAATCCTAACCCCCTTCTCGGCCCTATTTCAGATGTATACCAGTTAGTATGCACTTTTGTTTAAGAAATAACTGAAGCATTAGTGAAACATTTGTTTTAAAATATTCATTAAAATCAATCTACTATAAAGTGAGGCAGTCTGCATACACAAAAATCAAATTAAGTGCTTCTGCATACCATGTCATAGACATGCTCACATCTATTTAATGCAGCATTTTGCATGAGGTTGATTTTTTCTTTCTTTCATGAAGAAATAACTCTGGGGGTAATTGGAGGGGTAATCCAATTACCAATTATTCTGGCGGTAAACTGGGGGTACTTGAAGTCTAGAAAAGGATATATAGCCAATTGCTGTCCAGCAGTAATGTACAGTGGCATCCAGGAAGCATCAGTTTTTGTTACCTGCCTGTGGAATGTTTAACACATCTTTGAATCCTGTACTTAGGATTCTTCACATCTTGTTTTTAAGACCATGTTTTGAGACCATGGCTTATAGGTAGGGTAGATTTTAAGTCTTTATGATGTTTCTTGATGACATTTGCACAAAACAGAAGTTTTTAAGAATAAATAGAAGCTTCTTGAGTGAATTTTAGATGGGAAAACAAGGAATGGGTTAAATCATCCTTTCCCCCCACAAACTCTCACACTCGGATTGGTTAAAAACAAGATGCTGAGAATTCCACATACGAGACTTTAACAAGCCAATCTAATTTCCGCACAGTAATGCAGTGACGCAGGCCCCACTGCATCCCGCGGGGGAATTTAGCATGCTGGAGGTCTCCTCAGGGTAAGAGGACATTTGTCCCCTTGTCCCAGGTTAAGTCCCAGCAGCAGCAACGGGTCAACTAAAGGGCCAGCTGCCGTATCCTATCCAGGTCCAGGGCTGCCCCAGGGCAGCCTGAGTGCACCTCGAGGGAAGGGAACAATTGTCCCTTTCCCCGGATGTAAGCAGCCTGAAACTCAATGGGCCTACTTGAATGTATGCCAGCTCTGGAGCTGGCGTACATTTGAGCCCTCCGTGTTGGGGCAAACCAGGCCGGGAGAGGGCTTTGGATATTGGGGGATCTCACTGCTGCCCAGTGGGGGGATCTCACTGCTGCTCACTGCCGCCCTTCCCCTGCCCAGTGTGGTCAATGGTCGCCCTCCCTCACCGCCTGGTCTGCCCTCCCCCCACCCCTGCACCAGCCAGTGCAGGACATACCTTACCCGGTGGGCACAGGGATGTTCCTCTGGGGAGAAAGGGCCGCTGGCCTCTGTGCAGGCGGCCCTTACTCTCTGGGTGCCGCGAAAGTGTTTTATGGCACTTTCGCAACACCTAGCGCCAGGGGAGCACGCACTCCCCCGGCACAACTGTACACAGGATTGCGTTGACAATTTCGTACACTAGGATTGGATAGGAAATGTTTATGCAGGTACCTCAGGCATTCTATCCAGGGAGGTTGAGTCCACAGAGGAAGTCAGGATGTGGGCCAGGAAGTGTGCTGGAGTGAGCAGCAAAAGGAATGGACTGACCATGGTTCTATGCCACAGTTCCAAAATAGAGTAAGAGTCAAGGAGTCAAGTTATAAGATCTTCAGGACCTTGGACAGAACCCAGGCAAAAGGGTTTGGTAGTAACTGATCCCTTTTGACTTCTTGGGCCTGCTTTATCTCCCCCCTCCCCCCCTCCATTCCTGAGGGGAGGCTTAATGGTCCAGTCCTCTGGCCTGGAGTCTGACACTTCATCAGCTCTCTATTATGTATCTCTGGGTGTGCTGTCTCAGGTGGTAAGGAAGGTCAGGGGAAGTGATGCCCTTGGGGTGAGGAAGCTGAGGATCCCACCAATGCTTCTGGACATTCTAACCTAACTGGACCTTCTGCTACGTCAGTGTCTGGATCATTACTGGAGGCCTGGCTCATGTCACTAGCAAGGAAAAACATTTTAAAGTTAACTTTTAAATCCCCACTCCTGAATGATCTGCTGAAATGAACATAGTAAATGCTGATTTTAGAACCATTTTCAAGATAAAAAATATATTGCTGCCGCATATGTATGCAAGAATTCAACTCATAAGGGATTTTTGTTTTTAAATGAAAGTCTAGTTTTAATTCAGAGACTTAGCTGTCTTCCACCATTATAATTCAACTCCGTATAATTAAAATGTAAGGTCTGTTTACAGCCAGACATAGTTGCAGGATATTTACAAAAAAACTACTTATTTATGGATAATTCAAATTAGTATTGCATCTTTTATTATAGTTCCACATACAGAAGGTTTTAGTTTGAGAATTAATGAAATTGCATAAACAGAGTTCTGTGTAGTTTGCTAGGTTTACATTAACCATCATCCCGTTCTCTATAGTCTAATAAGTAAAATCTTTGGTGTTCATTAAACTACAAGTGAAAGTCCAGTCTGCTGAGTGTACACAAAAGGGGGGGGGCTCTCTAAGGAGGATGTACTTAAGTCCAAGCTTAAGGAGGCACCAGGAGGTGGAGGTGGTGAGAATGCTTTTTCACGTTCTTGACTTTCCTTTCCTCTTCTCCTGGCCTTTATCACAAGGCAGCGGATGTTTCTATGGCTGTGTGCTGTAGAATTGGTGTGGGATTGGGGTTTAACAGTATCCTCTCTATGCAATTTGATTCATGTGGTAACTGCATCAATAGGGCTTTAGAATGTTTACAATTCATGTTAAGGCTGATTCACACTAGCCCTTCCGTGCACGTTTGCTCTACTCTAGCATCTGTACGTGCGTCTAGCAGTTCTCTGAACGTTTGCCTCTTCTTACAAAGCTGCTACTGGTTTCCCAGATGAAAAAAAAAGACACATATCTGTCTTTTTCTGCCTGTGGAGGTAATAGCAATTTTGGGACAGGGATTTAGGGGAGGGACTGTAGCTCAATGGCAGCTATATGCCAGCTTTGCATATAGAAAGTCCCAGGTTCAATCCCTGGCCTGTCTAGGTAGAGTTGGAAAAGAAGAACCCTGTCTGAAACTCTGTACAGCTGCTACCAGTCACTGCTGACAATAATGAGCTAGCTGTAAGGGTCCAACTCAGTATAAGGCAGCTTCCTAGGTTTCCTATATAGATCAGGGAAACAAAGTGGGTGGAAAATGTTAAATACACCCTCCCCCAGCATCACCTCTTGATCAAATTAGCAGCCCCACACTATTTCCTTTAAGTTAAAATCACATGGGAAATCTAGTTTGGCCCTTATATCATGGCAGGGCAATGGAATCGGGACACTGAGTTCTTCAGTTACAATCTAGACTTGCCTTGACTATGCCATGACACAGAAGCATTATATAAGAATGAGAAAACGCTAAAAATTAGTGGGCAAGTGTAAAAGGGGAAATAGCTCTGTCCATTTAGGACACCAAACCATGCTCTAAACACCACATACATACATACATACAAACATACATACATACATACATACATACATACAACATACATACATACATACATACATACATACATACATACATACATACATACATACAGGACATGTTCATTTAGGACAGCAAGCCATACTCTAAACACCACACAGTACTTAATGTGTGGGTGGTGTTTATCTTTTCTGATGTGGGTGTGCCCTTGGCTAAGAAATATTCCAAATTCCTCTTACTTACAGCTCTACAATTTTACTTCAAAGTTTGCAAATACTAATATTGAAATTCTAGCTGATGAACCAAGCAGGCACAGCATATTCCATCCAGAGAGCAAAGAAAACATTACTTGTATAATTATTATGAGGAAAAATAAATATTTTACAAACATGCACAGCAAGGGGGAGGGGAAAGCATACTTGCCAAATTCAATAAATACTCAAAGAGAAGAAAAGTATAAGCCAGTGGCAATTTTAACACAATACCCATCAAACCAGAAACTCCCATCCCTCATATTGTTAACTATCACTGCTTTGTATCAGATTTTTTTTTTCAGTTTTCACAAAGTGCTGGGGGACAGTGTTCACCTAGATATAAAGACTGTTAGCTAGAAAAGACTATAACCGTTTATAGCCTATTTACATTGCCTGCAAGTCTTAAACTTTTTCACGTTGAAAGCAAGAAATAGCATCCCAACCCCAATCCTACATAACTCTCCCTGTGCCGACGCAGCCACGCCAATGGGGTGCACACTGCATCCCACGGAGAATCATCAGGCCCCAGAGGTCTCCTCTGAGTAAGGGAACATTTGTCCAGGGGCGAACCCTCACTGCCCTGCTGAGTCTACTGGATCTGCGTCATCTGCTTTGCTGGCACAAGTCTGAGTAGACCCAGGAAGGTGAACTGAGATCGGGAAGGGGGGTAGGATATCAGTGGCACCTCTGCACCCTTGATGATGCACCCTTCCTGGCCCCGATCTGCTCCCTCCTGCCCTCTCCCCGCCCTGTTCCACCCCGCCCTGCCCCCGCGGCCATCTGATTTACCCGTTTGGGTCGGGCGGTGGCCCAGCTGCACTGCTACTGTGTGCCACAGCACTCCTAAAATGGCCACCGGAGGCATGCTGTGTGCACTGTCAGAAGCCACTGGAACTGTGTTCCACTGTTTTAAATGTCACCACATGCCGGTTCAATCCTGGATAGGATTAGGCTGCTAGTTTGGTATGGAGCCCTTTTTTATGATAAGAATGTATTGGTTGGAAAGGACAGGAAGATATACCCTTCTGTAACCTGCTACCACATTAGTCTGCTTCTCATTGCTTCATGCTATCACCATCCCTGATAGGCCACTGAGGGGGAAAAGAGGCAGTCTATAAAACAAAGATATGTTGCTTTAATATGTAACCTGGGTTCCTGAGCTGAAATGCTGTCAAAAGAATATCTATAGAAAGTTCCTCTGAAACTATGTAGATTAGTAAACGTGACAAAGGGTTGTTTTCAACACCATTTGAGAACAAGAGGTATGCATTACCCAGGCAGGAGAGAAGAAATTACTGATATCATGAGGAAATTAGTGATGGGCTAAAAAAAAAAAAAGCAATGCTACCAAAAGCACTGCTGCTTGGGAACATGGGTCAAACTTACCATCTTGGCTGCTACTTGGATTGTCCTTGCTGGAACATATAAATATTTGGTGGAAGGAAGATTCTGAGAGCATCACATTAACACCAAAATAATTGATTCAAATCACCATATCATGGATTTGAATCAAGTTTCCTATCTGGTAAAGAATATATTTCTTGAACAAGTGTGCATATTGGCTTATGGAACATAGTTGGTTTATAGAACCTACCGTATACACTCGCATATAAGAAGATCTCACTAATAAGACGAGGGCAAGTTTTGAGCCAAAAATCCTAAAATTTGCTGTGACCCTTTGATAAGACGAGGGTAAAACTTAAGGACTTGTCGGGTCAGATCCTGGCAAAAGCTCAAATGACTTACCAGTAATTGTTCTGAAACAGCAAGAAAAGTTTGGGGTGGGTTAATAAAATAGACCCATTTGGTAGAGATGTAAGGTTTTAATATTAAAGTGCCTACTTATGAAAGAGAAATGAGTGTGTAGTGGAGAGCTTACTCATCCTAAATTGGCCAGTTTTAGATGGAAAAGCAGATTGCCTATTCTGTAGCGTGGTTGGTTTCAATAAAACTTTACAAAACTACTTCAAAGTACACAAGTTCTTCTTCCTCCCTGCACTATCACTGTCTGGGATTGCAGTCTAACAGCCCAATCCTATTGGGCCCTATTGCTAGTGGAACCCACATTCCACTGGGGGGTGACTGCAAAGCAGCCGTAAAGGGCACTCCGGAATCACACAGAATAGTATGCTGCCCAAGCACGGGCAGAAAGACCAGAGCACATCAGGGGATCACTGGCCACCTGCTGGATCAGGTAAGACAACGGGAGGGGTGGAGAGAGGGTGGAACGGGGTGGTAAGGGGGTGGAACGGGGTGGGGAGGCTGCAGGAGGGGGTGGATCCAGCAACGATGGTGTGCGCTGGTTCCTATCCCCTCCATAGGTAGCCTTCCTGCTCCTTTTCTCTCCTCGGGATTTGTGCCAGCAAAATCACTGGCACAGGTCTGAGAAGACCCATTGTGGAGGCTTATGAAGGGGTAAGGGGATTTTCCCTTCTGAAGCCTCTGCCCCCTCCACTGGATACAGTGTGCCAGTTTTTGGTGTGGCTGCACAAGCGGGGGGGGGGGGATAGGATTGGGCTGTATTCTCAACATACCTTACTCAGAATTCCCATTTATTTTAAAAAGGCTTATAAGTAAATATGTTTAGGAGTAGGTTGTTACTTTAGCTTACTCATAATCCAGTTGGAAATTGTTCCTATTTCTATCCATTTTCATTATCATCTCAAAGCTTTAATGAAAGACATAAAACACATATTGTAAAGTAGTATTTAACATATGAGCAAGACAAATGTTTTGAATAATTGGTTCGAAATCTTGAGCATACGGCTGATTAATCAAAGCTCTGGCACGTGTTGCTATATATGGGTTTCAGTTAAGACTGAGTCAGTGTTTCTTCAAGCTTAAATAGTTTTGTGTAAACTTCCTATACAAAATCTGGTAGTTTTGGGCTTGAAACAAGATAGCAATTGTTACAGCAAGCATGGAAAAAATGCCTATCTCTTTACCACTTAAAAATATTAACTTTTCTTATTATTAATATTAACTAAATATAAAAATGCGAAATACTACTAAATATTAATGTTTAGTACCTTTAACATTTAGTGATGGGTGCTAGTACTGCTCAATTATATCTCCTTTCCTCACCTTTTATCATCTTGGTAATGATCTGATTTCTTCTCCCCAAACTATGAGCCAACAAAAGGATCTGTAAAGTCTGCTTCCTTCCCATCAGCCCTGCCCTTCAAAAATGCACCCTTTATTCACCACTTTTGCAGTGAGTTGCACATGGATAAGCAGTGAGTGGAGATGTGCAAATGAGGTCAGAGACAAGGATTCCATAGGATGCTCCATGTGAGGAAGCAGGGGTCAAAGGAAGAAAAGGCGCTACAAAGCCAGCTTGGAAAGAAAACTGACTCTGACACTTGCCCTCACACTCACAGCGCAATCCTATCCAACTTACACCACTGGTGTAACAAGCGGTGCAGTGAGAACGGGAAGCCCCAGAAAGGAAAGGGTATTCAAATCCCCTCCAAAGGGGGATTCAAAGGGGATTTAAATCTCCCCCCTCCTCCAAAGCCTCCTGCCCTGCCCTCCCTCGCTGGTTACACTGGTCCAGGAGGGGGCAAGATCAACAGTGCTGGTGCCCATTGAATCCTGTTCCTTCTCCTGGGCTTGGAGGTTGGACATGAGGCTTCTCAGTTCTGCACCAGCTACTTAACGCACACAGATCTGGGTAGCCCCATTGCACAGGCTGGGGCTTTACCTGGGGTAAAGGGACGAATGTATACACGTAAAAAAAATTCTAGGTGTACACTAAGTCAGTAAGGAACAAAGATATTTGAAAATTTGAAAACACAATTCTCATACAGATACACTTGTCAGAAAGTTGCAAATGACTGCTGCTCTTTTTTGGAGGGTATCCTATGCAAATCTAAGTTTGTTGCTGTGTAATATGGTGCAGTGGGTTAAACCACTGAACCATGAGCTGTCGATCAAAAGCTTTGCAGTTCGAATCCACGCAATGGGGTGAGCTCTCACCACTCGGCCCAGCTCCTGACAACCTAGCAGTTCGAATGCATGTTAATGCAAGTAGATAAATAGGTACCAGCAGAGACGTAATTGCACCCCCAAGCGACGGGGGCAGCCAACGCGCGTGATGTCACTTTCGTGTGCCCACGCGGCTCCAATCCCCCCCGCCATTTTGCTACCCATTTTGGAGCCAAATGGCTCCAGGGCAGTCGGGAGGGCCCAGCTCCAACGCGGACCTTCAGGTAACATTTTCTTTTTTTCACCTTTATGTGGCGAAATTCCCCCCCCCCGAAGCGGCGCCTGGGGCCCAGGGCACCAGGGCCCGCCACGACGACGCTTCTGCGTTTGCAGGAAGGTAACAGCATTCTGTGTCCAGCCGCACGCTACGCACTGTGGCAAGGAGAGTCATGCCCACAGAAATGTCCACATGACCACGGAAGTGTCTTCAGACAGCGCTTGCTCTTCGGCTTCATAACGGAGATGAGCACCGCACCCTAGAGTCAGACATGACTGGACTTAAATGTCAAGGGATACCTTATGTGAACTGGCTGTCAACTGCAACTAAAGATACAGGGCTGGATCGAAAGAACTATGAACAGAATGAAAATAGGTGCCAGAGATATTCTACAGTGTGTGAGCACAGGGTTTACACAGTACTATAATACTTAGCTTCTAAAGCAATTGTCAAGTTTTTGCTATACAAGAGGTTAGAGAAGCGCTTATACAAGTGACAGTACATTTTTGGATTTAGTTTCACTTATCCAATGCCATGTCACAGAGTAAGGTAAAAAAAGAGCCCTTCAGTGAGTAAACGTTATTCCTACAAAGTATCTAAGGTCCAACATTTTGACCAAATTATGTTTAAAAATGTTGGTGCACAAATATTTCCTGGTCTTTACATGACATATCAGCAAAGCACTACATTATGATCAAGAGGCTATATGCTCAGCACTTGCAAAAATGTAGCTAGTTTATGACCAGAAACAGGTGAAACTTTGAAACAAGAAATTGTACATGGAATACACAGTTAGCACTGTCACAGACCAATCCTAACTAACTATCCAGCGGGTGGCCCAGGACCACCTGCCAGATCCTAAACCCGTTTGTCCCCTTCCCCCGGTGTAGAACGGGGAAAGCCTGATGGGTCTCCTCGGATTTCCGCCAGCTATTTAGCTGGCGGAAGTAAGAGGAGGCTGTGTAAAGGCCGCGCCGACCGGGAGGGAGATGGGGATATGGCGGCCACCATCCCCACCCCCCGGGTCAGCTCAACCAATGGCCCCCTCCCTCGCAGCCCAAACCGCCCCCACCGGAGCTGGACTTAACCCCTCTGGTGGCCACAGGGATGATCCGGCACCGGAGTGAGGGTGGCCTGCCTCTGCACCTGCTGTCCTTACTTCCGAGTCATCATGAACATGCTTTACGGCATGTTCACGATGGCTTCGGGCGGCGGAGTGCTCATTCCGCCGCCCGATCGTTCCATTGGATTGCGCTCTCAATCAGATGGCTTCAAATTGAAAACTATGAACCAGAATCCACAAAAGAATAGGTCTGTAAAATGCATTCTGTTTCATGCCCAGCAGAATGGCACCAATGCCATGTCTGGGCACCTATACTTTTTGCCGCCTTTTACAAAAATGATGTAAAAGCTTCTCCCTTTTTTGTACTTAATTTACACAAGACAGCTTCTCTTTCCTAGAAGACACTTCCATGAGCAAAAATATGAAGTATAATCATTCTTCTTCAAGCACATAATTTTATTTAATACAGTAAACAAGATGATTTGTTTTAAAAATCCTGACTTCATTAACACCAATAGGAGTAAAATAAATAAAATTAAAAATAGATATGTCATCTAACATTTTATGGCTGATGTCATGTTACATTATGCTTTAAGACCTTTGACAACATCTTACTGAAACTTATGTTGCTACAGTGGTACAATGCAGATTTTGAATTATTCACTCTTCATTCTTCAAAGAAAGGAATTTTTATTTCCTCATACTCCGTGGAAACAGGTTATGTAAAAGAATGTTCAAATTTTAAAAACACAAAGAAAAAAAACCTAGAGGCAAAGGAAACATAACTGAAAGTATCTTGACCTTGGTAAGGGTACGTAGTAATCTGTGATCCCCCCTTTTCTTTCTAAATTGTGCAATTCATGAAGTTCCACATTTATTTAGCCTCTGTAAGAAGACTGATGCATTCCTGCCCCCATTTATCCACGGAAGAAAGACTATCCATAAATGCCAACAGGGGAGCAGCCTAAAGTAATCCCCATTGATTTCAATGCAGCTTACTCGCAAATGGTGTTGGAGGGTGGAATGACTTCAATCAAATCTATTTCAATCATTTATTTAATCATAACTTAAAAGTGCGGTACTACAGAGTGTTATGTGCCAGCCAGGGAAGAACAATATGAAATTATACTGAGGGCCCAATCCTATCCCTGCCAGCCCATAGCACACAGTGCTGTTGATGGAGCATGCGCTGCATGCTATTGAGGGGTGACCCAGATGGCCCAAGGGAGGTAAGTTAAAATTCTTGCTACTTACCTCCCCATAGGCTGCCTGGCTCCCCGTAGGCTGTTTTGCTGGCACAAGTCCAAGAAGACTCAGGGGGTGGTTTGGGGTGAAGAAAGGGATAGGATTTCAGTGTGCATGGCTACTGCAAAGAACCTCCTGCTCCTGCCTGGGCTGGTCCCCACCCTGACCTGCCCCGATCCTCCCCTGAACTACCCCCACCACTGACCTACCTGCTTCAGCATCCTCCAGCTGCATCCCCCAGCTGGTTTTGCTAGCAGCCCCACCACACACAACAGCGGCATGTCTGTTTGGGACATACGATGGCGAATCACAAGATCTGCCACCATATGTCTCAGATAAGACTGCGCTGCCCATCACATCATTGGTTTCATTAGCTCAGTTTGGTCTACACTCACTGGCAGGGGCTCTCTAGGGTTTCACACAAGGGCCGTCCCATTCCTAATGAAGATGAAATAATGGCTGCAGAGGTTGCAGCAAGTGCTTTGCAGGCACTTGAATGCGTTTGCCTTGAACACAAGAAGACCGTCTCACTGTCCAAGGTTTGGTTGGTGGTGACACATGAGAGGGCCTTCTCTGTGCCCATGTTGTGGAACTTCCTGTATGGGACCCAGGCTAATGAGTCTTCAATGCTCTTGAAAAACTGAGTTTTTCACCAGGTTTTCAATAAACTTTGATTTTGCCTGTTGCTGTTAATTATAAGTGTATTGCTTTTGTATTCGATGCTTTTGATTTTTCTTTTTGTTGTAAATGTTTTCACAATGCTTTTTGTGTGTTTTTAACGTTGGTGTGAGCTTTGAGTTTTCATTCAATTGCAAAAGTGGGATATGCATTCTCTCCCATAAATTGTTACACAATTGTGTGGAACACACAGAAATCCTTCATTTATCATCTTGTGAGAGTAGACAAATGGATACAAGAGACAGGGTCCTAGGGCAGCTCAATCCTATGCTTAAAATATGCCATTCGGACAGCCCAATCCTAACATAAAGATACACCGGGTGGCCCAGGTCAGCTCGCCGCATCCTGAGGTTCCCGAGCTCCGTCGTGGGCAGGCAGCCTACGGCAGAAAGTCTACTCAGGGAAGGAGACGCTCGTGGGAAGGGAAAGTCTACTTGGGGAAGGAGGCCCTGTAATGGCTCAGCCGATTGGCCGAACCCCTCCCCGATCGGCTGGGCCTATCAGCCCCCACCATTTGCTCCCGAACTGGGCCCCCTCCGCTGGATCCTTACCTGGGTCTGGCGGTAGGTGGGAGATGGTCTGGGCAGCAGAGCAGGGCGGGCAGCCCTTGCGCCAGCCTTCCCTGCTCTCAAGTTGCCGCGAAAGTGCTTTACGGCACTTTCGCGACATCTTTGGCCAGCGGAACACTCGTTCCGCCGGCCAATTTTAGTTCAGGATTGCGCCCTGAGTGAGTGGTATAGGATATGGCTTACACCCTCCTTGGCACAATGACAACTCCACTAGTGCAACTATATGACCACTGGCAGTGATAAAGTGTCTCCAGCACAGCCCCAGGTCCACCAGTGGATGTGCCTTGATTACAACCACAATGTATCCTCACCACCGGCACAACTACAGGTAGCGTAAACCCCAAAATGGGATGGAAACATGGGACATCAGAGGGATAGGGAGGAGTCAGCAAATGCTACATCCAAGACCCCTTCCAGATGACAGACATGTCCCAAACATCAGTGGACTATTACATCAGTTTTGAAGCTGGTGTAGGAATAAAAACAGTGATAGAAAACAACGGGAAGGGGGAAAAAACACCAGAAAATCTCAACTCTGCTTTGTCCACTTTCCTACAGCAGAGCATAGGAAACAGATGACACCTTGCACAGCCCTTCACAGTATTCCAAACCTGGTATATGAGCCCCTGCCTGGGAGACCAGAACTCAGGTGACAAGGGGGCTATACCTCTCTGGCCTCAGGTCATGTATACTTAGAGCACACACCTGGAAACTGTGATGATGAGAACTAAGAATAATTTGCATACAAAGGAGCCATTTGCACTAAAGCCTGCTTCCCTCACAACATTTGTGACAAAATATTTTGTTAACACTTGTCTTCTCAGAACTCACTGCAGGTAGTCTGTCTCAGAACTTCACACACAAACACCAAACTGGAACTCCCACTACACTGCTCCAAAAGGGGATGGGGGAGCAAAGATAATAGTACATCTCACACAGGTAAGCAGTGGAGGGGAGGGGAGGAAATTCCATACTCTGCAGCATGAGTGCTGCAGACATCTCCTGTGCCCCTTTTCCTCCCCATATACACAGACAAAAGTGTCAGTACACGAACCATGCAGTGAAATTACCCCTTCCTTTTGCAACAGCTAACAGCAGTGAGTGTCTGCTCTCTTGGTGATTGCAAGGTACTCCAACCATTGCAACTGCTCACTTATCTGGAGCCCTTTTGTTTGTCAGTACTAAAGGATTACCACATGGGGCAGTCATTCCTCACAATGTTTCAGTGCGCATGCATGCATGCGCGCGCGCACACACACACATACACACACCAGAAGAGGGAAAAGTAATGTCAATTCAGTGTTCTCACCCAACAGGGCACTGCTACACCCAGTAGCACCTCCGTCACAGACAGTGAGTTCATTCCAATCCAGATACTACGTGTTGCAAAAGGGCCCTGTGTCATGTGCAAGCCCATGCAGTGCTCCCTCTGAAAGGTCCATGTGCTACAGTCTCCCAGCCAGGTGTGCCTGTGTGTGGTTCTGCTGGATGCTAAATGCCCTATGAGATGCTCTTTGCATGTTTCCTGCTGTGGTGGAATCGTTACAAAGCAGACCTGTGACTGGTCAGTGTGGGTTCTAGACCTACATCTATCTCCTCTTTTGGCCTTGCCACAGGTGTTTCTGGCCAGTCATGCAAAAGGGATTGTGACTATGGTGAGCCCCCCAGCTGGACTTGATCCAGTCTTGCCTGTCCCAGCCTGGGTCTCTGTACAGTGAAGATATCAGTACCCTGGCCACTTGAAGGCTCTTGGGGTTTTTCTTGTGGCTCATCCCAGTCTCTCTACTGGCAAAAGGGATTCTTCTAGCTGGTGGACTCCCCGACAGGGACTTCAAACTTTGCCCTTGGGAGGCTTGTGTGTTTATTTTACAAGTGTGACAAGGAAACTGTCCTTTGCCGAGGAAACTACTGTAAATCAAATCAAAGACCAGAATTGTCCACTCCAGCCAGAAAGCCAATAAAAACAAAAATTAAAATACATACATGCATAGGTCATATCACACCTGCCTTAAAACTACTGTATTTTCTTTCCTTTGATCTGCTAGTCAAAAAGGTATTTCTTGGAAGTATGTGTTTCATATTAGGGGACTTGAACTCCAGGTGCTGGGATTCCTGGCTGGTTTTTTTTTTTTTTTTTTTTTTGCTTTTGCCTTCTTGCTGTCTGTGGCACAGTAGCTTCCGTAGCAGGAGATGCTGTGGCATCTTCAGTCATGTGCGTGTTTGGCATTTTGCCATGATTGGCAGTGGTGGCTGCTGCTGTGTTTCTCATTATTAGGGGCCACTGGGGGTGGGTGACTCCACCCTCACCACTCCAGCAATGACTGCTCATTGGACCTGAGTCTTGGTACCAACGCTAATGCTGCAATCCAGCGCTCAAGTAGTGTTGGCACCCTTGCTGTGCTGGTGCAACATCCAGGCAATGTCCGTCATTGCCTGGATGTGCTCCTTGAGGCATCTGGTGGGGCCACTATGTGATACAGGAAGCTGGACTAGATGGGCCTTTGGCCTGATCCAGCAGGGCTCTTCTTTTTTTTTTAATATATTTATATTTTATTGATATATTAAAACATAAAAACAATACATATTTCATAAAGTTATAGCAAGCGCGAAGCAATACATCCTACTAGCATACTATTCACTATTTTCTACATACAATTTCCAACTAAGCCAAAACAACACCCACATTCTATTCATTAAATCCGCATATCATCACATCATTCCTCTCTCTCTCTCTTAAAAAGTCAATAAATGGTTTCCAATTATTCACGAAAAAGTTAACTGACTTTTCCTTAATTAAAATTGTAAGTTTATCCATTTCAGCATAGTCCAAAACTTTCAGCCACCAATCTTCCAGCAAAGGTATCTCCGAATTCTTCCAATATTGTGCATATAAAATTCTTGCCGCAGCTATCATATATAAAAACAAAGTTTGAAATTTTTCGCCTACATGATCCTCCCACATACCCAACAAAAATGTTTCCGGTTTCATTTGGATCTTAATCTTTAAAATCAACTCAATCTGTTTGTGAATCTGAGTCCAATACTTCTTTGCTTGAGGGCATGTCCACCACATATGGTAAAAAGTTCCTTCTTGCATTTTACATTTCCAACATCTATTCCTCACCTTCTCATACATTTTTGCTAATTTGCTTGGGGTTATATACCATCTATATATCATTTTATACATATTTTCTTTAATATTAACATTTAACGTAAATTTCAACTGTTTTAACCATAGTTGTTCCCATTGGTCCATTAAAATAACATGACCTACATTTTTCGCCCAATGAATCTTCTTATGTTCTTATGTCATATCCTAACCTACCCATCCTCAGTGCCAGGGAAGTATCACCAGGATGTCAACACTACTTGAGCGCTGGATTGCAGCATTAGAATTGGTACCAAGACTCAGGAATGTCCTCATAAGCTCATAAGAATTATGTATGTAAATGCCCTTGAACATGTTAGTACTAATTAATTAACATTAACATTAACATTAACAATTAATAATAATTTCTCCACTATTGTCTACAATCTCCCTTCTCACGGTATTATACATATAAAGTACCTGTTTTAGCAAAAATCTGATTACTAGTACTTAAAATTGTATTACATGGCTGATTAGTATAAAACTGTCATTAAAAGTATTTGTAATTCAAATCTCATCCAGCATATGTGTTTCTTATTAATAATCCCTACAGGCACAATTGACCAATTCATATTCATATATAAGCAAGTGTGAGACCATTGAAAACTGCCAATTCAAATATCCACTCAGCCATGAAGCTATTTGCTGGCCTTGGGCATGTACTATCTATCAGGTTAAGTTACCTCACAGGGATATTGCAAAGACAAAGTGAGAGAAGTCTATACTGGCAGCCTTCAACACCTTCATCCTTATAAAACTATGAAATCTAACTGAAGAAGCAAAAACAAAGAGTCTTGTAGCACATTAAAGACTAACACATTTATTTCAGCATACATTTTTGTGGACTATAATCCACTTTGTCAGACATAGTGGATTGTGGTCCATGAAAATGTATGTGGAAATAAATTAGACTTTAAAGTGCTATAGGTAGGCTCCTTTGTTGTTTTTGCTGCAAGGGACTAACATGGCTACACCTCTAAAAGTTAAGTAAAGAAAAATACAGACAGAAATACAAATGGGCAGGCCAGTTCTCACGGAAATATAGTAAGCCTGAAAGAGTCCCTTGAACCTGAGTTTTACAGCTGTTGCTTTAGGCACACGTTGCAAGAGTGTGCTTCTTCTTTTTTTTAAGTGTTAAATAGCAACCAGATTGTGCCTGCAGCAGCAGGCAGGGGGGGTCTTTAACCCTACTCCATCAGGATCCCAGTCCAGTTTATCCCACCACCACCACCACCACCACCACCACCACCCAACCATGCCCAGCACTAATGGAAACATTTTTTCTTGACAAACAGCAGCTGGGGGAGGATCTAAATCAGAACCCTGTTGGGCAGTAGGGTTAATACCCCTTCCCCTTCCACTGTGATTCTGATCCATTATGGTCCTGATTTGGCTGCTAATTAACATGAAAAAAACAAGTTCATGCTTAAAGTACTGTCTCATTTGGCCTTTATCCTATACTTTGCGAGAGAGATATCTGTATCTGTGTTAATACTCACCGTTGCCCTGTCTACTGTATCAGTGAGATCACTCCAGTGGCAAGAGGGACATCCCTTAGTAAGTTGATTGCCTGGTGCAACCCTTAACAGAGATTACTCTGACAGCATCAGGCATTTGCTTGAGAAGGTGAGATGACTGAATCTGTGTTACCACCAAGACCGTACCAATCTATTCAGTGTGAGCATGTGGAGAGAGCTCACATACAGTAGTATGCACATAGCCTACTGTGACACACCAAAGATGTTTAGATTGTGTCCAATGCTTGGGATTCTGCTAACTAAACAGCATCAAAGTGAAGTCTCAACAAATCAGCAACAGGCTTGGTTCAATCTACAAAGTTTTTGAAGCAATTGCTGCCAAGCTTATCATGGCACCTATTCCTGCCACTGACTTCAACCCAGGGGATAATATTTCCAACTGATATTTATTTTAGCATTATGTACAAGCTAATAACAAACATTTCAATAAATTATGTTTCTTAATAAAATACTTTAATAAGGTTTTTAATGATGTCTGCAACTTCCTGTTCATCTTCAGAGATTACATTTTTATTGTCCTGTCTTTATTATAATTACCTTGGGATTATTACATTTATCTTTATTCCAAATATTGCAATGCATATATTAAACACATAATTTTGCATAAATAACATTGTTTGTTTTTCCATGCTGATTTTTTTGCTCAAGTTTTCTTATTGTGGATCTTTTCTGACAAGTCTACGGCAAACCCTGCTTAATATACAGGAATAGTAAACTTGTCATAGGTTCAGGTAATATAACTATAGGAGCCATTGCGGGAAGGGGAGTGGGGGGGGGTCCTAAGCTCTTTTACTATAACCCTCTGTTCAAAGACATTTCTGTATAAATGAGTGAATGCTTTAAAAAACAATACAGTATACGGAACAAGGACCCCCATTTAACCTTCTCACACCAAGCATCGTTGTATGTATACACATTCTACATATTTTGCCTTTAAAAATTTCAGAGGAAAAAAAAGCACCCAGAAACCAGAACAATGGCTTTTGAGCCATGGCTTTTTATTGCAATAAGCCATAATGACAGACTGACTTATCACCATAACAACCCATAAATCTGATAGTTTGGAACTACAGTGAACTGTGAACTGTGAACTGTTTCCAACTACTACCTGGATATCTGCAATCCAGGAGTTATCAAAAGTTATCGTCCATGTTCACAAATCAATCTCCTTTACGACCCATAGAAACCAGCATTCAAATAGTATTGCAGTAAGTCTATACATTAAAATGTGGGTATATCCTTCAAAAGATCAGACCCAATTTCGCCTTATAATCCAAATTGATACTGATTATTATTAGGTAATATTACAAAAAAGAGTCCTTTTCATATATGCAACTTCTACAAAAAAAAAAAACCAAGAAAAAAGAATGAAAACAAACAAAACAACCATCTTGTAACAGTAATTATAGCAGAATATAGCCTGCTTCAGTTTCTTCAATCTAGCACAGCCAATTACAATATCTTCTAGGAAAGGTTACAATGTTGACTCAGGTGCATATGTAATGCTCGTATTTCAAAGATTACAGGATTGTAGAGTTACTTCGGCAACAGGCTCAACTACCAATGTCCCTAATACAGTCGGCAATGCGATACACACGAAGTGGCAATGGGGTGGGGGGGGCGGAGAAGGAGGCTGCTGTCATAACAACCCTTCCACAGGGAACTACTGAAATACTAAAAAATACTACACAGCCAACACACACACACACACACACACACACACACACACACACACACACACACACACACAGAATTTCAGTCATTCAATCTTGCTCTTCCCTCCTTCCCTCACCTATGCAGGGAAAGCAAAAGGGAGGAGAGCTTTTTTGCTAACTACCTAATTTAGTTCTGTAAAGTTCATCTTTGTCTCCATTCCCTGATCCCCTCCCCAGCATCCTAAGAAGCCTTAGGCAAAAATCACCTATGGCAAAAATCACATTATAGCAGCACTTGCCAGGCAGGTGTACAGTGCCTCCTTCTTCTGCATAGATCAAATTCTTTGCTCAGCCCAGAGAAATGGTCCAGCGCTCCTCTGGATAAGTACTGGCACAACCCCAGCAAGCTAGTGGGCAACCAAGAATCTCTTTAAAGACTTCATTGTAAGGAGAGGAGGAGAAGGGGGGGAAAGGAGAGTGCCTGCAAGGACATGAGCGATTGCTGAGGGGGAAGCTCCAGCATCTATTTGCCCACCTCTCTTTAAAAAAGAAAAATAACATGAAAGGGTCCTTCAAAAAGTCAAAAGGGGGGTTGGAAACAGCAGTGCTAGATGACTGGGTTGGATGGAGGTGGGGGATATCAGAAGAGAAGGGTCTCAGTCTCTACTGGGGGGCAGGATTGGACTCCGCGTATTAGGCAGCCGGGCTAAGTGGGGAAATGGAATAATACCTTACCAGTGGCCACTAGAGATTGGGGGAAGGAGGGGGCAAGTGGGGCACGTGCAGCAGGGCAATATCTCCGAAAGGGGCAGCCCCCTGGAGATGTGCAGCAGGGCACGGAACCCTAAAAGGCTTTCGCTGTTGTTCTGATATCCATCCCAGGGAAAGCCCTCCTCCGTCCCTCCCCCCCCCCCCGCCGGTGCCTTTTCTCCTTCCTCCTCAGAAGTGCCACCCAGTCCCTTCAGCCGTGAAGCGACAACGGGAAGACGCTCCACTGCCGAGTCCCACAGCGTTCACCTGGCGGGAATGCCAGCAGCCACCCTCCTCCTCAGGCAGTCCCCCCACACCACACACACACACCATCCCCCCGTCGTCCCCTCCTCCAAGAGAGCGCACAGCGGAGGCATCCTCCCCCGCCCCGAGCAGGTGTTTTGAGGAGGAGCCACTCGTTCACTCACCCGTCCTTGGTGGGAAAAGGCGGGAGCGCAGCCGGGGTGCCGCCCTGGGGGCAGCAGGGCAAGAAGAGCAGCAGGAACAGGAGCGGGCGCAGGGGGGAGCGGCGGAGCCCGGGCTGCTCCTGCGCGCGCTCTCGCTGCCCATCCCCGGCGCTGGTGCTGGCTGGATTGGAGGAGCCAGGCTCTGAGAGACAGGAGAGAGAAAGAGCGCGACAAAAAAGACTCCGGCTTGGGCTCGCGCACGCGCGTGGCTGGCAAATTGGGCGGAGGGGAAGGGGGGGCAGCAGAAAAGGGTGGCTGCTGGGCTGCTGGTGATGGTGGCAGAAGCGCGCGGCGAATGGGAGCCTTGATGCGTCCTGCTTTGCTGCTGCTCTGAAAGCCCAGTTGGCGTTACAGTCTTTCCCCTTCACCTCTCCCCTGCAGCAGTAGCACCAAGCCTTGCAGACTCGTCATGTGGTCGTTTCTCCAAGGGGGCGCGAGCCGTCCTTCCTCGGGAGGGGGGGGGGGAGGCGGGAAGGAGAAAGAGCAGGAGACTGGTGCTCATCTCGCTCTGCCGCTCGCGTACAGCGTGGTCCCCGTTTCTTGGGTGGCTTCAAGGGAGCAGCCAGTTAGCCTCCCTTACCTCTCCTTCTTCCTTCCCCCCTCCCTCCTTTGGGCATCACGGCAACTCATTCAACTAGGAAGGTCGTTCAATAGAAGGGCAGCGAGATTCCCCAGTCTCCCCTCGGTCTGCAAACATTTCACACACACGCACGCGGATTCTCCCGCACATGCAAAATAGAAGCATTCGGCGTTGGGTTGTCCACTGCAAAAAGAAAAACAAGGCAGGGAAATCAGGGTTACGCAAAAATTACACACCAAACGAATGTAAGTCATCCCTCGTGAAAGTCATACATTGCAAGATGGACTTTGCCTTACTGCAATGCTCCGTTTTCATTGTATTAGTTTTCCATTCACAGAACCACATCAGCGTCGCTAACAACAACGAAACGCGTGTGCAGGGAGGGGGCAGCCAAGAAGAGCCTAGACAGTACAAAAGCCCGCTTGAGCGGCGGGGAAGGGGGGGGGGGCGAGATTTGCCCTGGGCAACTCGCCTTTGCCAAGAAGGCTAGAAAAGCTGTCGCTAATCAATACTTGCAAGCACGGCCAAGACACCCATCCAAGCGTCAAAGCAGATCTACTCGACATCCGCACGTGCTCGCCGTATTTGTTTTCCTGACTAGGAGGTGGGAAGGATGGAGAATTGTCTTCGGAATGGTTTGCCTCTCCTGAATATTTGATTATCCAGTCATCGGAACGAATAAATAAACCCGGACTATGTGTGGAGTATGTCATACGCGCCAGAACTTTTGATTTCTGTTTTGTTTTGGGGTTGTTGTTTTTTTTTGTGACATTAATGCAGTGCTTGTCAAGGTTGTAGATGACATCTCAAAGGATTCATTATTAGTAATAAATAGTCTTTGGAAACACAGAATAATTTATTTTAAAGTGTGTGTCTGTTAAAGAGCATGCTTCCCTTCCTGCCTGCATGTTTTAACTATTAAACATGGAAATTAGGCAGGGAGGAGGAAACAACTATGGAGAAATATGCCAAAACGGGTCAGGGGTCTTTACACTTCTCCAGCATCCAGCCAAAGGTTTAATTCTGTGCATCAAATGTACCATGAATGTTTTGCTGTCTGCAGGGGAGCACCAAATAGTACTTCTCCCTTTCTCTCCTTTTCTATTAAAATCACCACCACCCTCCAATTTCTTCCTTTTTTTCAAATCTCTCTCCCTTTTTTGTTAGGAAAAGGAAGAGGAAAAGCAGCGCAGTGCTATTTTGTCTTCCTTCTTCTACACAGCATCTGCTGAGTGCAGCTGGCTGCTGGCTACCAGGCTACCAGGCCATCAAGCTACCCTTGAGAGCTGCTCCACAACTGATTCTCAAAGTGGCCCATTTCACCCTACATCTTGTAAGTAGCAGGGAACAAAGTCTGTCCATCACTTGTAAGGATTACACCATAGCTACTATGCTACTTGCAGCCTAATCCTATGGGCCTTTTGTGACAGTGGATCTTCCAAACCGCTGGTGCAAAAGGCCCAGTGACAGCGGAAGCACTGTGCCACCATCGTACGCAACAGAGTCACTGATGGAAACTGCCAGCAGATCCATGCACACTCCAGAATGGCCCAAGAGAGGTAAGTAAAAATCGTTGTTACCTCCACATTGGCCGCCTGGCCTCCAATGGGTCTCCTCGGATCTCTGCAGCTATTTAGCTGGCATAAGTCCGAGGAGACTCAGGGAGCAGTTTGGGGCAGGAAAGGGGGATAGGATATTAGCATGTGCAGCTGCCGCCAGAATCCTCCTCTCCTGCCGCCTTTATGGTCCTGTCCCCACTGCCTAAACCATCCCCACTGCCAACCTACCTACTCCAGTGTGGTGTCTGCAAGCCACTGTCGTGCAACACAGAGCCTCTAGCTGTTTGCGCTGGCAGCCCTAGTGCGCATGACAGCAGTGTGGCTTTTGTGTCATCGGTCTGGGACATATAGTGGTGAATCGCGAGAAACACCACCGTAAGCCTGAATAAGATTAGGCTGTCAGGGTACAATCTTCTGCAAATGTACCTGGGAGTAAATCACACTGAACACAGTCAGATTCATTTCTGAGTAAACATGTATAAATGAGCTTTGTAATATACCTTTCATATTTATCTAGGATATTTTTAAAATCCATTTTTCAATTTTTATACAATTGTTTTAAACCAATCCAACACCAACAGTCTAGGAAGAAATGAACTGGGTCCATCAAAGAATTAAAAAGTTTCAACGTAGGAATAAGGAGTAGGAGAAAAAAAAAACACTCTAATGACAAAATTTAAAGGTTTTTTTTTCTGTTGTATAGTCTTACAGCGCAATCCTGTCTAAGAAAGGACTGGCGGAACTATCATTCCACCAGTGCGAAGTCGTAAATGTACTATAAGGCATGTTTTTGACACCCAGAGAATAAGCAACCCATCGCTGGATGCAAGTAAGGACTGTGCCAGGCAGCCTGGGGGTGTGGGAAGGGTGGAATAAGGTGGAACAGGAGGGGGGATTTTGTGGCTGGGCTCAGGAAGGGGGAGGGATCATTGGCGGCATGCTCCGCCAAATCCTATCCACTTTCCCGGGCCTGTTGGACCTTATATGGGCCTCCTGGATTTGTGCCGGACATTTTGCAAGCACACATCATTTTGCCGGCACACATCTGAGGAGACCCATTGGAGTGGCTGGGCCATTACTTGAAGTAAAGGGACAAACATCCCTTTACCCCAAGGAGGCCTCCACCTGCATCAGCGCTGGCCTGATCCTGGATAGGATCCGGCACAATGTGCTTTTGCACACTGCGGTGATCCTAGATAGGATTGGGCTATAATGTCATGACAAGCTCCTGCACTTCAAAATTTACCGCTACTACTGGGTAAATTGTCAACTGAATAGGAAAGCCAGAATTTTCATTAGTTTTGTGCTGATATTAAACTTTTAGTGACTGATTTGAAAATTCTGAAAACATTACTATAGTTCTTTGACTAGGCTGACCATATCCAAAAAGGGACAGGGTGTGTATACCTTTAACCATTGTAGGAAGAGGGAATCTGGGCAGGTGCAGCTTGTTGCACTCTTCCATGATGAGCTGCACCTGCCCAAATTCCAGTGGTTAAAGGTATAGGCACCCTGTCCCTTTTGGGATATGGTCAGCCTATCTTTGACCCATCTTACTTACTTTAAGTTGCTGACTTGCTGTGCCAACAGAATTTCCTCTGTTGGGGACCACCATTCATGGGCGTCACTGGGGCGTGGCGGGGGGGGGGGCGGGCCGCCAGGGGGTGACGCGCGCACCCCCTCGCGCGTCACCTCCATGACGCGCGTCGCCCTCCGTACGCTCCGAGGCCGGCCCGGGAGCCGGCCTCGGAGCGTCCGACCCTGTCGGCGCTCCAGGGCCTTCTGAACGAAGGCCCAGGCAGCGCGTCAATCCGGGTATTTCCCGGATTTTCGCGCATGCCCAGACCCGTTTTGAGGGCAAAAAGCCCTCAAAACGGGTCTGGGCATGCGCGAAAATCTGGAAAATACCCGGATTGACGCGCTGCCTGGGCCTTCGTTCAGAAGGCCCTGGAGCGCCGACGGGGTTGGACGCTCCGAGGCCGGCTCCCGGGCCGGCCTCGGAGCGTCCGGAGGGGGGCGACGCGATGCGGGGGGGGGAGCCGGATGGCCCCCTCCCCCCGCGCCTATAACGTCGCGCCCCTGGGGGGGTGACGCGCGTCCCCGCACCACGGTGACGCGCGTCTAGTGACGCCACTGCCACCATTGGTTACGTTTGTTTCTGATCTGGACAAAGATAAGCACTTCAGGGCCACTAATCAGCATCATTATCTTTGAACGAATGTTTTAAAGTCGTAAAAATATTTTGGGTTCTGTGTGCTAATTTTGTCACATATTCAACCAAACAAAAGCAATCCCACTTGATTGGTGCATAAGCTCTTTTAATTAAGAGTACCTCAATATATTTCCTCCTGGACTTCCTGTGGCTTTAAAAAAAATAACCATATGCTTCCTTGGGACATGAGCCAAACATGAAAGAGGAAATACTGAATTTGCATGTAAATGCCTTTGTACGGGGTGGGAGGAAGGTGAGATACTGGTTTTTCACAATTACTTGCAAGCGGCTGATTCTCACTCACATTTGTCACATCCAGAAGAAAAGAAGAACCTGTCTGGGTTAAGAAGGGGAAATGGCTTGCACAAACATTTCCTTTTCATTCTGCAAATATCATGTAACGAATGAAGCTGAAAACTGATGAACACCTACTAGGCTTCAGTTCCAAGAATTCAATAGCACATGTCTGAGTAAGCATACTTAAAGTTGAACTGTACAAATACATGTTGATTTGTATTAATTTGCAATTTCTATCCTGCCATTTGGCTTGAAATGACCTCATGGTGTTTTACATAATAAAAGAGTACAGGTATGTACTGCGTAGTGACATTGTGACGAATTACCAACCCCATATACGACAGTGGTCTCGCTGAACTCACCGGGCTAACTTCCATCCTTCCTTGTGCTGAACTGGCTAACCGGCGCTTCGTGTGCTTTCTGTTAGCACGTTCACCAGCTAACTACTTTCTTCCTGCTTTCCCGACTCCAGTAAAGCATTCTGGGATGCTGCAGAGCTGCTCCAAGGCATTGTGGGGTGCGATCCAGCAGCCATTAGCGGTTGTCTGGGTAATGACAGGGTTTGCAGAACAGGGTTTGCAGAACGTATCCCCAGTGCATACCTGCATTATTTCTATAAATATAAGGCAGTAGGAATAAAAAGGAGACCTAGACCTAAAGAGATCAGGTATTCTCTTTGCTGTTGTAATAATAATAATAATAATAATAATAATAATAATAATAATAATAATAATAATAATAATAATAATACGTTACATTTGTATAGTTCTTTCTAAGTGTACAATGCACTTCATGTATACTATTGGTATAATCTTTGCAATAACCCTGTAAACTCATTACCCCCATATTACAACTGAGGCTAAGAGGGAGTGACTTGCCTAAGACCACCTGGTTAGGTCACAGCAGCAGAGTTGAGATTTGAACCAGGAAAGTTCTGATTCACAGCTCAGGCTCTCAGCCTCTGCACTACACCACCAAATCTGAAACAATTTTAAGCATGTCTGTGGTTTCTGGAGTAGCACATATTGCATCTGCACTGCAGTCATCAACATACCACCCAATTCTTAGAATTAGAAGAGCCCCCAAGAGATGTCTGGTTTAAACTTCTGTTCTGAGGTAGGATATGCTACCATTAAAGCATCCCTGACAGGTCCCTAAACACATGCTTTTCTCAAGGACAGAGATTCTGCCATCTTACCAGACAGCAGCTTATTATACATTAAGAGAAAAATATGGTTCCACAGTAGAACATTTACTGCTCTGCTCCTCTCACAGCGCAATTCTGCCTAGGATCCAGCCAGCGGCCTATGGCGTGGCTACTGGGAGGGAGGTCTACTCGGGGAAGGAGACACTCATCACCTTCCCTGAGTGTAACCAGGGCTAGGCACTATTGTCCTCCTCGAATTTCCACCAGCTATTTTGCTGGCGGAAGTAGAGGAGGCCGTATAAAGGCTCTGGTGCCCGGCGGGGGTCAGGATACGGCCGAAGGCCGTCCCCTGCCCCCTCCCAGACCGCTGGAGCCAATGGCCACCCTCCTGGCTCTGGCAATGTGCTCCCCCGCCCGCTGGATCCTGTCCTAGGGCTGGCGGGAGCTCCGTCGTTGGAGCAGGGGAGGCTGCCCTGCTCGAAAGTAGTTGCGAACATGCTTTACGGCACATTTGTGACAGTTTCTGGCGCCAGAACACTCGTTCCGGCACTGGGGGGTTCGTGAGGATTGGGTTGCCCATCATTGCCCGTCACTACAAGTTATTGAATAGTACAAATAGAAGGGGGTGGGAGGGATTTGAAATGCCACTTGCCACTTCTCTGAAATTGGAGATGATCCATTAATCATCCAGTTAATCCATAAACCCCAGGGATTTGGGGAGGAGGTTTTTTTTTTTAAACCATTACATATCCTTCTTCTGTGACAGTTTTTTTCTAGTTCACACATTCCTCTGGTTTCTTTGGAGCATGTGATGGAAAGCTATTTCAGAAGCTTACAGTGCAATCCTATGCAGAAGTAAGTCCCATTGAGTTTAATGGGATTTACCTACTTACCTACTCCTTGGTAAGAATGCACAGAATTTCAGCTTCAGTCTAATCTGAATTACAGTTCTGCAATTTGCTCTAATCCAGCAAGAATGTGCATGTGTGGGTACTCTCAGGGCCCAATCCTAACCAACTTTCCAGCACCAATGCAGCCCCAAGGTAAAGGGAGATTTGTTCCCTTACCTTGAGGAGGCCTCCGTAACTGCCCCCCCCTCCGCAGGATGCAGCACACGCCCTGTTGGCTGCATCAGCACTGGAAAGTTGAATAATATTGGTTCCAGTCACATGTAGAATGCCTTGCAAGTCTGAGAACCTCACATGGAGAGGTGAGAAGGTTTTATGCCCTACTACATTTCAATGAAAATTAAATGTGAGGCATTTGATGTCATTCCCATTGGCACTACACGGTGTGCAATGGGGGAGGCAAATTTAAACTGCATCGTTTTAAACCCTGTGTTTAAAACTGTGTTCACTGTGTTAAACCCAGTATACCCATTTTTTTAATTATTAAAAAAAATGGAATTGACCTACACTGGCAAGATTTTAAAGTGTGGTCAACTCACAAGACCAGCTTCTCCAAATAATATGGAGTTATTTTCATAAGAGTATATCAAGGCATTTTAACTACCGGTACCTGTTTAAATGCTAGATGATGGCTGCAGAACAAATAAAATAAGTTATAAATTCTGACCTCTGCAGATAAGAGAAATAGACAGGGAAGAAATAGGCAGGGAAGAAATGGGGGAGGGGGGAGCACATCTCATTTTTGACCCAACACCATATTTTCACCTGTCCGATTTTCTAGTTTGATCTTTGCATCATCTGGCAGTATCCCTCTTTCTGAGATTAGTACAGTACTGATGTCAACCTATCATATGCGTTGGAGTTGTTTGCTTATGGGGTTTTGTAAGATTATCCACTACAAATTAACTGCATGTTTTCTTTAGCTAAAATGGGACACAGACACTCCTATGTTTGTACACCAGAACTAGTTATGACACCAGCATATTGTTGAGATTTCGTTTATCACTTGGTACACAATATCATTCATTCTTTTGCAAATGAACTCTTATCTGATGGTACAGAATCATATACAGGTACTAAAAGTAATCTCTCCCCCCCCCCGCATATTCTGTCTTTCCATTAGCATGCTCAAGGTAGTTAATGAAATAAACACAAAAGAATTGTAACAAATCAACAGAAAAGGCTTATAACAGCTCTATACAATTTGTGACCCTACCAATCTGAGTGCAGCCTGTCATCCATAGACCACAGTGGTCTGCCAAGTACTTAACAACCCCTCAGGCAGTAAAACAGGAGGCTGACATACCATGATGTTGTCATGGATGTTGTTTTATTAGTTTTTGTTAACTGTTTTTTACTGTTTTAAAAAGTAACTATTTATGTATGTACTTTTTTGTATTTTCTTTTCTGTTGTAAGCTGCCTTGGGTCCCTTCGGGGAGAAAAGCGGGATAAAAAAAATATTGTAAATAAAATAAATACCGGTAAAATGTCTTGTGTACTGTATTTGGCCTGGTGCTCCACAAATTTGGGCAAGCCTAGACTATAACATGCAAAATAATATTCTCGCAAAACTGATAAATACTTTTGGACACTTCCTCCACTTTTGTTGGTTGATGTTCTTGTGAATTGGTGAATTGGTCACATTTTGAAGACATAGGCTCCTCCAACAGACTTATCAAAAAACAGACAGTTGTTTGTGGAAATGCTAGTGAACTTGTTATTCCAGCTGGGGAAGGCGTACAATAAAAGATTGAGTTTTTGGATATACTGAAGAAGAAATGCCTGCTGCATACTATAGAATCCAGATTTTGCAGTTCATGGGCTCTGATCTCAGATACTTGCCTGTATCTTCTTCTGTACAGAAGCATTGTAAATGTAATGTGGAAATAACAAAATGCTTAGCCCTGAAAATTGAATAGGGCTGCAATATGATCTGAGGGACCGCCTTCTCCCATACATTCTGGCCTGCCCTCAGTCTTAGGTCACCTGAGGGGGCTGCCCTACAAGTGCCATCTCTGACTCAAGTTAGGGGGTGGAAGGGTGAACCTTCTCCAAAGTGGTGCCACAATTATGGAACTAGCTACAATGTACCAAGAGTAAAACATCTTCAGCAGGGTTATGGTAATAAAAACGTGAAGTTAAAAATAGTGGCGATTACTTCTGAGTAGATATGCATAGGATTGTGCTGAATATTTGTGTGTGTGTAAACATCAGCCCGATACTATCGAAGGAGTATGCCAGCGGAATGTGCATTGCGCTGGCGTTACCTCCTCTAAGGCCATTGCAAACTAGGCCAGTGCGCATGGGCCAGCTGCTGCCACCACTGGAGGGGCAGAGGATGGGCGGAACATGGGGTGTGGGTGGGCGGATCAGGGCAGTGATGGGGGCAGGGCGGAGGGCAGATCAGGCCTGGGAGGGAGTAGTTTCAGCGGCAGTGCACGCCTAATCCCAACCCCTTTCCTGGGCCAGATCCACCTTCATGGATCAACGTAGATTTGCGCCAGCGATCAAGTTGGTGCAGATTTGAGTTGACCCATAGCAGCTGTTGGGGCTTACCCCGGGGCAAGGGGAAAATGTCCCCTAATTCTGAGGAGACCTCCAGCAGCCAAAACTCCACTGTGGGATGCAGCATAAGCCATACCTGCGCCACTGCATCACCGCATGAGGAGTAAGTGAGGATTGGGTTGCCTGTTTATGGAGATATATCCTCATTTTGTTTGTCTAATCTTCTCTAAAAGCTATTTGAAGCCATGTAAGTTAGTGGTTATCATCATTGTTAGTGGTTATCATTGTTAGTGGTTATCAGTGTTAGTGGTTATCGTCACATCATCACATCTTGTGGCAATGAATTCCACAAGTTAATTATGCATTGTGTGAATAAGTACTTTCTTTTGCCTGTTTTGAACCTACTGCTAAGCAATGCCATTGGCTGATCCTGAATTTTAAACCACTATCATGTTTCCTCTTGGTCAAATGCGTTTGCCTCAAATGTGTTTGCCTTTTCTCATACAGAAGTGTTTCAATTAATAATTTTGTCTGCCCTTTTCATACCTTTTCCAGGTCTGTTATGTCCTTTTTGGGATGTGGTGACCTGAACTGTGAACCCTGCAATAAAGACAGCTCCTCCATCATAAATTATGTAAGCATAGAACGGCCTGACTACATTGATGAGCAGTTATTAATTCTTAATGGTAATTAAATGGTTGCACACCCGTCCCCATTAGCTGATTAGAGTGCTACATTGAGGCAGTCAGTTGGAATCTGCCCTGCAAGCTTGTCTTCTAGACTAATCTGCCATATCTCTGTGAGATTCTCCATGTTGTCCTTTTGAACAGGCATGGGCAAGAGGAGTATTGTCTGAAAGCTAAGAGGGATATTGCTATCCCTATGCAACCGTTAATTCAATTCCTACCCTACTCCCAGACAAATTCGCATATCTAACAATTAACATATGTGACACTGAGGTCCAGTTTAAAGATGATACTGGGTGGGCAAGAACAACTTGCCTGTACAGGTATGTTATCGCATGTGTTTGGCATGTCAATTTAAGTTGGACCCTTAGCTGCTATGTGTCGGGCAGTGCAATCCTGTATAAGGATCCGGCGGGCGGCCCAGGGTTGCCCGCCGGATCCTGAGCCCGGGCTGCCTGTCTGATGGCAGGCTGGAGGTCTACTCGGGGAATGGGACAATCGTCCCCTTCCCCGGGTGTAAACCGGGGCTGGCCCTATCGGCCTCCTCGGGTATGATCGTCACCATCCCCCTCCCCCTCCCGGGCCAGCTAGGCCAATGGCCCCTCCCTCGCCCGCTGAACTGTTCACGCGGCCGCTGGAAAGAGCTCTTACCTTCCGCCGGCAGCTGTGTCCTGGTCCGGCGTCAGAGTGTGGGAGGCCAGCCTTTGAAGTAGTAGCGAACGTGCTATATGGCATGCTCCGCCGTTCTAACGTTCCCCAAGATTGCACCCATAAGAACATAAAAAGAGCCTTGCTGGATCAGGCCAAAAGCCCATCTAGTCCAGCTTCCTGTATCTCACAATGGCCCTACCAGATGCCTCAGGCAGGGAGCACACAGACAACAAGATAACCTGTTTCCTGTTGTCACTCCCTTGCACCTGGCACAAAGAGAACCTACTTCCAAAGCCAGGAGGTTGCTTGTGGCTTGTAACCTGTGATGGACTTTTCCTCCATGAATCTATCCAAACCCCTTTTAAAGGCATCTAGGCCAGGTGCCATCACCACATCCTGTGGCAAGGAGTTCCACAGATGAATTAGTGTCCAGCGTTAGCATGATAGTGCTGCAACCACCTGAGTAATAGGTTCCTGGCATGCAAGCAGTTTAAATTAGATACCAGACCCATGCACAAACGTAAATTCTTCTTGCTTGCTTGGCATTCCACTTAAATTGAGCCTAAAGAAATGGTCAAAGGCTGCTATGTTTTAACAAGTCTGTAGGCAAAGTAAATGTTGGCATGTAACCTACTTTGTAAGAGGAAAAAAGGTCGGAGCATCCAAATTTGGAATCTGCCCTTGCCAATCTCCTGCAGGACAGAAGCTGCAGCATCACATACACACAGTCTGCCTTTCTTCTTAAGAGAAGGCAAAAGGAGAAGCAGATTCAGCAGAAATTTGTAGTAATATTTACATTTGAAAAATACAAATGCATATGTGTTGGAGATTACTGGATTTAGCATGACTTAATTGTTCTCATACTATCACAGTAAGCACCTGTTCTCTTTTTACAAAACAAGAACAGTGACAATATTCTGCGATTCATGTTTATATTAGTCTAAAATAGAAAACATTTTTAACAGCCTGTTATTTCCTAAACTAACAGAACAAGAGGAATAGGAGTAAATTCATGTTTAAGGTAAAGGTGACCCTGACAATTAAGTCCAGTCGTGTCCGACTCTAGGGTGTGGTGCTCATCCCCATTTCAAAGCCGAAGAGCCAGCGTTGTCCGAAGACGCCTCCATGGTCATGTGGCCGGCATGACTCTCCTTGCCGCAGCGCGTAGCATGCAGCTGGAACACGGAGCGCTGTTTACCTTCCCGCAAGCGGTACCTATTTATCTACTCACATTAACATGCTTTGGAACTGCTAGGTTGACAGGAGCTGGCCAAGCAATGAGAGCTCACCCCGTCACGGATTCGAACTGCCGACCTTTCGATCGACAGCTCATGGTTCAGCGGTTTAATCCACTGCGCCACCCATAGGTCTTAAAATTCATGTTTATATTAGTCTAACAGCCAGTTATTTCCTAAACCAAATAGAATCTACTCCTATTCCTCTTGTGGTATCAGCATCCAGCGGTAGAGGAGCATCTGTTGCACAGAAGTACACTTACAGTTCATGCAGGCTTAATTTTTATTTGTTGATATAAAAGATGCTGTGCAGCTTTATGTGTTCAATTTGAATGCACACATTTAAGTGAGGAAATGAACAAAGTCAGGTTATGGGAAGAATGTTGATTACGACCGAGATTAAAAACAAACTAGTGTATCAGAAATTCTAATAGATTGGAAACTGTAGTCTAGTCTACATTCATGCTCATGATTCTCAAACTCTTGACTGCTAGTCAGAGAAAAACAATGTACACCTTCTGGAATACTTTGTAAATTTGATAAGCACAGATTGTGCTTCTTTAAGAGAAATCATAACAATATTTTATATTTTTTGAAATGTATTATGGTTCACAATCTATAAATTAACAAACACTAAGGGGAATAGGATGCTCTCTTCCAGATGCTGGCAAGTTGCCATGATGCTTGGAGATAGCATGCATCTCTGTGGCACAATGAACTAAAAAAGGACTAGCTGAAAATGTGGATTCTGCGGCAATCCAGGACATGCCCTAACCTAGGATTAAATCCAGTGAAGGAATAGAAAGAAGTGGTCTGATGTCAGACCACCAAAGATGTTTCTGGAACACCGGGCCTGATTCCTTAAAAGGTATGACACTCTACTGACTTCCTGTTGGGTTGCAGTACAAGACCAATGGATTGAAGTTACTTCATCCTGGTGAACTATAAAATGGAACATCTATAGCTGTTTTGGAGCAAGTATCTGCTAGTGATGAGAGATGAGAGATCCACCAGTATCTAGTGGAAGGGATAGGTGCCTATAGACCTGTGGGTCAGACTATCATCTGAGGTACTGTCTCTCTTTCCAGGCTTACTGCGCAATGCAGTGCAGAGAAATGTTGGCGGAGCTGCCGTTCTGCCGGCGTTGGGTGTTGTAAAAATGCCGTAAGGCACGTTTTCAACACCCAGGGAGTAAGTGGCACCACGCCAAGGCTGGCACCGCTGACTCCGCTGATGGCCCCAGACCGCATCACCGGACACAGATAAGACCTGTGCTGGGCATGGGGAGGGTGGGGCAGGGTGGCGGGGGAGGGAGAAATTGGCTGGCCAGGCTACGGATATCACCGGCACATTCCACCGATATCCTAACCCCCTTCCCGGCCTGGATGTACAATAGCTTGTACATCCAAGGAGGCCCATTGGGTCCACTGGTGCTTACACCAGGAGAAAGGGATAAATGTTCCTTCCCCCTGAGGTGTGCCCCAGCTCCACCAGTGATGTCCTGATCCTGGTTAGGAAAGCGCACTGCAGAGGATCTTAGGCAGGATTGGGCTATTAGAAAACTAGACATGGTCAAGTGAGGCTGCAAATCCACCCTTTTTAATAACATGTAGTTGACTCAGTTCTGTAGAGACAGCTTTCTGGGTTCAAGTACAAGCAAGAATTAGAGAGTGGGAGACAGGTTGTTATACAGCATACTATAAGAATGGTACTTTCAAACAGGGTTTTTTGTTAAGTCAGTATATTCTGAATAGGACTTAAGAGAGGTTAGGGCACACCATACCCTCTTTCTATCAAAAGAGAATGTCTGATGGCAAGAAGACAACAGGGTTAGCAGATATCTTTCAACTATTGTATCAGTCAACAACAATCAGTCCCTTTAGATTGTGTGTGTGTGTGTGTGTGTGTGTGTGTGTGTGTGTGTGTGTGTGTGTGTGTGAGAGAGAGAGAGAGAGAGAGAGAGAGAGAGAGAGAGAGAGAGAGAGAGAGAGAGAGAGAGAGATTATGCTGGTTCACTGAGTTATGGACATCTGAGTTACAAGTGGCTGTGTCGGCAGTTGTGGTCCTTTTTATGGCTGCTTCAACCTATATACGTTCTAACTTTTGGACAGACCTCCAGAACAGAACCAGTATGTATGTTGAGGACTTAGTGCACCCAGGCAGGAAAATCAGTAAATTTGGAATTGTAAGGGAGATAACTGAAAATGATAAGGACAAGGCATAGATCTTTTGGAAAAATGAAAAAGGGGACAATGCAAAGGTTGCAAGGATACTACAAAGCAAAATTAAAATAAACACATCCTAACAGCTACATGAGATACATTTCCTATCTGAGTTCACTCATGCTGTCTCAGGCTTCCAATCCTTGCACTTCCCCAAGACTGCCAAGGGAATAAACAACCCATGCTGTGCATTAAATGCTCTCACATGGACATGGGTTTTTTTTTTCACTCCTGAGTTTTATAAACAACAATGGCCATAAATCCTGCATTACTCATGTGAGATCAACTGGGCTTTTTGAATGTCCCACTCCTGGACATCAGGTGTGCTTCAGGGTCCAATGAACTGGCTCAGGGTCCAGTTTCTTTTGGTTACTGGTCAAAAGGAGCTGCAAATACATAAAGGATGGCAACAAGGCTATGGGAATAGCTACTGCCTTGGAGTGACACAGCAGCCTCTGGAGGATATTGAGGCACCACCAAGGTCACTGGGGTGCTAAACTGGTCTACAAAAGATTAAAAAAACAAGGAAGAATCAGGTTTTTCATTACAGGGCGTGCTTTGTTCAAGACATCTGAATGAACTGGTGATTCAGTGGAATTTGAATGAGTTTCCAGGTCCAAGTTCAATGGATTCAACCACACACTTGTTTGAAGAAATACTTATTCTCATGAGTGGACTTTGCAGAATTGTGTCTTAACTTTGAGTGTGAGCTTACGAAAGCCACCGTCTTACACGTTCTTTACCTCAAGAGAAATTTTATGAATTTCTGTGGTTCAGTTCTTAATGAGGTGGTAAACCTGTGTCTCAAGTGTATCACTTCAGATTGCAGGTACGAGCTCACATGGTGGAGCTTACCGCCAATCAGGTGGCATTTGCTATCTTTGGTTCTTACAAGTACCCGTATTTCTTCGAGTCTAAGGCGCCATCGATTCTAAGGCGCATCTTAATTTCAGGACCAGCAGCAGAAAAAAAACAAAAACGATCGATTGCAAGATGCTCCTGCTCAGCACCAACTCTCCCCAGCTTGCTCCTTCCTGCTCAGCACCAACTCTCCCCAGCTTGCCTGCCATGGCAGTCCGATTTTTACCACGCCGTTTTGCCCCCTCTGCTCAGCAGCGAGCTCTCTTCCTGAACCTGAGAGCTTGTCCCAGCATGCCCCGCGCTGCAGCTGATGATCTCCTCACTGCATTTGAGCAGTGCCTTTGCGGTACGCCAGAAAATGCTATTTCCTTACTTACCGGGGCTTGGGGGAGCTTCAGGGAGGCCTGCGCGACCCTCTGCAGGCCTCCCCGATCTTCAGTTCGGTAAAAAACAGCGATTTTCAGCCATTTCTGGTTTTCGCGAAAACCGGAAATGGCCAAAAATCGCTGTTTTTCACCAAACTGAAGATCGGGGAGGCCTGCAGAGGGTCGTGCAGGCCTCCCTGAAGCTCCTCCAAGCTCTGGTAAGTAAGGAAATTGCATTTTGGGGTGCTTTTTAGAGACCTTCAATTCTAAGACGCACCCCATTTTTTTAAATGCTTAATTGGGAAAAAACATGCGTCTTAGAATAGAAGAAATACGGTATTTATATTCAAAATATTAACATATGCCTTTTCTGTTTTATTAAAAAAAACAGATTAAAACCAAGTTAATGATTAATGGATTAGAAAACATCCATTAATCCATTAAAGGGATCAACACTAATGTGTACACATAGAAAATGGGAGCAAGCTAAGTTAAAACTCTTGTCTCTGATAAGGGCAGCGTAGCTTTTTCCATGATAACTTGGAAGTAAGCCCCATTGAGCTCAGTGGGATTTTGTCATATCAATATGCATAGGATTGCAAACCATTTTGTTTCAATGGAGAGTATGTGTATATAGGAGGTTTCTATCATGCTAACTTTCACCTGTGCTCTGAATTGGTAGAAGCTAGACACAGTGAGAGCCAAGCCGATATAATGTTAATTGGGCAGACTGATAATGGGCAAAGGTATTAGGAGCTAATCAACTTTATTCACAGTGAAATAGATGCAAACAGTATTGAAAGCACTGTAAAACAAAGGCATTTGATTTTGGCCTTAGCACGGTGAAAACAATACCACAGAACTCCGTAGCAAATGCAACACAGAAAAAATGTCAGAAACGGGTTTTTCACTCGTATCATAGCAGCAAAAAAATAGTTATACAGTCATTTTAATGGCATTGTAATGAAGCTGCATTCTTCTTTCCAAATTCATACCCATGCATAGGTATGCGGCCTCACTGGGTTCTGCACAAATGCAATAAAAAGTCTTCTTTGAACAATTAAAAAAACCATTTAGCACACATCCAGTTTTTGTGATACTATACTATACACAATGACATGAAAGAAAATTGCCTAATAATGTGTTGTGTGTGGTACTGAAAGATACAGTGTTGTTAAGATACCATAAAGCCTTCTGTATAGGTTTACTAACCTTCCAGAAGTGGCCTGAAATCTCCAGGGATGAACATCAGTCTCCAGCTGACTACTGAAAAGAATCCTGGAGATTTTAACAGGGCCTCCAGGAATTGACAGCATTACATAATGTTGGGGGGGGGGGGAATAGCTTCAGTCAGAAATAGCTTCAGTCAGAGTTGGCCACCCAAACCCTAGAGGAGGGTTGCTACATACATTCTATTGAGTCAACCATATTTGCATAACATTGTACACTAGTAAACGATGCTAAGGAAAGGAGGAGATGGCTTAAATCTTGAAAATGCCTGTAGAACAGAAGAATGTTGCAAATTTGTTTGAAGGCTACAGTGATTATATTCTAGCATTCTCTATTTCATTTATTGTATTTTGTTTCCTTAATATTAATCTGTGAATACCTTTACCTTTAAGGAGTACATTGTCGGATTACCT
The DNA here is from genome assembly GCA_026170595.1 of Plestiodon gilberti rubricaudatus. Lineage (NCBI taxonomy): Eukaryota > Metazoa > Chordata > Lepidosauria > Squamata > Scincidae > Plestiodon > Plestiodon gilberti. Next base: position 91,957,827 of record JANXHW010000001.1, read on the forward strand.
GCTGATATTCAGTAGACTGAAAATATTTGGAACAAGTGGCATATATGCTTACATAAAGGGATGGTGTGGTAGTATGCATACTTTGTGTTTTACTAACTTCCTTAGTTTAACAGCACAATCCTACACAACTATAGGCAGGCGGAGTGAGTGGCTTAGGTCGCTGTAAACATGCCGTAAGCATGATTTCGGCACCCGGAGAGCCTGCGCCATTCACTCCCCCAGCGGCTTGGACCTGCACCGAACGACCAATCTAAGACCTAGGCCGCTCGGTGCAGGGTCAGGCAGGCCAGGGGGTGAGTGAGGGGGGCCATTGGCCACCCCAGGCTGGGAGGGGGTGGGATTATCGGCGCTGAGATCCAAAAAGGGGCCGAAAAGCGCCGGGGGGGGGTTTCAGCGCTGCGGCGGCGCACGAAGATGGCATCACGCCCCCCCAGGGTGAGGGGTGTGACATCCCATGGGGGCATATGGTATCCCGTGGGGGGGGGGGGGTTGCAGCAGCACCCTCCATGGAGGGTGTAGGGGCACTACTGACTCCTTGCCACAGGATGTGGTGATGGCACCTGGCCTAGATGCCTTAAAAAGGGGGTTGGATAGATTCATGGAGGAAACGACCATCACAGGTTACAAGCTATAAGCAACCTCCTGGTTTTAGAAGGAGGTTTTCTCTGTACTAGGTGCAAGGGAGTGACAACAGGAAACAGGTTATCTTGTTGTCTGTATGCTCCCTGAGTTTCTGGTAGGGCCACTGTGAGATACAAGGTCACCCAGGAAGCTTCGTGGTTGAGCGGGGATTTGAACCTGGATCTTCCAGATCTAAGTCCGACTCCCAAACCACTACACCATCCTGGCTTTTTAGTTTGTTTTCAGTGTTTTTTAGTTTTAAGCTGTCATGTGCATAGGGCAAGTCTTCTATCCAGCATCTCTGACAGACCAACTAATCTGATTGAGCAATAAGGAACAGAGCGCAAGTGCTCCCTTCGCCTTAGTGATGATGATCAACACTTCCAAAGCTGACTCCTGTAATCACCTGTTCAATGAGAGAAATCCTCGCTCAGCGCCGCCTGCTGTGCATATTGGAACCTCTGGATTCAGGCCATAATCTTTCCAGCCTGATTTTGACAAGCATATCAAGAATATAAAACATTGATTTCCTTAAAACCAGAATATTTAATAATTCAAGAAGGAGTGACCTTTTATTCTGGTATGCTTCACAGGAATGATACAAAACAGATATATCCTTTGACAATGAAAGCACAAGTAGCTTTAGAGGTTCTTATTCATATTTTGCATTGCTATGAAGTCTGGGTTTTAAAAGGCTGGGCAAACAATGGCCAGCCAGCATACGCACGCACACACTTTCCACTATTCCTCCCTCAAGGTGCATTCACCTGGCACACTCTCCCCCACTCATTCTGACATTCTCCCTTGTCCCTGATGTTGCCACCACTGCTGTCTCCTGGTCTTGCCGCCAACCTTCGGCTGCTGCCTGACCTGTTTAACATGGCACTCTTTTTTGCTCTGCTGCTTGGTTCAGCATGCACTTGTATGTTGAGGGGGAGGGAGCAGAAGAGGAAGTATGGACAAGAGGAAAGAGAGAGAGGGCTGTCCTGCCTTGGACTCCCCACACTTCTGTGGACTTATTTTATTTTATTTATTTTTCACGTTTACTATTCCTCTGCAAACCCCCCCCCCATTGATTGAACTGCAGGCAGGAAAGAGAGAATCCAGTTGAATGAGCTGAAGTTTGAACAAAGACTGTTATTTTATTATTTTTCACATTTTTATACCGCCCTTCCAAAGAGCTCAGAGTGGTTTACATATTTCCTCCCCTCCTTCTTGTCCTCACAACAACCCTGTGAGGTAGGTGGGGCTGAGAGATAGTGACTGGCCCAAGGTCACCCAGGAAGCTTCGTGGCTGAGTGGGGATTTGAACCTGGATCTTCCAGGTCTAAGTCCGACTCCCAAACCACTACACCATCCTGGCTCAGTGTATTGTGAAAGAACGGGAGGGAGAGGCTAGGTGACACTGAGCTCGTGGGTGCCCTGCTGCTGCTTACCTCTGTGAGGGCACATGTGCCCCTGTGGACATTGCACTGGGGAACCCTGATTTACTGTATCATTTTCCTCCACAAGACACTATCCCAATTGGATTTTTTTTTCATCTTAGAAAATATGTGTGAGGTGAGCAATGGCTATTGCTGAGTCAGAAACATTGTTTTCATTTCTTCAAAAGATGCAAAATGGAAGATGTGACTGAAAAACAAGTCCTCCTTTCATGTGATGCGACATCATAAAGACTCAGAGTATGTAGATTTATGTGAAGATACCTTCTGTAGTGTTCTGAATGACTGCAAAATGGGAATGCAGTCTTTGCTTGCATCAGCATTTTGTGTACGATTTGAAAAAGAGTGAACCACCACTCTTCAGTGGTACAACAATGCACCAATTGTTGTTGTTGTTGTTCAGTCGTTAAGTCGTGTCCGACCCTTCGTGATCCCATGAACCATATCCCGCCAGGCCTTCCTGTCCTCCACTACCTGAGTTCGCTCATTTTCATGTTTGTTGCATCGGTGATGCTGTCTAACCATCTCATCCTTGGCCTTCCCCTTCTCCTTTTGCCTTCAATCTTTCCCAGCATCAGAGTCTTCTCCAGAGAGTCCTCTCTTCGCATTAGGTGGCCAAAATATTTGAGTTTCAGCCTTAGTACCTGTCCTTCCAGGGAACAGTCAGGCTTGATTTCATTTAGAATTGACTGATTTGATCTCCTAGCAGTCCAAGGGACTCTCAGGAGTCTTCTCCAGCACCACAGTTCAAAAGCATCTATTCTTCGGCGCTCAGCCTTCCTTATGGTCCAACTCTCGCAACCATACATTGCTACTGGGAACACCATCGCCCTGACTATACGAACTTTTGTTGGCATGGTGATATCTCTGCTTTTTATTATGCTGTCTAAGTTTGCCATAGCTTTCCTTCCAAGGAGTAAGCGTCTTTTAATTTAATGGCTGCTGTCTCCGTCTGCAGTGATCTTGGAGCCCAGAAAAGTAAAATCTGTTACTGCTTCCATTTCTGCCCCTTCTATTTGCCAAGAATTGATGGGACCCGATGCCATGATCTTAGTTTTATTAATGTTGAGTTTCAAGCCAACTTTTGCACTCTCCTCTTTCACCCTCATCAAGAGGCTCTTTAGTTCTTCTTCACTTTCTGCCATTAGGGTGGTATCGTCTGCATATCTGAGGTTGTTGATATTTCTCCCGGCAATCTTGATTCCGGCTTGTGATTCATTCAGCCCTGCATTTCTCATAATGTACTCTGCATATAAGTTAAATAAGCAGGGTGACAATATACAGCCTTGCCGTACTCCCTTCCCAATTTTGAACCAATCAGTTGTTCCATGGCCGGTTCGAACTGTTGCTTCTTGACCCGCATATAGGTTTCTCAGGAGACAGGTAAGGTGGTCTGGTACCCCCATCTCTTTAAGAATTTGCCACAGTTTGTTGTGATCCACACAATCAAAGGCTTTTGCGTAGTCAATGAAGCAGAAGTAGGTGTTTTTTTGGAACTCTCGTGCTTTCTCCATGATCCAGCGCATGTTGGCAATTTGATCTCTAGTTCCTCTGCCTCTTCGAAACCCAGCTTGTACGTCCGGTAGTTCTCGGTCCACGTACTGCTGAAGCCTAGCTTGTAGGATTTTGAGCATAACCTTGCTAGCATGTGAAATGAGTGCAATTGTACGGTAGTTTGAACACTCTTTGGCACTGCCCTTCTTTGGAATTGGAACGTAAACTGACCTTTTCCAATCCTTTGGCCACTGCTGAGTTTTCCAAATTTGTTGGCATATTGAGTGCAGCACTTTCACAGCATCATCATTTAGGATTTTAAGTAGCTCAGCTGGGATATTATCATCTCCACTAGCTTTGTTGTTAGTAATGCTACCTAAGGCCCACTTGACTTCACTCTCTAGGATGTCCGGCTCTGGGTCAGTGACCACACCAGCGTGGTCATCAGGAACATTAAGATCTTTCTTGTATAGTTCTTCTGTGTATTCTTGCCATCTCTTCTTAATCTCTTCTGCTTCTGTTAGGTCCTTGCCTTTTTTGTCCTTTATCATGCCCATCTTTGCACAAAACGTTCCCTTGATATCTCCAATTTTCTTGAAGAGATCTCTAGTCCTCCCCATTCTGTTGTTTTCCTCGATTTCCTTGCATTGTTCATTTAAGAAGGCCTTCTTATCTCTCCTTGCTATTCTCTGGAAATCTGCATTCAGTTGGTTATATCTTTCCCTTTCACCCTTGCTTTTTGCATTCCTTCTTTCCACAGCTATTTGTAAAGCCTCATCTGACAGCCACTTTGCTTTCTTGCATTTCTTTTTCTTTGGGATGGTTTTAGTTGCTGCCTCCTGTACAATGTTACAAACTTCCGTCCATAGTTCTTCAGGCACTCTGTCTACCAGGTCTAATGCCCTAAATCTATTCTTCACCTCCACTGTATACTCATAAGGGATATGGTTTAGGTCATATCTGACTGGTCTAGTGGTGTTCCCTACATTCTTCAGTTTAAGTCTGAATTTTGCAATAAGAAGCTCATGATCTGAGCCACAGTCAGCTCCAGGTCTTGTTTTTACTGATTGTATAGAGCTTCTCCATCTTTGGCTGCAAAGCACATAATCTATCTGGTTTCGGTATTGACCATCTGGTGATGTCCATGTGTAGAGTCGCCTCTTGTGTTGTTGGAAAAGAGTGTTTGCTATGACCAGCGTGTTCTCTTGACAGAACTCCGTTAGCCTTTGCCCTGCTTCATTTTGTGCTCCAAGGCCAAACTTGCCTGTTGTTCTGTTTATTTCTTGATTTCCGACTTTAGCATTCCAGTCTCCTATGATGTAAAGGACATCTTTTTTGGGTGCTAGTTCTAGAAGGTGTTGTAGGTCTTCATAGAACCGGTCAACTTCATCTTCTTCGGCATCAGTGGTTGGGGCATACACTTGGATTACTGTAATGTTGAATGGTTTGCCTTGGATTCGAACTGAAATCATTCTGTCGTTTTTGAGGTTGCACCCCAGTACTGCCTTTCCCACTCTTTTATTGACTATGAGGGCTACTCCATTTCTTCTAAGGGATTCATGCCCACAGTAGTAGATATGATGGTCACCTGACTTAAATTCGCCCATGCCCGTCCATTTTAGTTCGCTGATTCCCAAGATGTCAATGTTCAATCTTATCATCTCATTTTTGACCACATCCAGCTTGCCTTGGTTCATAGACCTCACATTCCATGTTCCTAAGCAGTATTGCTCCTTGCAGCATTGGATTTTCCTTTCAACCTCAGACACATCCACAGCTGGACGTCCTATTGGCTTTGGCCCAGCCGCTTCACTCTTTCTGGATCTACTTGGAATAGTCCTCCGCTCTTCCTCAGTAGCATATTGGACACCTTCCGACCTGAGGGGCTCATCTTCCGGCGTCATATCTTTTAGCCTTTTGGTACTGTTCATGGGATTTTCTTGGCAAGGTTACTGGAGTGGGTTGCCATTTCCTTCTCCAGTGGATCACTTTTAGTCAGAACTCTCTGCTACGACCTGTCCGTCTTGGGTGTCCCTGCACGGCATAGCTCATGGATTCATTGAGTTACGCAAGCCCCTTCACCACGACAAGGCAATGATCCATGAGGGGGCAATGATCCATGAGGGGAAAAATGCACCAATGGGATTTTTTAATTCCTATACATGCTGTAACGTCAGTTTAAATGAGAGGGCATAACAGAGATTTCCCATTTTGCTTGTCACTTATCTTCTCCTGATATTTGCAGAGGGCTTAGAAATGTATTTTGGCCTTTATGATAAAGGTAGGCAGACTAATATCAATATGTTGCTGGTAAGTTGTTTTTAACCCCTTGCTAACTGGGCTAAGTGGCAGATCTCTCATATTGAGCTGGAGGAGAACTCTGCATATAGCATCTTTTCCAGTGGCTGTTTGTTGGCATTTCTTTTGTGTCTTTTTTAGATGGTGAATCCTTTTGGGAGAGGGAACCATCTTTTCATTTATTTTGCAATGGAAATGGCTGTGTGAACTGTTGTTGTTGTTGTTGCTGCTGCTGCTGCTGCTGCTGTTCTTGCTGCTGCTGCTGTTGTTGTTGAAAAGCAGTATGTTATTAAAAAGATTTAAAGCTCAAATGTTAATTGAATGGCAATTTAGTAGCAATTAGCAGTAGGTGATATGTTTATGGTCTACAAATATAAAAAATGACTTTTCTATGATTAATAATCAGTTGCTCAATCAAGCATGTAGTGGGTTGTCAACTGACCAGAAAAAATGGCCAGGTGAGTCATTACAGTATTTAATTTTTGTTTTTAAATAGCAGCTTTATTTGCAGACATTGGCAGGTGAAACTCTTTATAGCATGAAGATAAACATTGTCACCTGCTATAAGCTGCTGTTAAAGTCACATGAGGAGGGAGTTGGTAAAAACGCTGGGAACCCTCGGTGGGATCTTTGTACTGAGCAAAATTCTCTAACCTGGAATTTTGCAATCAGATGGTCTTCTAAGCTATCTGAATGGTGTAAATGAGCAATAGATGCTAATAATATGGTTTTTATACAACAGATAAAAACTGTAATGACACTCAAGAAACTTTTGCTCCTATTTTGTTTTGCAGTGACTGTTCCTTGTATGCATACTTATGTCTGCTTTGCATTGAATTTGAAGTAGATTGTAATGGTGCCTGTCACCTAATGTAAAAACGAGATGTGTGGCTGAAGCAAAACCACCCCAAAGGATAGGATGTAAATAATGTAACTGAGATGAGTAGAAGCCTGTGAATATAATCCAGTACTTAATCATTGTGTTTGTGGTGGAGAGAGAGACATTGCTTATGGAAATGCTCATGTAAAAATTAGAAGATGTGTTCCAATTCCTTACTGCCCCTGAAGAAAGACCAGATAGTGGCCACATAGGAATTTTTTTAGGACAGATGCAAAAGCCAGATGTACAGTGCAATCCTATGTATGTCTACACAGAAGTAAGTCCTACTATATTCAGTGGGGCTTACTTCCAAGAAAGTGTGCATAGAATTGCAGCCGTTGTCTACTGTCAATGAATAATGTGAATTTTGCTCATTAGGATATGTAAAAATTAGAAGCAATTGAAGGAAGAGTTTTAGAGTTTTAAAGCTGATGGTATGGGTTACTATCAGCAATGTTCAAATGAATAGCAATTTTCACTCACAGGTATCCTCTGAATTACTAAGTCCATTGTTCCATATCAATTTGATATCAAGGACTTTATGGATATCAGAGGTTAATGAAAGGAACAACAGGATTCAGATAATGATAATATACAGTCACCCCTCGTCTTATGTGAGGGTTACATTCCAGAGTCCGCACGTAAAGCCAGAGGTGTCTTAAGGGGGGCCTCAGGGTGCTGAAGCTGGGGGTGGGGGCTGGGGCATGGGTGCTTAACTGGCCGGCAGCATTTTTCGATCCGGGCGGCATCCATTTTGAATGGGTGGGACTCTCTAGGACTCTCTCTCCTGGTCTCGCTGGTCGCACGCCCTCTCTAGGGCGCACGTCTCGTTGGTCTTGCTGGTCTCGCTGGTCGGTCCTCCAGAGCCCTAGAGAGACCTGGAGGACCGACGGACCAGAGAGACTCGGAGAGAGAGTCCTAGAGAGTCCCACCCATTCAATATGGATGCCGCCCGGATCGAAAAATGCTGCCTGCGCCCCAAAGGATGACCGAAAAAGCCGGCCAGTTAAGTACCCGCACCCCGCCGAGAATGCCCTGAATCAGCTGCCGCCCTAGCATAAAATTGGAAAAAACCCGGGAAAAGGTTAAAAACCGTGGAACTTTTTGCACCCCCCCAATTTTGGGGGGAGGTGCGCCGCAGTGTGTTTTGAGGACAATAGGGGGTGCATAAAAATGGGGGGTGGGGCGGGCTTCCCCTCTGGCTTCCCCTCTGTGTAAAGCTAAAATCATATATACTCAAAATTACCTTGCAAATTCATTGCATCCGAAAAATACATACTGTCTCCTTAAAAATTACAAGAGGCAGGGAGGAACTGAGACCAACTGAGGGAACAGCAGCTTGATTCTCCAATCGCAGCCTCACTCTCAGGCGGCATGTATAATTAGTAAGTGGAGTGGCAGGTGGAATCACCTGCACTATTTAAACTGTTGCTTTTTTCTGGGTTTTTTTTTTTTGAGGAGGGGGTGTTGCTGAGCACATACAATGGATCCTCGCTATCTGTAGATCCGGCATCCGCGGATTTGTCTCACCACAGATCCAGGATCTGCGGGGGTCCACTTTAGAAACGTTTTTAAAAGTGAAAAAAGCCCCCCTCCAATTGCCGTTCCTACCTTTGTGCGGGCAAACCACATGGTTTCCAAGGCTCTGAAGAACTTTCTCAAGCTGAAAGACCCACTTCCGGCTTTTTAAAAAACGTTTCTAAAGTGGACCCCAGTATCCACAGATTCTTGGTATCAGTGAGGGGGAGGTTCATAATGGAACCCCCACGAATACTGAGATCCAACTGTATATTTGAATTCACACAAATCAGTTGCATCTAAGATGAAGGGCAACTGTACCAATCTCGGTCAACGTAAAGCCTCTCCTGTAGAACTCTCTAACCTATTGGCATAAAGTGTCAAGCTGCAATCCTAATCACGGTTATATTTAATTAGCCTGCAATCCTATACACACTTACCTGGGAGTAAGGCCCATTGAACTCAGTGGGTTTATTTCTGAGTAGATATTAGGATGGCACTGTTAGTTATAGTTTTATACATTTGTAACCTATTTTTCCTTAGACTTGCCAACTTTTATTCTGGCATGGTTCCTGTACCTTTAACAGCAGCAAGAGATGACAAAAAAAAGTGAAGCTTTTCTCAACATTTGGGTGCAATGCAATTCAAACTTAAATAAAACAAATCCCCACTGAACACAGTGGAACTGACTTCTGAGTAAACATGTATAGGATTGCACTATTGGGCTTCCTAGTGGAAGAAGCTTCAACACTCAGGTAGGTGTTAAAAGAAATTGGATTGTTGCCGGGAACGTAAAGTTGGCAGCTCTGTGTTTCCACTTTACAATGCTCTGATTTAAGAGCAAAATTGAAATGCAAAATCAACCATAAAATGCTTTAACATTTAGTGGCTTTAACCACTATCATAAAATATCTAATGCTCTAAAGAAAAAAGAACACAAAACATTCTTAAACCTATATTTAAAAATTCCTTAACAACCTTTTGGAGCAAAACGATTGTGTGATTGTATCTAAGGATCTAACTACACATCACACAGAAATATGTGTAACAGAGAATCCTAACAACCCTTTCTTGCTTTTTTAAAAGGAAAAGCAACTGCCAGGAGACAATGGACAGCCCAATCCTGTTTAGGATCGCAGCAGCGTGGCTTGTCCTTCACCTCAGCATTGCAGCGGATCCTATCCAGGATTGGGCCAGCACTGGCGCAGGTGGAGGCCTCCTCAGGGTAAAGGATGTTCATCCCTTTACCCTAACAGCCCAGCCGCTCCAATGGGTCTCCTCAGATGTGCACCGGCAAAATGGCCGGCACCAATCTGGGAGACCAGTGTAATGCTGACCAGGCCCGGGAAGGGGGATAGGATTCGGCGGAGCGTGCCATTGAGGATCCCCTCCCATTCAGCCCCGTTCCGCCCTTCCTATACCCCCCCACCCGGTGTAGTCCTTCCTTACCTATGTCTGGTGGCAGCCTGCATCCCGTGGAAAGCAAGTGACGTCGGCCGCGGCACTGGTGCTGCTTACTCTCCAGGTGCCGCTAGTCCTGTCTCAGACAGGGTTGCGCTGTTAGGGTGTGAGTACATTTTTCTTCGGGTCTTTCCTCTGCCCCTCCCTGCTGCAAGGTTCCAAACATGCTTGCAGACTTCAGGCCAAAACATACACTATTAAGTGCCTCATTGTGTTGTTAGATGCTTGAGCTTACTCATGGGTAGCAACCATGCAGAGTTAAGAGTCAGAACCAGGGAATAGTAGCCAAGGACAACTAGGGGGGCATTTTCAGGGGAGAATCATCATTCATAGGAAGGGTTAAGTGTTCCTTCTTCTTGCCTGCCAATTCTTCCCTGCTTCATATACATAATATCTTGGCCAATGCAAATTTGGAAACAAGCATTTGCTGAGATAATAACGTATAATAGTTTCACCACCTTACACTAGTGCCTTTCCTGCTGCTTGTAAGGAATGTGGAAGTGCTCCTTGGGATAAGCCGAGCCAAGCTGTTCAGGGCTTTAAAGGTAAAAGCCAGTCTTGGAATGGGAGGCAACCTGATTTCTTTAGGGCTGGTTGCAGCCAGTTGCTTGTTAAGGGAAAGAAAGAACTGTGATGTCATAAGGCCCCTAACCACCAACATGAGGGCCCCAGCACATGCATGAACATTTGCTGCTGCAACATGGTGGCAATGATGCATAAAAAGAATGCATGAGTGACGATTAACAGGATGTGGCTTTTAAAACAAACAAATGTGCTTCTGACCAGTGGGTCTGTTTGACCCAGTAGCTGGTCTCAGGGGCAGTCTGAATAGATTTAAAAACAAAACAATTAAAAAAGACATTTTGAGCGACAGCATCTGAGTGAAGGATGAGGCTCCCTTCCCTCTCCCCAGAAGCGGCTAATAGTATTTTTAAACATTCAGTATATTTTTGAGCATACTGGACAAATATTGAAAGAAGGCAGTGATTTAGAAAGCAATATAGCAGTCAGCAATTTATCCCTTTCTGTATTATTAAAAGGGTGCCCATTATTTTTGCTGGCAGTAGCGGAACAAGGGGAATAAAGCATTCGGGTCTATGGAAATCCAGGTCAGAAGACATCCCACAAGAATTTCACCAGGCCATTCAGAATGACCTTGTTAAGAACATAAGAACATAAGAAGAGCCCTGCTGGATCAGGCCAAAAGCCCATCTAGTCCAGCTTCCTGTGTCACACAGTGGCCCCACCAGATGCCTCAGGGAGCACACGAGACAACAAGATACCTGTGTCCAGTCGCCACTCCCTTGCACCTGGCACAGAGAAAACCCACTTCTAAAACCAGGAGGTTGCTTATGGCTTGTAACCTGTGATGGTCTTTTCCTCCATGAATTTGTCCAAACCCCTTTTAAAGGCATCTAGGCCAGGTGCCATCACCACATCCTGTGGCAAGGAGTTCCACAGATGAATCACACGCTGGGTAAAGAAATATTTTCTTTTGTCTGTTCTAACTCTCCCTCCACTCAATTTTAGTGCGTGTCCCCTGGTTCTGGTGTTGTGCGAGAGGGAGAAGAATTTCCCTCTATCCACTCTCTCCATCCCATGCATAATTTTATAAGTCTCAATCATGTCCCCCCTCAGGCGCCTTTTTTCTAGGCTGAAAAGCCCCAGACGCTGTAGCCTTTCCTCGTAAGGGAGGTGCTCCAGCCCACTAATCATTCTGGTCGCTCTTTTCTGCACCTTTTCCAATTCAGCTATATCCTTTTTGAGGTATGGTGACCAGAACTGGACACAATACTCCAGATGTGGCCTTACCATCGATTTGTACAAAGGCATAATGATATTGGCCGTTTTATTCTCAATCCCCTTTTTAATGATCCCGAGCATGGAATTGGCCTTCTTCACAGCCGCCGCACACTGGGTCGACACTTTCATCGACCTGTCCACCAGGACCCCAAGATCTCTCTCTTGATCCGTCACAGACAACTCAGAACCCATTAGCGTATATGTGAAATTTTGGTTTCTTGCCCCAATGTGCATCACTTTGCACTTACTTACATTGAAGCGCATCTGCCATTTTGCTGCCCATTCTCCCAGTTTGGAGAGATCCTTCTGGAGCTCTTCACAATCCCTGCTGGTCTTTACCACCCGGAAAAGTTTAGTGTCATCCGCAAACTTGGCCACCTCACTGCCTATCCCCAAGTCCAGGTCATTTATGAATAAGTTGAAAAGCACCGGTCCCAAGACCGATCCTTGGGGCACACCGCTTTTCACCTCTCGCCATTGTGAAAATTGCCCATTGACTCCCACTCGCTGTTTCCTGGTCTTCAACCAGTTCCTAATCCACAAGAGGACCTGCCCTCTTATTCCCTGACTGTGGAGTTTTCTCAGGAGCCTTTCATGAGGGACCGTGTCAAACGCCTTCTGAAAATCCAGATATATAATATCCACGGGTTCGCTCGCATCCACATGCCTGTTGACCTTTTCAAAAAATTCTAACAGGTTTGTGAGGCAAGACTTCCCCTTGCAGAAGCCATGCTGACTCTTCCTCAGCAGAGCTTGTTCTTCTATGTATTTTAAGATTTTATCCTTAATGAGACTTTCCACCATCTTCCCTGGAACAGATGTTAGGCTGACCGGCCTGTAGTTCCCCGGGTCCCCCCTCCTTCCTTTTTTAAAGATTGGCGTGACATTAGCTATCCTCCAATCCTCTGGCACAGTGGCCGTTTTAAGGGACAAGTTGCATATTTTGGTCAAGAGGTCAGCAACTTCATTCTTGAGTTCCTTCAGAACTCTTGGGTGGATGCCATCCGGGCCTGGTGATTTATTGATCTTTATTTTGTCAATTAAGTCTGAGACGTCTTCTCTTTTAACCTCTATTTGACTTAATTCATTAGTCAGGGGAGACCGTTCCGGCAGCGGTATTTGCCCGAGGTCTTCTGCCGTGAAGACAGATGCAAAGAACTCATTTAATTTCTCTGCAGTCTCCAAGTCCCCTTTTATCACCCCTTTCTCTCCCTCACCATCCAGCGGACCCACCGTTTCCCTGGCAGGTTTCCTGCTTCTAACATATTTGAAGAAGCTTTTATTATTCCCTTTTATGTTGCCTGCCATACGTTCCTCAAAGTCTTTCTTGGCCTCTGTTTCATTCTTATTTTTAACTGTTCTTAATATTAAGACCTTATATCTCCATTGCCTCTGTCTTATTCTAGGGTTGATCAGCCTTCCTTGCCTTGCAAGTGGAATTCTCAGAACAGTTGTGCTGCCTGCTAAAATGCAGGAGGTTTAGAATGAGAATGGAATCATGGAATACAAATCAGAATGACTACTAGCCTGCTGTACATGCCTGCATCCATCAACCACATGCGTCCATCTTCACTGCGTGCCTTTGCAGGACTACATAATACAGCCTAAGCTATCAGTGTTAAAAGGCTCTTTAAATCCACAGTGATCTCTTTTAGAGATAAATGTTTTGTGCAAGGTTTCCCAACAGCAGGAGCTGGATATTAGGCCAAGTCAGAAAGCAGAAAAGAAAATTAAATAAGGTGTCTTTTTCTCCTTAGAGCTGAAAATTTGACACTATGTGTGTTACTCCACAATGGCAAGAGCTGAGATTTTCCTTAGTCATTTTTATATTTGACTTTGTCCCATTTTATGCAGCAAGTGACTGATGACACCAGCTGCTCACATTTGATTTTTAAAAGTCTTGCACACTATCCTCCTACCTGATATTTTAAAAAGGTTCCTTTTTAAAGAGAATCCTTCTAATCTGCTAAACTGCCAGTATTTCAAAACTTGTAAAAGATTGACCTGTGAAAGGGCTAAATGTGGGCTACCTTCACTGCCACCTACTGGGAAATGTTGTTGTCATATTCATTGTATTGCTTCGTTTCATACCGAAACCACAGGTTTGCCTAACTCCGTTTCCCATAAACTGACTAGTAGTGGCTCTCCAGGATTTCCGATGAGTATTTTTAGTCTTGCCAAGGAATGAACCTGGGAACTTCTGCATGGCATGCAAAGTCTGTGCTGTATCACTGAGCAATGGTCCTTTCCCTCACAGAGCCTACAAAGGAGCCTTTTCCCATTCCTGTAGTCATTGACCTGAATGAGCTTGGAGCTGAAGCACCCTTGGAGGCCATTTTTTTAAAGTCAACTTTTTCTATAACGGTTCCTTTTAGTATTCCATTGGCCTTTTATCGCTCCCCAATATACTGTATAGGCAGAAAAATATGGCACTCATTCCATCAGAAACATTTCCTGACTGTTCTTGCTGCAATACTAGGCAACTAGTGCTAAAGGAATATCAGTGCAGTTCAGCAAAAGCTGTTGAAATGCAAAATTTTCCTCATCATACACATGTATTTCATTTCTTAGTACAAGGCTGTAGCTGTGAGTAAGAGGAAGCGGACGGCTAGTGTATGGCTAGCCTCAAAGATGTGCTAGTAAGACTTCGTGACAGAAACACAGGATATCCTGGCTATATTTTGCATGTCTTGGCTTGCCCTTCTTTTCACCTCAGTGTTGCGGCGTCTCTCCTGACGCACCCATTTCAAATTCATGACTCATTCTCCTGTACCTGCACAGCTACTCTTGAGATGCGTGCATAGGATTTGCTGAGTTACCACTCACTCCCTAGGTTAAAAAGCTTTCTTGAAAAGGCTTTTGAGTTGCACCATCAAATGCACCACCAGTTTGATACTGGGACAGCATAATTGCAATTGGAGATGAATGGGTGGGATGCAGGAACAACTAGAAGCCTCACCACAGGCTCAGTGTTCTAAATGTATAAACTGGAATGTGTTTATTTACATGCTTTTTTTTAACAATTGAAGTTTATTTATCTCTGTATGTTGTTGTTCAGTCGTTAAGTCGTGTCCAACCCTTCATGATCCCATGAACCATATCCCGCCAGGCCTTCCTATCCTCCACAATCTTCCTGAGTTCGCTCATTTTCATGTTCGTTGCATCGGTGATGCTGTCTAACCATCTCATCCTTGGCCGCCCCCTTCTCCTTTTGCCTTCAATCTTTCCCAGCATCAGAGTCTTCTCCAGAGAGTCCTCTCTTCGCATTAGGTGGCCAAAATATTTGAGTTTCAGCCTTAGTACCTGTCCTTCCAGGGAACAGTCAGGATTGATTTCATTTAGGATTGACTGATTTGATCTCCTAGCAGTCCAAGGGACTCTCAGGAGTCTTCTCCAGCACCACAGTTCAAAAGCATCTATTCTTCGGCGCTCAGCCTTCCTTATGGTCCAACTCTCGCAACCATACATTGCTACTGGGAACACCATCGCCCTGACTATACGAACTTTTGTTGGCATGGTGATATCTCTGCTTTTTATTATGCTGTCTAAGTTTGCCATAGCTTTCCTTCCAAGGAGTAAGCGTCTTTTAATTTCATGGCTGCTGTCTCCGTCTGCAGTGATCTTGGAACCCAGAAAAGTAAAATCTGTTACTGCTTCCATTTCTGCCCCTTCTATTTGCCAGGAATTGATGGGACCCGATGCCATGATCTTAGTTTTACTAATGTTGAGTTTCAAGCCAACTTTTGCACTCTCCTCTTTCACTCTCATCAAGAGGCTCTTTAGTTCTTCTTCACTTTCTGCCATTAGGGTGGTATCGTCGGCATATCTGAGGTTGTTGATATTTCTCCCGGCAATCTTGATTCCGGCTTGTGATTCATTCAGCCCTGCATTTCTCATAATGTACTCTGCATATAAGTTAAATAGGCAGGGTGACAATATACAGCCTTGCCGTACTCCCTTCCCAATTTTGAACCAATCAGTTGTTCCATGGCCGGTTCGAACTGTTGCTTCTTGACCCGCATATAGGTTTCTCAGGAGACAGGTAAGGTGGTCTGGTACCCCCATCTCTTTAAGAATTTGCCACAGTTTGTTGTGATCCACACAATCAAAGGCTTTTGCGTAGTCAATGAAGCAGAAGTAGGTGTTTTTTTGGAACTCTCGTGCTTTCTCCATGATCCAGCGCATGTTGGCAATTTGATCTCTAGTTCCTCTGCCTCTTCGAAACCCAGCTTGTACGTCCGGTAGTTCTCGGTCCACGTACTGCTGAAGCCTAGCTTGTAGGATTTTGAGCATAACCTTGCTAGCATGTGAAATGAGTGCAATTGTACGGTAGTTTGAACACTCTTTGGCACTGCCCTTCTTTGGAATTGGAACGTAAACTGACCTTTTCCAATCCTTTGGCCACTGCTGAGTTTTCCAAATTTGTTGGCATATTGAGTGCAGCACTTTCACAGCATCATCATTTAGGATTTTAAGTAGCTCAGCTGGGATATTATCATCTCCACTAGCTTTGTTGTTAGTAATGCTACCTAAGGCCCACTTGACTTCACTCTCTAGGATGTCCGGCTCTGGGTCAGTGACCACACCAGCGTGGTCATCAGGAACATTAAGATCTTTCTTGTATAGTTCTTCTGTGTATTCTTGCCATCTCTTCTTAATCTCTTCTGCTTCTGTTAGGTCCTTGCCTTTTTTGTCCTTTATCATGCCCATCTTTGCACAAAACGTTCCCTTGATATCTCCAATTTTCTTGAAGAGATCTCTAGTCCTCCCCATTCTGTTGTTTTCCTCGATTTCCTTGCATTGTTCATTTAAGAAGGCCTTCTTATCTCTCCTTGCTATTCTCTGGAAATCTGCATTCAGTTGGTTATATCTTTCCCTTTCACCCTTGCTTTTTGCATTCCTTCTTTCCACAGCTATTTGTAAAGCCTCATCTGACAGCCACTTTGCTTTCTTGCATTTCTTTTTCTTTGGGATGGTTTTAGTTGCTGCCTCCTGTACAATGTTACGAACTTCCGTCCATAGTTCTTCAGGCACTCTGTCTACCAGGTCTAATGCGCTAAATCTATTCTTCACCTCCACTGTATACTCATAAGGGATATGGTTTAGGTCATATCTGACTGGTCTAGTGGTGTTCCCTACATTCTTCAGTTTAAGTCTGAATTTTGCAATAAGAAGCTCATGATCTGAGCCACAGTCAGCTCCAGGTCTTGTTTTTACTGATTGTATAGAGCTTCTCCATCTTTGGCTGCAAAGCACATAATCTATCTGGTTTCGGTATTGACCATCTGGTGATGTCCATGTGTAGAGTCGCCTCTTGTGTTGTTGGAAAAGAGTGTTTGCTATGACCAGCGTGTTCTCTTGACAGAACTCCGTTAGCCTTTGCCCTGCTTCATTTTGCGCTCCAAGGCCAAACTTGCCTGTTGTTCCGTTTATTTCTTGATTTCCTACTTTAGCATTCCAGTCTCCTATGATGTAAAGGACATCTTTTTTGGGTGCTAGTTCTAGAAGGTGTTGTAGGTCTTCATAGAACCGGTCAACTTCATCTTCTTCGGCATCAGTGGTTGGGGCATACACTTGGATTACTGTAATGTTGAATGGTTTGCCTTGGATTCGAACTGAAATCATTCTGTCGTTTTTGAGGTTGCACCCCAGTACTGCCTTTCCCACTCTTTTATTGACTATGAGGGCTACTCCATTTCTTCTAAGGGATTCATGCCCACAGTAGTAGATATGATGGTCACCTGACTTAAATTCGCCCATGCCTGTCCATTTTAGTTCGCTGATTCCCAAGATGTCAATGTTCAATCTTATCATCTCATTTTTGACCACATCCAGCTTGCCTTGATTCATAGACCTCACATTCCATGTTCCTAAGCAGTATTGCTCCTTGCAGTATTGGATTTTCCTTTCAACCTCAGACACATCCACAGCTGGACGTCCTATTGGCTTTGGCCCAGCCGCTTCACTCTTTCTGGGTCTACTTGGAATAGTCCTCCGCTCTTCCTCAGTAGCATATTGGACACCTTCCGACCTGAGGGGCTCATCTTCCAGCGTCATATCTTTTTGCCTTTTGGTACTGTTCATGGGATTTTCTTGGCAAGGTTACTGGAGTGGGTTGCCATTTCCTTCTCCAGTGGATCACTTTTAGTCAGAACTCTCTGCTACGACCTGTCCGTCTTGGGTGTCCCTGCACGGCATAGCTCATGGCTTCATTGAGTTACGCAAGCCCCTTCGCCACGACAAGGCAATGATCCATGAAGGAGTTATCTCTGTATACCTATCTCATTTGTTTCTCAATCAGCAGAGAGGAGAATAGGCAGGAAAGGATTAATTCCTCTTTCCTCCCCGTCTCTTGGCTCTGCCTTCTACTAAGTGGGTGTCTACAGTGTTTCTGCATCCTTGCTTGAGAATGCCCCATTGGCTTTCTGTTCTAACATTTCCTTTTTCTTCTCCCTACTTCCAGTGCTGCTGGTCAGGGTAAAGGGAGGAAGGATCATTGGACTGACTGACACTCCCACCATACCCCAGCTTTCAGTCACATTGCCTACTCCATTGCCTACTCCATCTGACATGCTCCACCTCACCCTCCACTCTTGCCACACTGGGAGGACTTCACCTGCTGATTTCTGTAGATTATGCTGATTCTAAAGGCAGGCCAAGCTATCTTTTTCTGGTCCGTTGGCAACTCTGCTAGATTTCTGCTAGGGGTCACATGTCGAGGAATCCAAGTTAAAAGGATATGCTTAAGATGTCTTGTCACTTGCATTTAAAATTGCATGAAGTACCTCCCTGGTAAAAACAAAAAAACTTTTGGGCACAATTAGAGAAATGCTACTTTTTCAAAGAGAGTCACAGACTCTCGGAAGCCATCTAGCTCCTTTGACTTGGATGGAGCAATGCCAAAATACCCAACTGGGAATCTGGGCCAGGACTTAGAATTAATCACAGCAGAGACATGATTTGAACAAGAGCCATTAAGAGTTGGGTCAGTCACCTTTAATTCTAGTCTCCAGACTATTTTCAGTTTCCACTCTGCATGCCTTTTTTTCAAGTACGGTTGCTAATTGTATGAAATCCCGTAATTATCTGATTTTTGTACTGTAATGTGCATTACAAAAATGTACGTTCATGTCATTATGGACTAGGGTGAAAAGAAAGTACCCATTCTTTGTGTCACTCACTTGAGAAAGTAGTTATCCAGCAACAGGAGTGCATGAACCTATTAAAACATGTACCTTACGCAATACTCCAGGTACAAACCAATGACCTTGATCCTTGTCAGAGGTAATGGCTTGGATTGCCATCTCACACAGATGCCTGTTCCAAAGTTCCTTCAATCTCAGTGGAAGTGAAGTGCCAGGAATCGTTCACAAGTTTGCACCTGTTATTTCTTCCACAAAATAAGAAATGATTTGGATGCTTTTACAATACTGTAAAGTAAAGGGCCTGTGGGTGGAAATAGTTTGCACACAACCCTCCATCATTGTGGGCTGGTATTTATGTCACAAGCTTGCAGTGGAGAAAGATAGGAAGTGACGAAAGAACTGTTTTCTCATGGTCAGTATCTGTTTAATAAATCACACTTTTTAAAATAAATCACATTTTTAAATTTATATTCATAAGCAGCCCCATGGGGGGCGGGAAAGGAGTGAGCTAATATTAACAGAGATGCTAAAAGGCAAGCAAAAAGTAACATAAGGTGAGCAAAGAAGCCCCAAAGGAGCATCAGACCCTTCTTTCTATGTAGTGTGTGTGTGTGTGGGGGGGGGGAGGACTGAGCCACCATCTTCAGTGTGACCATCCAGCCAACATCTCGTGACCCCCCACAAACCGCTTTGCGACCCACTTGGTGTGGTGCAGAAACTGAGTTAAGCAAACCAGTGGTTCCAGTATAAAACAAAGCAATACAATGAATATGACCCCTTGGGGGTCCCGACCCCCAGGTTGGGAACCACTGGTCTAAACTGAGACAGGAGAGGGAGATGAGGCAAAGGTAAGAAGTCATGAGTGCAAGGAAATGCAGTGTTTATACAATTGGCAATGAGAACTAAGGGGTTAAAGAGTGACACTGTGGCTTCTAGAGAGGGCTCTGTTGAGTAGGAGCTTCTGGGATTCTGCACACTGTTGGTTTTCCCCTTTGTTTCCAAATAACGGTTCAGGTGGAAACGCCTCAGATTTGGTCAATGTATTACTAAAAGCTAATCCTCCCCCTAGCAACATCAGTAGAGCAGAAAGTATGGCTATTAAACAACTGAGAGATAATCAAGAAATAGTTATGTTGCCAGCAGATAAAGCTAACGCCATGGTAGTATTGAACTCCAAGGATTATGATAGTAAAATTAGGGACCTTTTGAGTCCCGAAACATATACAATTTTAAAAAAGGATCCTACAAAAAAGATTTTAAGAGAGACTAATAAATTGATTAAAAATTCTAATTTTAATGAAGCACTAAAAAATAAACTGACCAAATCTGAGGCGTTTCCACCGAGACAATATGGATTACCTAAAATCCATAAGGCAGATTGTCCCCTAAGACCAATAGTAAGTAACATTGGATCACCAACATATGGGTTGTCTCAACATCTAGCAAAAATACTACAGCCTCTTATAGGCAATACTTCTAGCTTTGTTCAGAACACTTATCATTTTATTGAACAACTACAACTTATGAGTTTAAAGACTGAATCAAGGCTAGTAAGTTTTGATGTAACATCCCTGTTCACAAAAATCCCATTAAACAAAGCAATGGAGTTAATAGAGAGTCTCACCATTCCTAGAGAGCTTGTTCCACTATTTAGACATTGTCTTACTTCCACCTATTTTCTTTGGAAAGGGGAGTTCAGGGAACAGAAAGAGGGGTGGCTATGGGGAGCCCCCTTAGTCCAGCAATTGCCAACCTATATATGGAGACCTTTGAGCAGCAGGCACTAGAGACTGCCATTTTAAAACCAGATGTGTGGATTAGGTACGTTGACGACGTATTTTGTATATGGTCACATGGGGAGAATGAACTTGAGAACTTTACAAAACATCTCAATGCCCAATGTAGTAACATCCAATTTACTGTAGAGAAAGAGAAAAATAATTCTCTACCCTTCCTAGATGTCCTAGTGACAAGGAATGATGACTTGTCAATAGGACACAAAGTTTACAGAAAGCCTACACATACAGGGAAATATTTAGATTACAGTTCCAATCATCATCCATCCCAGAAAAATTCACTAATTAATTCTTTAACATATAGGGCAATCAAAGTTTGTGATAATAATTCATTGGAAGAAGAAAGGAAAAAACTCTTTAATTCACTTCTAGCTAATGGGTATCCTAAAGCCCAAATTAATCGTTGTTGGGAACAACAACAACACAAAATAAAGGCAACTAGGGAAGGAACATTAAAGAAAAATAACGAAATTGATAAAAATACAATAGAGGATAGACCATGGGTATGCTTACCATTCATCAAGGGAACCACAGATAAGATTGCCAGGATTTTACAACGAAATAATGTGAGAACAACTTTTAAACCAACTTATAAACTACAGCAGGCTCTGGGGAACCCAAAGGATAAAAGAACGAAGTTGTCAAACGCGGGGATTTATTCTGTCCCGTGCGAATGCCAAAGATATTACATGGGGATGACGGGCAGAGCCATAAATACGAGACTGAAGGAGCATGAAAGAGCTCTCAGATTAGAACATCCCTCACAGTCTTCGATTGCTGAACATGCCCTAGCAGAAAATCACACGATCCTTTGGAAAGACACTAAGTGTCTGCAGAGTGAAAACAATGTTAAAGTGTTAAAGCAATTGGAAGCGCTTGAAATAAGTAAATGCGCAGTGGATAAACTTTTGAACCGTCAGCAGGACTTAACCTTTTCCAATCGCATTTGGCTTCCGATCCTGCATAAGAACAATAAAACAACAACAAGAAAAATGGGGAAGGATAGCACAGTAACTTAAGATGAAACAGCTGTTGCGGTCACGAGCGGATAGCGAAAGTAGGTTGTTTCCGCTTTCGAAGAACTGGATTCCCGCGCTTTCGTGTATTTAAATTGAAGGAAGGGTGATCTTAGGACAACATCACCTACAATCGTCTTGATTGTTCCTATGAAAATGCTCTGAGGCTTACCAGAGCGAAACGTTGGACTATATTTTTCCTTGGATTTTATTGTATTTTTTCTGCAGCGGCTGCCTTCGAGGAAACCCGCTACAGTTGGATGTCAGTAAAATTATTTCTATTCCATGGCGTCTACTCCCGTATTTATTCGACATTTCTGTGTAACGACGAGCCATGAAAGTTTTCGATCTAAATTTAAGCAGACTTTCATCGCTAGGGATAGGCAGCATGGATGGGGATATTTTAGTTGTATGCTTTCATGATTTGTGTTTTTTATGTTTTTATTGGGATGTTGTTGCCTAATGAGGCGAGAGTGTGGTGCAGAAATAAACAATAGCTTCCATTTTGAGTGTATTGTAGTGATTAGGGTCACAAAGCTTAGATCCACATATTTTCGGTAGAGCGGTTGCAGAAGTGGGAGGAGAGTGGAGCGCGTGGAGCAGCTGCTCCAGGGGGTGCAGGCGGACCTACTGGTCTCGTCCTGGCGCGGCAGTCTGTCCTGGCGCAGCGCTCATCCTTTTTCCGGCCCTCCCACCCTCCCTGGAGCCCATACGGCTCCGAAATAGGTAGGAAACCGGCAGGGGCGGGGCGGTGACGCACTGGGCGAGTCATGTCACCTAGGCCCCGCCCCCTTCCTCCGGGCCCCGGGAGGCCTGGTTATGCCTCTGAGCGGTTGTATTGTAATAGACACGGACTCTCCTGAGCTTACTGCTTTCCCAAAACCTGAGCAGCATTTTTTCAGCAAATACACTTGCTCAAAGCAGCATGCATTTTAATTTCCTCACCTTGCTAAACTGCAAAGAGAGGACTGCAACAACATTCATCTGATACTTTCACCTTTAAGTTTACATGGAACTGGAAATATGAAGATGTATGCATCAAAGCAAGTGGAAACACAAGCAAGGGACTTGATGCTTATGTGGAACGTAATCCCGATTCTGCAGGCCTTTGCTAAATCAGAAGAAAATGATGATTGGGGCTCTGAGAAAGTTTAATGTGTGAACTTTTCATGAATTAAAAATGCTGCCTGTAAAACTAGCCTTTCCAGCAAAAAGAAGTCCAAAGTATTCTCTACAGTTACTAAAAGTGTGCTGTCAAACAAAAAGATCCTCATCCTCCCTAGAAAGTACAGAACAGCCAGGGCCTCTGAGAGGGGGGTTAAGGGGGTAAATCATACCCGGGCCCAGGGCCAAAAATGGCCCAGGAACAAAAAAGGGGGGCAGGAGCCAAAGTCACATGAAAGGAAGGGGCCCAAAAGAAACTTTGTACCCCCTGATAAAATTCCTCTGAGTGGCCCTGAGAACAGCAGACCATGCTGGTCATATTGCATGACCCTGCAATGGAAGCATAGCTACTCCATACCAGATTAATGATATACTGTAATACCATTTAACATTTAGATGGGACTGTAGCCTTAGAAGGTTAGGATTACTCCTAGCCATACCTAAGTTGTTTCATCAATTTCAGCGGTGCTTAGCCATGACAGGCAGCCCAATGCTGTTTAGGGCTGCCATAGTGTGCAAAAACATGCTGCACCGGATCCTGGGCAGGATTGGGCCCATACTGGTGGAGCTGCTGGAGTGCTCCTCGGGAGAAAGGGACAGCGCAAATCTGAGGAGCTGGTGTAAGGCTGACCAGGCCCGGGATGGGGGATAGGATTCGGTGGAGCTGCCAATGATCCCTCCCCCCTCCCAGGCCAATACGCCCCCCTGAAATGCCCCGATCTGACCTCCCCCCGCCCCTGCCCCGACTGGCAGAAAAGCGCAGCTCTGGATCTGGTGGAGAGTTATTGGCAGTGACATTGCTGGAGGGGTTCTGGGGGTGGGGTGATGACTCATTTCACATAATCACACTGCCCCCACATCACGACGGTGCTCCACATCATGATGTTGCTCCATTTGGAGACTTCCAGGAGCCAGGGAGGGCGGAAGTGCCATTCTCTCACCCCGAAAACCACCCGACCGACTTCTGCAGCCATGAAAGAAGCTGCCTGGGCCACAGAAGCTGTCACCATGGCCACTTTGTCCGAGTAGACTGCGTGCAGCACCTGGGGGCACAGCACACACCCCCAGCCCCACTATCGCTACCCAACTGGTGAGCTGCGCCAACCTTTCTGCCAGCGCCGCTTAAACTCCAGGTGTTGTAAACATGCCTTATGGTACATTCGTGACACACTGTGCCAGTGGAGCCGTCACTCTGCCAGCGCTTCGTTAGACAAGATTGTGCTGTAAGTTTCTTTGTCTACATCCTAAAGGCAGCTGCAAAGTTGCTCTCACCAGATAGCTGCACAGGGTATACATAGGTGTGGTAGATTCCTATAAACAAGGGCAATTGTTACCAGGCATAAGAGAGTGGAAAAATAAGAAGGGGGAAGCTTCAAACTGGTAATAAACATACAGCCCAATCCACTGTAACTCCCTGCGCAGCTATTTAGCTGCACAGGTGCTGAATGTCACGGGGGAGTTTCAGCCTGAGGAGGCCTCCTTGTGGTAAGGGAACATTTGTTCTCTTGCCCTGGGGTAAGCCCTTGAGGGCCCGGTGGGTCAACATAGACCTGCGCTAACTCTATAGCTGGTTCAAGTTCACATTGACCTGGGAAGGCGGATCAGGCCCGGGAGCAGGCCTGAGATTTGGCATGCGCTGCCACCACTGAACCCACCCCCTGTCATGCCTGATCTGCCCTCCTCCACGCCTCATCACCGCCCCATTCCACCCATCACCATCCCCTCGCCCTCCCTCACCCCATTCCACCCCCTGCCTTACCTGTTCTGGTGGGTCTTCAGCCATCCGCCAGCATGCAGGAGGCCACTCTGGCCTCCCCGCCAGTGGCCTGGCTGCCAGCGGGCAGTGGGCAGTGACCCAGCAGCCAGCGAAGACTGCTTCGCACGTAAAGCAGCCTCCTCCAGGCAACATTTACAAACGGTAAATGTTGACCGCATGTTGACCGCAGTTTCTTTTCTCAGGTTTTTGAGATTTTTGTTTGTTTTCAACATACAGACATACCGTAGCTGTGGTTTGCTCTGAGGTTGAGTTGCTACTGAAATGATGAACCCTCAAACCTGTCATATGTTCCTTTCATGTTCACCACATGTTCCTCTCAGTTAGACTTTCTGTCCTCCACTGTCTACAAATCCCACTGCAAGGATAGTTTTTTTGATAACCAATCTGCCAAAAGACCTAGCTCATAATAATTTCCAGTCACAGCTCAGACAAAACTAGACCTTTTTCCTATGACATATTTTATGTTTAATATCCTGTAGAAGGTATCAAAATTCTCACGTTTGCAGTTCTTGAAGGGATCAAAGTGTAGTGGCCTGCTGTTTCAGAAGTACAAGACACCCACAGCTCATGCTTGTCAGAGAAACTCCCACCTGCTATCCTCCTGTAATCTTATGCATAACAAAGCAATGGCCACTGTAAACCTGCTTTGTGAAACTTTTTTTTTTTTTTTAAAAAAGAGGTATAAAGAGCCTCTTGATGAGGGTGAAAGAGGAGAGTGCAAAAGTTGGCTTGAAACTCAACATTAATAAAACTAAGATCATGGCATCTGGTCCCATCAATTCCTGGCAAATAGAAGGGGCAAAAATGGAAGCAGTTTTGGGGCTTTTACTTTTTTGGGCTCCAAGATCACTGCAGATGGAGACAGCAGCCATGAAATTAAAAGACGCTTACTCCTTGGAAGGAAAGCTATGGCAAACTTAGACAGCATAATAAAAAGCAGAGATATCACCATGCCAACAAAAGTTCGCATAGTCAGGGCCATGGTGTTCCCAGTAGCAATGTATGGTTGCGAGAGTTGGACCATAAGGAAGGCTGAGCGTCGAAGAATAGATGCTTTTGAACTGTGGTGCTGGAGAAGACTCCTGAGAGTCCCTTGGACTGCTAGGAGATCAAATCAGTCAATCCTAAATGAAATCAACCCTGACTGTTCCCTGGAAGGACAGATACTAAGGCTGAAACTCAAATATTTTGGCCACCTAATGCGAAGAGAAGACTCTCTGGAGAAGACTCTGATGCTGGGAAAGACTGAAGGCAAAAGGAGAAGGGGAAGGCAAAGGATGAGATGGTTAGACAGCATCACCGATGCAACGAACATGAAAATGAGCGAACTCAGGAAGATAGTGGAGGACAGGAAGGCCTGGCGGGATATGGTTCATGGGATCACGAAGTGTCGGACACGACTTAACGACTGAACAACAACATGTAAATATTTTAAATTCATAAAGTAAATAAATAGCCTTTATGTTAAGTCCTTCATCTGAAGAATGGTGCCTCAATGACTGTTTTTCTCCTTTATCTCACAAGCTATAGAGATTTTGTTTACAGAGGTGCTCTGCATGTGGCTATTCACAGTTATTTTCAAGAGATGTTAACGTTTTTCTCATCAGCACTCAGATGACATCCCAGCCTTTATATTGACTGCTGAAGGTGAAGGGAGCGGAGTGTTCTGAAGCAAGGTTGCTTGTTGCTTTTCCATGCATGGAAGCTGTTCCCAGTAGCTGTAGGTTTATGGCATCTTTTTTACTTGGGAGATCTTGACATTCTTTACATGTCGAAAGGCACTTTTATTATTATTACTCAATGTTGTGTGTTCAAGTGGTCACCTGACACAAAGCGTAGCTTTAGATCAAAGGGCCACAACTGTTATATAGCAGGTAAGAATCTGCAAGGGCTACTTTAACAAACTCAACTAACCATTTTCCAGCAGTGCTCATCCTCTTTGTTCCCCCTTGCCTCCCTTTTGGGCAAGAAGGGAAGGCGGTAACAGTATCTCCTCCAGGGTGTGCAGCCTTTGTGGTGGGAATGATGCATGAGCTGCGGAGAGGTCTCTCCCATTTCCCTTGTGCCACTGGGTCCCAAGGGATTTGTCTGAGACTTTCCCGCATGGCGATGCAGTGGCAGCAGCGCAGCCTCCGCTGTATTCTGCAGGGGAGTTTGGGCTGCCAGAGATCTCTTTGGGATAAGGGGACATTTGTCCCCTTGCCCCAGGGTAAGGCCCAGCAGCCATGATGGGTAAACTCAGATTGGTTGTTTATCCATGCAAATCCGAGTTTATTCATGCAGGCGAATCAGGCCCAGGAAGGCAGTTTGGATTTGGCGTGCACCGCCACCGAACCCACCCCCTCCCAGGCCCAATCCACTCACCCCACCCCATCTCCTCCCTATTCCATCTTCCCTTCACCGTTTTTCCACCCCTTCCCTGCCCTCCCCCACACATTTCAGCCCCTGGGCCAGTCTTACCTGTTCTGGCGGGCCTTCTGAGGTCCGCCAGTGTGTGCAGGAAGACTCCAGTCTTCCCACTGGTGTGATAGCCTACACTGGTGTCCAGTGCTTTACGGATGCTTTTCAGCAGTCAGCGCTGACTGAACAAGTGTTCTGCTGGCATAGCAGCCCGATTGGATCAGGCTACTCAGCTTCTGTATTATACATATTTACGGGGTGAGCGCTCGTTGCTTGGCCAGCTCCTGCCAACCTAGTAGTTCCAAAGCATGTCAATGTGAGTAGATAAATAGGTACCGCTTGCGGGAAGGTAAACAGCGCTCCGTGTTCCAGCTGCATGCTACGCGCTGCGGCAAGGAGAGTCATGCCGGCCACATGACCACGGAGGTGTCTTCGGACAACGCTGGCTCTTCGGCTTTGAAATGGGGATGAGCACCACAGCCTAGAGTTGGACACGATTGGACTTAATTGTCAGGGGGATACCTTTACCTTAAGATCCATTGAACTCAATTGGATTTACATCTAAGAAGACATGCATAGGATTGAAATATTGCAAAGTATGCCCAGTAGCATCAGGTGGGCAAATGTGACAAGTCGGGCTACATTTTACACCATCACCACTATTTTCTGCTAGAGGAACTTTGCTTTTAACAGTTTCATGAAATGTAGAAGCAGAAATTAAATAGGGGCAGGATTCTCATCATGGCATTTCCATGCCAGGAAAAGCTGCATCCTCCAAATTTTATTCATGCTATTGTTAAAAATGAATAAAACAACAACAAGTAAATCTGGCCTGATGCTTCAGAAGGAGGAAGTGAAGTTATGCCTCCATAGGGTGCAGTTGAGAGCAATATAGTTGTAGCTGAAGAGTGGCTTGATAGTAGGTGATATGCTTTGTAAGCAGAAAATGCCAGGTTCAATCCCTGGTATGACTGGGAACGTTGACTGTAATAATGGCAAACAGCAGCATATATTAGTAAAAGGAGAGAGACGGAACTGGAGTCTATTTATCAGCAAAATAAGGCACACTTTTCAGATGATATATATCTTTGGTATGTTATGATTTGTTTACACAATATGGTTGTGCTATACATTTATATTTACACTGTTGTGTCTGCATTACAGTGAGAACAATAAAATATGGTGAAAACAAAAAGCGGACTTTTCTTCAGAAATGGCACCTGCAGCCCGCTGTCCTCCACCTTAGCAGCATTCGGCCACCTCATTCTGCTCCAGGAGTGGACCAGGCACAAACGCGGTGCTTGAGAGAGCTTTTTCAAAAATGACAACAGAAACGGAAAGAATCGATGTCAGGGGCATCTGCGGAGCAGCCAGCTGAGCCCAGCCTGCCTGAGTCATCGCAACAGTGAGAGCTCAGCCCCTGCAGGAAGTGGGGTGCCTTGGAGCTTCCCCATCTGCTCTACAGTCTGGTTGTCAGTTCAGGAAGGTCATGGACTCACCGCCGACGTCGCTGTTCCTCTAAATGGCACAACAACACACACCCCTGCTGCACAAAAGCAAAGGCCCATTGTGTGCTGCTGATCCCAGGTTGGAAAACAAAAATCCCTGGACACTTTCTGTCCTTGTTTAATTCCCGATGGATTGGAGGTGTGTCCCCATCTCCAAACTGGCCCTCTATGAATGGGCAGCTCTGTGCCAAAACCCAGACTTTTCACTGCATATTCACTGCATATTCATAGGATATATTTTTGAGCTACAATGTTTAAAGAAGAAGTGGGTCACCGTGCGGCATTATTTCTCTAATTCCCCTTGCAGGGAAAAGTCACCCAAGCATGTCACCACCAAGGTCATTTTCTCTCTTTGTAGTCTCTGTTATTTACAATTATCACATTGGATGCAGTCTGACCCAATCATGACAGCCATGGCACACGCTAAAAGATTTTTCACTATGATTGTGCTTCTCTCCCCTGCCCCCTGCATGCTGCTCATACTGGAGTGAGCTGAGGGCAATATTTATTTTTAGAAAAATGATACATTTGAAGCAGGCCTTTTGTTTAACAAATGAAGAAAGCACTTGGTGGACTCAGATGAACTTTCCCCACAAATGAAACGGTAGGCATGCCACTTTTTGTAAGGGGTTTAGAAAATACTGAAGCCAAGAGAGAGAAGGTTCATTAGGAACACAGATCTTGCAAAGAGGGGTTAAAGTAAAGAGGTAGTTGCAATCTAACACTGAGGGATGCAAATAAAATAATAATGATCATATTGGATTAAAAGTGGCTGGTTTGCAATCCCACACATCCCTTCACTTCCTCCATAGTGGTGATATTTTAATTAAAGACTAGATAGCTTCAAGAAGAGATTCCAGAACAAACAGATGAACAGCAGCAACACAATATTCCCTGCTGACTGGGCTAAGGGGTATCTTATAAGTAGTGGCTATTATATCTAGTGCGAGAGCAATTGTTCCTATTCACCCCAGCATAGCATCTTTTCCAGTGGATGTTTGCTGGTGTCTCTTTTGCATCTTTTTTAGATTTCGAGCCCATTTGACACAGGGAATGATCTTTTCATTTATTTGGTCATGTAAACCATTTTGTGAACTTTTTGTTAAAAAAGGTATACTGTATTATTGTTATTATTGTTGTTGTTATTGTTATTGTTAACTACTACTACTACTACTACTACTACTACTACTACTACTACTACTACTACTACTACTACTACTACCACCACCACCACCACCTCATACCCAGAGATCATTTATCCATGATTTCTGAAGAGTTTAAAGCTGGGCTCTTGTGCCTTTAAATAACAGGTGCTTGGCAAGCACATTTTATCGGTTTCTTACACTTACTGTACAATCCAGCGCAACTATAGGCTGGCGGAGTGAGTGCCATAAAGCACATGCTGTCTCCCTTTGTGCAGGCCACAATGGCCTTAGTATACAGTGGATAGGTAGCCCTTGAGGTAGGTCACTTAAAGTTAGGCAGGATTGTGCTGCCCGACCTGGCTGTTCCTCCAAAGAGCTTAGAGCAGCTTACGTATGGTTTCCAGGCAGTCGGACAACTAGGCATTTTACAGGGCCAGACCTGCTAGGCACTTCTCCACCAATTTTGGGGGTTGACCCTGATCTGGTGCCATCAGATTTTGGGTCCTGGGGTCAATGAAGTGGGGTCTGGATGTGGGGTCCAGGGGTCCTGATCTCCTGGGATCTCAGGCTCCTCAGGGTGCCATCTACAGAAGGGATGGAGTCCAGTGGTTCCACAGGGGCCAAGTTGGGGTTTGTGCCAGATTCATCTGCAGAGACCAGCTTCCCCTCTTCCTCCCCCAACGAGGTCTCTGCTGACCCTCTGACAACACAGGTTGCTATGGAAAGTGTATTCCTTGTTTTCAGCTGAGACATGGGGAAGAGGAATCTCATGGGTAGGCAATCATGTAGTGTGAATGAAAGTACTGTATATGGAGCTGCAGCAAAGTGTTCAGTTTCTGTTTGTATGTGAAGAATACATGCTAATGAAAGAACCCCATGCATGCAATTCATTCCACATAGCTGCATGCCAACCTTGTTTAAAATCTGGCTTGTTGGTGTTAAATAATCAGCAACAAATGAATTTAACAAAACTTTTTTTTTAATTATTAATTGGTACTAGAAGCTAGCAAACCAAGGGCAGTGGAGATTAGTGTTAGACAACAAATTTGATTGGGAAGAACAAAAGGATACGTTTGAGTGAGGCAGAGAGAGCAGCATACTAATTGTGAAGAAAGAAAACACTTGGAGATTGCTGCCCAGAGTCCTACTGAAGAAAACACCAACAGAATGCTAGTGTTGTTGCTGGAATCATAAAACACCTTGTGATAAATAAAAAAAAGTCATCAACTCTTCTTGGAACACATGGAGTGTTGTGGGAGACTATGGTTACAGCTGTGGCAGATTTAAAGGGTAACAATCCACAAGTCCTACAGTCTTAGCATGTATTGAGGAACAATATATGGTAAGTTTTTTCCCCTTCATTCCTTGCATCTCTGAAAAGTGATCCCTCTGACAATATGTTACATGATTGCTGATGCCGAGTTACAGTGCTGCCATATTTCATTGCAAGGTGGCATGTATGGAACTGAACGTACAGACGAATTAGTTGTCACCCTTCCCAACAAATCAAAAACTTAAAAATAATGCCAAGATGGTAATATAGGTATGCCCAATAGGCATTAAAGAGAGAGAGAGAGAGAGAGAGAGAATTTTTGTCAGGTTATTGTAACCTGGGAATTCACAAGCATGAACAGAAAAAACCATGCAGGGCAAAAAATGCTGTGTCATAGTGATTAAACAAAAGATGAGACCATGCTTATACTAAATGGTTAACAAGGTGGTAGAAAAAAAGTGCTGTGTACTAGGATGCAATGTTTGAATCTGATTGGTTAGCAACTATATAAAGGTAAAAGCACCCAGGACCAGTATCTGAGGCTTCAATTCTCTATGCAGTTGCTCTGTACAACATTGCTGATGAAAGACTGCCTTGCTTATCTGCTTGTATATACTTGTGAGCTATGTAAATAGACTTTGGTGGTGGAAACTACCGTGTCTGTGTCATTCTTCGCTGCGGACAAGGACTGGGGAGGCTGCACGCCATACATTTTCTGCATACTCTGACAATTTTCAAGTGATTATTATTGTAAGAGTTCTCTTTAGTGCCAGAATGGTGGGAGTGGACAAAGTGGAGAATAAAGAAATGGTACAGTCCTAGCCCATTTAGTTTAATAACATGGACAGGACAAAGTTTGATGGAGCAAAATTGATGGAGCTGAGGAATGGGTGTGTGTTAACAGGTAGCAGAGAGTTACACACAGGCAAATATGTTGTGATCAGGGGGGGACACTATATGCAAATCATTTTTGTCTTTTTTTAAAAAGACTGACAGGGAGACAGGTTGGGCGAGAGAGATGAAGAGGATGAGAGCTGGAGCACATCTGAGGAGGCCCATCGGGGACCACACTGCTTACACCAGGGGAAGGGGACGAACATCTCCTTCCCCTGGGGTGCGCCGGCGCAGGATCGGGCTGTCCATCAGATAACTAAAGGGGGGTGGGTGGGGAGGAACGGGAATGTGGTGCTTGATTCGTAATGCAGCCAAGCACTATGAGTCAGACAAATGCATATTACAAACCAGGTAATTGCAAACTCTGGTGAAATCACTAATCTATTGACACAGCTAGGTATCAAAATCTCATCTTCTTTTGTATTGGCCGTCCTAACTCCAACTGTTCATTTTTGCTTGTTTGGCAGTATGTCATGTGGCACAAGCTCAGGCAGGCAAAATACTCACAGGTTTCAAGACACTGAAATGATTGCAAGAAGAGGGAGCAGGTAGCTGAAGACCTGGCCAGGTTCCCAGAGGTGGCTGCAGGGGAGCCCATATGGCCAGCCCTGATTAATTGGCATACTGTTATAAAATATGTACAACAGCCGCTCATAGTTGTCGCATCCTTATAAGTACGGTACTGGTAAATATAAATTATGCTTTGACATAATGAAATTAAAGGCCTCAAATGAAACCTAGATCTTATACCTTTTTTGCTAACATAACATATTTAAAAGGTGAACTTGTGTCCTTTACAATATAGTCACCGGGGTGATAAAATTATACACTGGGCATTGGAGGACAAGCAAATCCCTACTATAAAGGAATGTGGAAGTGAACACAAACAAACCAGTTTGGTTCCTCAACAAACCAGTTTATGAAACTACAATTTGATAGTGGTCTGTTTAAAAGAAAAACCTTGCAGTTCCCTGATCTCAGATGTAACACAGAACTATGGTTTATTTTAAAGTAAAAGGAAATCTTTACTTCTCCTCTCCAGCATGCAAAGAAGAGGAAGAGAAGCATCCGTGAGCCCAAGGTTCACATACATCATCTAAACCAGAATTTCTAATGTCCCCATTCTGAGCCTCATTACCCGTGTCCACCCCATAGCCGCTTTTAGTTAAAAAAAAAGTACTTTACCTTTTGCACTGCTTACTTTAGTAATCAATATTTTATTACTTAGGTGGCGCAGCGGGTTAAACCGCTGAACCATAAGCTGTCGATTGAAAGGTCGGCAGTTCGATTCCCATGATGGGGTGAGCGCTCATTGCTTGGCCAGCTCCTGCCAACCTAGCAGTTCCAAAGCATGTCAATGCGAGTAGATAAATAGCAGGGATGTATCTAAGTAACTAGGTCATGAGTGCGAGTACGAGTAATTTTTGCACAAGTACGAGTCCAAGTACGAATCAATGCCAAAAATTTTGGACGAGTACGAGTCAAGTACAAGTCCTTTTGTGCACGAGTACGAGTCGAGTACGAGTCATTTTTGCACGAGTGCAAGTCGAGTGCAAGTAAGGCCAAAACTGCGAGTCACGAGTCGCGAGTCGAGTCACTTTGGGGAAAATGGCTTTCCCCCCTAAAAATGGTGTGTGTGAACCTCTGAGGCTTCTAAAGCACCCACTTGGCTTCCTTATGCCCTTCCCCTCACCTCTTAGTCTTGTCACCACCCATCCGACTTGGGAAAAAACAAGCATACTCGTGTCTACATTCAAACCATTTATTATTCACACAAACCTCTGTGCTGTAACTCAGCACACGTTAACCATAGCAAAACTGCATAACACATAACAGAAGCAAGTACTCTTAGAATGGAACTGTAAGTGTTCCTGGGGCTGTGACACCACATCAAAGGCATTCAAACTTGTCCTGGTTGCATTTGAGAAATACTATTTTCTCCACCCGGCTGGCCCCCAGTCTGGCGCGGTGAGGTCTCATCAGTATGCCACCCTCACTGAACACCCTCTCTACTGGCGCTGAGCTGGCTGGCACCATAAACACGCTTAGAGCAGCTGCGCTCAGTAATTCCAGCTCTTCCCTATGCCTCCTCCAAAACCTCATCACGTCTACTGGGCCATCATTCTTCTTAGTCATGAGGGAGCTGTAGGTACGCATCTCAGACCCAAAATCCAGTCGTGGGGACTCAGAGGCTGAGCTGTTTCCAGAGTTGGGCCAACAGTATGCAAACAGAGAGCCTTGCACATAGGCTTTCTTCGCTGGCGGTGTGCTGCCTTCACAAGTCACCTCAGTGCTGCTGCTGGAAGACTGGTGGGGTGATGACAGCAGCCCTGCTCGGGTTTTTCTCAGTGCGTTGCAGAACTTCTTCAGTTCACACAACACGTTTTCTTTCACTAGATCTGTAACTTCCTCATTGTCACTGACCTTCTGGAGCCACCAGAAATGGAAGTTTGGATCCAGTGCAGCAGCAATGAAATAGATGTAATCATAGAAAGGCAAAGCTTTCTCACTCTGTGGCAGAGGCGATGGAAGTAAACCAGAAATTGCCAAAAGGCCGCCAAATCTTTTCTCCATGCTCTTCCTCAAAGCTGCCACCATGGTGCCCAGGTGTACAGGCTGCAGGTTCTGCAAGTGGTGATATAGTCCCACCACTGATGGAACCACTGCAGAAATGGTCACCCTCTTTTCAGCTTGTACTGCCATTGTGGCTTCTTGGAAGGGCTGCAGAACTTGGCTCAATTCCTTGAGCTGGCCATACTCCCTGGCGGAAGGTTTCAGGTTGGTGTGTTTCACATGGTCCAGCACCTTTGTCACCTCTTCCTCATCAAGTTGAAGGAATGTGTTGATGTGGTGCAGGGTGCTGTTCCATCTTGTGCTAGTGACTTGAGGAATGGTCGCATTGGGCCCAAAACTTTTCTCAAACATGTCCTTGAACGCAGTACTTGTATGGAGAAGGCTACAAGTTTTGGACACCTTAGCTAGCGCTGTATTCATTTTGGCTTCTTTGAGGCCGTCACCCACACAGAGCTGCAGGGTGTGAGCAAAGCAGGCCAGCCTCCTCAAAGGCAGGTGATGCTTGACATGGTCTGCAGAACCACCGGCCTGCTGCACAAGGCTAGCAACCACTTCCTCATCCACATCCTCCCAGTAGTCTGAGTTGTGCAGTGTGGTGCTGCTGCTTCCCTCTGAGTCGCTGCAGTGACTGTCTGCATCTTCTTCTGCCATATCTTGGTTTTGGAGTGCAGGCGGTGATGCTTCCTTATGGGTGAAGTCAGTGGTGAACGCCTTGATCATGTTACTTGCATTGTCTGTGATGACGTAGCGGATTTTGTCTTTCACATTGAAAGACATGCAGATGTTGTCAAACACCTCGAAGATGTTCTCGCCTGTGTGTCTCCCCAGAAACCTTTGGCACGCCAACAGTCTTGTTTTCAGTTCAAAGTCCAAGATGGTGGAAACAGAGAGGAGGCGACATACAACAGAAGAGATCCCCAAACCATTGCAAAAAGGTTGGGGGGGAATTGCTAGTTACTTAGCTTTCCCTCTCAAGGAAGAAGCCTCCTGACCACCCCACAGTATCAGTGCAAGTGGCAAGGTAGGACTGGGGCAGTAGAGAAGCTGTGGTAGGGAGCTTCCTGCTGGGTCTTTCTGATCTAACCAGCATTTATTCCTGATTTTCACTCAATCACCCCAACTTCTCTCTCTTTCTCTGTGTGTGTGTGTGTGTGTGTGTGTGTGTGTGTGTGTGTGTGTGTGTGAGAGAGAGAGAGAGAGAGAGAGAGAGAGAGAGAGACACACACACACACACACACACACACACACACACACACACACACACACACACACACATGTAGATGTGCTCTGCAAAGTTAATCCTTGCCGCCGTGGTGTTTATTCTGCCAAGTGCCACAAAGCTGGGAAACCTGCCTAAAAAAACACATTCCTCAAATTCTAGATCAGCCATTGCATCCTGAAGCAAGAGATGTTCCCCTCACAAAAAGAAGTACTGCTTAGAAAAAGGAAAAACAACAACAAGCTCTCTGGCAACTCAGATCACACACATGCACATGCAAGTCTACAGTAAAAGAAAAAATTCCCAACAAACTCCACTATCTTTACAGCTCTTATTAAAAGTGCTGTAGATTTTGAAGGAACACACCTCTGTCTTTTCTCCTCTCGGGTCCTTAAGAAGGATGAGGACTTGTCTGAAGGCACTGCCAAGACTCCCAGGCCACCAAGGGTGGCAGAATAAAAACAGCAAATCCACCACACCATATACAGCTGGTGGAACCCCCAGAAATTCTCTAACATTGTGCCTGCCCTTTTCTTTAACACATTTTGGGGTTAACTGTGTTGCCTACAGTGTTCTATTCTGCTCTGTAGACTTAATTAATCACACAATTCAATCTGAAGGGGGGGGGGAAACACATTTTGTCAGATAAGTCAGAAGGAAAGCAATGCATCATTCAAGTAGATGCTGCAGAAAAGCAGCAGCTATTTTAAAACCTTGAGTAGTTTGGATAAATAATATCACCAGAATTATTCATCATCTCCCACCCCACTTTCTCACAGCAGTTTCTTCTCCCTCTCACACAACACCAGAACCAGGGGACATGCACTAAAATTGAGTGGAGGGAGAGTTAGAACAGACAAAAGAAAATATTTCTTTACCCAGCGTGTGATTCATCTGTGGAACTCCTTGCCACAGGATGTGGTGATGGCATCTGGCCTAGATGCCTTTAAAGGGGGTTTGGACAGATTCATGGAGGAAAAGACCATCACAGGTTACAAGCCATAAGCATCCTCCTGGTTTTAGAGGTGGGTTTTCTCTGTGCCAGGTGCAAGGGAGTGTCAACGGGAAACAGGTTATCTTGTTGTCTTGTGTGCTCCCTGAGGCATCTGGTGGGGCCACTGTGTGATACAGGAAGCTGGACTAGATGGGCTTTTGGCCTGATCCAGCAGGGCTCTTCTTATGTTCTTATGTTCAGTTTGTGAAGAGAAAATTCTTCCTTGGTTGCCTTATAGATCGGACATAAAACTCAAGTTAACTCGTCCATGAACAATTCTGATGTGCATGTGGATATTTCAAAGATCACTGGAGCTGTTTGGACCCTTTTTCTTCCAAGACCCCACCTCAGCTCAACATGTTAGAAAGGGGGGGGGGGAGAAAGCAGAACATACAGGAGCCAGGATGGTGTAGTGGTTTGGGAGTTGGACTTAGACCTGGAAGATCCAGGTTCAAATCCCCGCTAAGCCATGAAGCTTCCTGGGTGACCTTGGGCCAGTCACTATCTCTCAGCCCCACCTACCTCACAGGGTTGTTGTGAGGACAAAAGGAGGGGAGAAAATATGTACACCACTCTGAGCTCCTTGGAAGGGCGGTATAAAAATGTGAAAAATAATAAAATAATAACAGTCTTTGTTCAAACTTCAGCTCATTCAACTGGATTCTCTCTTTCCTGCCTGCAGTTCAATCAATTGGGGGGGGGGGGTTGCAGAGGAATAGTAAATATCTGAGGGTGGTAAACTTTACCTTCCAATCAGTCAGAACTATATGATTTTTGATATAAAGCTTTCATTTCACCCTTTTGCCCCTAGTACTAGTAAGAAAAGAGAAAATCAAGTTATTACACATTCCACATGCTCTCACACTGTAGTGGGTTGTTGTGTTTGTGTAAAGCGCAGGGATGGATTTTAAAAGCCAAAGTTGCATAGGTCACTTTTTGTGAATTATCTGAAGCATCATTAAATCACTGGGTGATACTGTTAAATGCATGGGTGCTAAAATTCCCTTGTTTCATATAAGGTCAGATCAGATCATTCTTCCCTGCATTCTTTGTGAGGGTCACACGGGGGCTGGGCGCTGAAGAACGCCTCACTCATCAGCTGCTGCTGCAACAATGAATCTAATAATAATAAATGCCAGAGGGAAAAAAACCACAACAGCAAAGTGTACAGGCTCCCGGGGGGGGGGGTTAATAAAGCCTCAAGGAGTAAACTCCAGCTGGCCAGCCAGCCACCAGCCCAGCGCTGCTGTAGCAATGCAGGACACACGTGGTCGCTAGGCTCCTGGAAAAGGGTCGCGGGGAGGGGGCCACCCCAGAGCGCAGCAACAGAAAAAAAAGTAATGAGGAAGACAAGATGAACACAAAAAAACCCACCAAGCTTACAAACCAAAGAAATCAGAAACCACCACCCCCCCCCCCCACACACACACACTGTGTCATGGTCTCAACTCTTTCACTCACGCACACACGCTCACAGTGAGAGATCACACACTCACTCATCAACTGCTGCTGCAACATTCTAATAATAAATATAGATAGGAGTATGTTATTGATCATCACCAGATCAGATGATATTGATGAAGAATTTCTCCTCTGGAACGAAGAAGGCAAGCTGCAATAGATGATGATGCACGTAATGTAACTCACTTCACGAAGGAGCAAGAGAGGAGAGGGAAGAGGCAGGAAGCTGGCCGCTTTTTCAAAAACCAGACCCGACCCCTCCACCTCCAACAGCCAATGTTTTTTTATTGTTTTTTTTAAGTAACTAATTAACCAATTAAGCAGCCACACTGAAATGCGGGGCAGGGTGGGGGATGCAGATCGTTCGCACACAATATGCAGCAACTTCCTTCACTGATCACTCTCCCTGTGAGCAAACAAATGGAAATCTACAATGCTGGAATGCCCCTGGGCAGACGGAGCAGGAGGAACTGACAAGGGGGCTGGGAAAGGAAGCAAAGCACGCAGCTTTTGTTGATGTCGTGCCGGCCATTTGGCTGTTAAAGAAACATGACTCGAGTCATTACACCCACGAGTACCGAGTTTAGCGAGTAAGTGCTTTCAACAAGTAAGAGTAAATGCGAGTCCCTGGGGGTTAGGCTTACCATTCGTCCCGGTTTCTCCGGGACAGTCCCGGAAATCGGACCCGATTCCCGGTCGTGTCCCGGGGGATGAATGGGCGCCGCCATCTTTTTTTTAAATTTTAAACTTACCGGGCAGCATCTTGGGTCACGAAATCTCGCGTGATCCAAGATGTCGGCGCCCAAATCTCGTGAGGGCATGATGCCCTCACAAGATTTGGGCGCCAACATCTTGAATCACGCGAGATTTCGTGACCCAAGATGCCGGGAAGTTTGAAATTAAAAAAAAAAAAGAAGATGGCGGCGCGGCGAGCGGGTGCTTCTCCAGGTCGTCAGCGGCACCGGGGGAAGCACAGTGCTTGCCCGTGTTGCGCGAGCCTGCTGGAGGCTCGCGCTGGCCGGGCAAGCAGGCTGTGCTTCTCCGGTCTCCCAGCAGCTCCATGCGGTGCCGCTGGGAGACCGGAGAAGCACAGCCTGCTTGCCCGGCCAGCGCGAGCCTCTAGCAGGCTCGCACAACGCAGGCAAGCAGGCTGTGCTTCTCTCCGTGCCGCTGGTCTCGCAGCGGCACCAGGAGAAGCACAGCCTGCTTCTTGCCCGTGTTGCGCGAACCTCCTGGAGGCTCGCGCAACTCAGGCAAGCAGGCTGTGCTTTTCCCGGTGCCGCTGCGAGACCAGCGGCACTGGGAGAAGCACAGCCTGCTTCTTGCCTGTGTTGCATGGAGCCGCTGGGAGGCACAGCCTGCTTCTCAACCTTGGGCCGACCAGCGACCACCGACCAGCTACCACCGACCAGTGACCAGCGACCAGCTAAGCGTATTTTTTAAATATATATTTTTAATAGAAATATTAATTATTTATTTAAAAATTTCGGACGTGCTTCGCGCGTGCTTCTTTATAAATTAATTATTTAAAAATTAATTATTTATTTAAAAATTTCATCCATTTCATTCCATCCTTCCTGTGTTCCTCCTCTAGCATTCTGTAATGTAGCATTCCTCTGCAAAGGAGGAGGCACGAGTGCTTGGCACCACAGTAAGGGAGACAGATAAGTAATGGGTGCGCGGGGGGTGGGCGGGGCGGAGAACATTGGATAAGTGACTCCGCGGATATGGGATCCACGGATACAGGGGGACACCTGTATACCAAAAATTCTCCAGGTGGTTTACATAGCAAAGGGAATAAGAAGATGATTCCCTGTCCCAAAAGGGATCACAGTCTCAAAAGAAGCACAAGGAAGACACCAGCAACTGTCATTGAAAGATACTATGCTGCGATGAATAGGGACTGTTGCTACAGTATTTCCCAGTTAAATATAAGCGCCTCCACTTTAAAAGGTGCTCTCTATAAATCTCCTTTGGAAGTTGCAATCCTTGGCACGTAAGTACGTGAGAGTCTCCCTCCCTATGTGCCACTTTATGAACAATGTATATTTTCCAACTAGCAGCAGCTGCAGCAGGAAGATAAGCAAAAAGGTGAAGCAAAAGGAGAAAAGGCATGACTAGGGGACCTGGCAGGCAATGATCTAGTTTGGAGGTAGGTAGGGGAAGAACACAACCACTCATAGGACAAAGCACAAAGCCATGTGGGGAAGAAGGGGAGATTCAGAGCCGCAATCTAGGGCGCTTCAGTGGCTTCAGCACACACTATGCAAATCTGTATAAACTTAATAAATAAACACATCAGTGGCTTAATAACTATGCATCCGCTAAATGTCCAAAGGTTTCAGTAGCTCAAAATGAGTTTGAGCTTTTGCACACATTGGAAGTGAATGTATGCAAAAAGCTCAAGTCCTTTTGAGCACTTCATTAGAATGCTTGCAAAAGCCTGAGCCTTTCATAAACCATCAAATCACTCATAAAGCCTCAAATTCAAACCACCTTCAACTGACGGTGCTGCCACCTCCTGGTTCACTTCTCCCAAAGCAAAGTGCTCACCTTTGGGTGCATGAAGCAGTAGCGTAGTCGGGGGGGAGGGGTGGTGGCGCGGTAAGTGCTGCACGGCGTTACACGGAGGTGCAAAGTGGCCCCTCCAACTCGCCATCGGAGCCAGTCAGCATTGCCTTTGCTGCCAGGCTGGCTCCGACAACGAGTGGGAGGGGCCACTTTGCAACTCTGTGTAACATTGTGCAGCACTTACCATGCCACCTGCCCCCCTCTGACTACCCTACTGGCATGAAGGCAGTGGTGCCTTCCAGGATTCCAGCAGCACCTTTTCCCAGTGGCTACTGGTACAGATAGCCCTAGTCCAAGAATGCCCAGTGAGACATGAATGTCATGCCCATCATTTTTGTCCAGGAGAAGGGCCTCTGGGGGTCCCTCCCAGGTGGGAATGATGCAAATGGATCCATTTCCTGTTAGGGGTTCTAGAAGTGCTGCCAGTCATGCTGGAAGTTATGGAAGTGCCCACTGCACTGTCAAGATAAGTGCACAATATTTTTTTTTGGGGGGTAGATAAAAAGTGGAGTCGGCAGTGGAAGCAGTTTTGGGTGCTTTACATTCAGACCTGTTCAAGTGGTCAATTCAATTACTGTACAGTACTTCCCAAAGTCTTAACCTTGTGAGATGGCCTCTATTTGTCTTATAGTCGAACAGCTGTATTTTTGAGCACACTGATTGAATGTTCATGACATTTCTACCCAAAGAAAGATATATCTATTGAATTGCTGCCTGTTATTCAGTTTTTGCGAAGAGAGGAGTCTCTGGAGAAGACTCTGATGCTGGGAAAGATTGAAGGCAAAAGGAGAAGGGGAAGGCAAAGGATGAGATGGTTAGACAGCATCACCGATGCAACGAACATGAAAATGAGAGAACTCAGGAAGATAGTGGAGGACAGGAAGACCTGGCGGGATATGGTTCATGGGATCACGAAAGGTCGGACACGACTTAACGACTGAACAACAACAACCTCAAAAAGGATATAGTTGAATTGGAAAAGGTGCAGAAAAGAGTGACCAGAATGATTCGTGGGCTGGAGCACCTCCCTTATGAGGAAAGGCTACAGCGTCTGGGGCTTTTCAGCCTAGAAAAAAGGCGCCTGAGGGGGGACATGATTGAGACTTATAAAATTATGCATGGGATGGAGAGAGTGGATAGAGGGAAATTCTTCTCCCTCTCGCACAACACCAGAACCAGGGGACATGCACTATAATTGAGTGGAGGGAGAGTTAGAATGGACAAAAGAAAATATTTCTTTACCCAGCGTGTAATTCATCTGTGGAACTCCTTGCCACAGGATGTGGTGATGGCACCTGGCCTGGATGCCTTTAAAGGGGGTTTGGACAGATTCATGGAGGAAAAGACCATCACAGGTTACAAGCCATAAGCAACCTCCTGGTTTTAGAAGTGGGTTTTCTCTGTGCCAGGTGCAAGGGAGTGACAACAGGAAACAGGTTATCTTGTTGTCTTGTGCTCCCTGAGGCATCT
Source organism: Plestiodon gilberti rubricaudatus (assembly GCA_026170595.1). Classification (NCBI taxonomy): domain Eukaryota; kingdom Metazoa; phylum Chordata; class Lepidosauria; order Squamata; family Scincidae; genus Plestiodon; species Plestiodon gilberti. Next base: position 91,999,751 of record JANXHW010000001.1, read on the forward strand.
GGTGGGGCCACTGTGAGATACAGGAAGCTGGACTAGATGGGCTTTTGGCCTGATCCAGCAGAGCTCTTCTTATTTTCTTATGTTCTTTAACAATTCAGTTGTAAAAGACACAAAGTCCAACAAGATAAAGATAATAAGCTAAGTGGAACTGGTAGCAGTGGAGGCTGAATTTGATCTCTGTATAGGGATTCCCTATCATTCCTGAATACACTAGATGTTGCTACATGAGACTCAGCTTTATACCACGTAATAGAAAAAAATGCTTTGCAAATCTTTGTCACTCGTAAAACTTCAGAAATAAACAAAAAGAAAATGCATTTAAATTCCCAGATACAAACAAGGCAATTCATGTTTCCTGTTCCTCATACTTCCTTTATTTATTTAGTTTTATTTAATAACATGTATATCCTTCTTTTACCTTCACATTTGAAGATGCACAAGGCAGCTAACAGCATAATGCTTAAAAACAATATAATCAATATAATAAAATTGACATAAAATTACCATAAAAGCAACACGAGCACTGAGAAATAAACAGAGAAACTGAGCAGCAAAATCAAAAGGGGAAAGCCAAATGAAATAAAAATGTTTAGCCTCTACTGGAAGGTTAACAGAGAGCATACATTCTCAACTGAATGAGGAGTTTCACCAATGTGGTGCTGCCACAGAGAAGGTCCTCTCCTTTGTTGCCATCAATTTGCCTCAGCTAACCAGTGTCACACACGAGGGCCCTCCCCCAAATGTATGAATGTCCTTTAACATACAGCTTTCAGATGAATAAACTGTGCTCCCCATTGCACTCATGACCATGGGGGTACATGCAAAAGTGGGTACATTGACTTCAGATGATATCAGGAAAGGCAGAAAATAGGAAGCCCTATTCTACCTATTCTGAGTTGTCTGTGACGGATCAAGAGAGGGATCTTGGGGTGCTGGTGGACAGGTCGATGAAAGTGTCGACCCAGTGTGTGGCGGCTGTGAAGAAGGCCAATTCCATGCTTGGGATCATTAAAAAAGGGATTTAGAATAAAACGGCCAATATCATTATGCCTTTGTACAAATCGATGGTAAGGCCACATCTGGAGTATTGTGTCCAGTTCTGGTCACCACACCTCAAAAAGGATATAGTTGAATTGGAAAAGGTGCAGAAAAGAGCGACCAGAATGATTCGTGGGCTGGAGCACCTCCCTTATGAGGAAAGGCTACAGCGTCTGGGGCTTTTCAGCCTAGAAAAAAGGCGCCTGAGGGGTGACATGATTGAGACTTATAAAATTATGCATGGGATGGAGAGAGTGGATAGAGGGAAATTCTTCTCCCTCTCGCACAACACCAGAACCAGGGGACATGCACTAAAATTGAGTGGAGGGAGAGTTAGAACAGACAAAAGAAAATATTTCTTTACCCAGCGTGTAATTCATCTGTGGAACTCCTTGCCACAGGATGTGGTGATGGCACCTGGCCTAGATGCCTTTAAAAGGGGTTTGGACAGATTCATGCAGGAAAAGACCATCACAGGTTACAAGCCAGAAGCAACCTCCTAGTTTTAGAAGTGGGTTTTCTCTGTGCCAGGTGCAAGGGAGTGTCAATGGGAAACAGGTTATCTTGTTGTCTTGTGTGCTCCCCGAGGCATCTGGTGGGGCCACTGTGTGATACAGGAAGCTGGACTAGATGGGCTTTTGGCCTGATCCAGCAGGGCTCTTCTTATGTTCTTATGTACCTACGCTCTTAGCACCATTCATGCTTACTCAGAAGAAAGTCTCACTTTTTTCAAGGGGTTTTACCCCAAGGAATGTGTGCATAGCATTGTAACCTCGGAGCCTGTTAACACACCTGATTTCAATTTTCGAGCTCAGTTGAATTTGGAAATACAGTCACTTCTTGTTAACTGCCAGCTCTGATCCTGTGGATTTGCTTATCTCTGTCAATAAAAGCGTTACCTATGTTGCCACACACGCAGTCTCTTCGCGCCCATTCGCTGCCCAAAAAATTCCGAGCGGGACTTTTCGCCTATCACACAGTTCTTGTGGCTTCTGTTCTCGTGGCTTAAGGTATTCTCAGTTGTTCTCATCAGCTTAACAAGTCGCAGTTAAGTGCTAAGTGCTGACTGAACACAGTAATGACATAATCTGAGCTCAGCAAATTTATATGCAAAGTTTAGATTAATGGGGCAGAGAGGTGAAAGGTCTTAAACTGAAATCAGAACTAGATTTTTATTACAGTATTTGAAAACCTTTTTACAAAATGTTTTTCTAAGTTTAACTTAATAAGTTCATATAGTTTATAGTGAAGAGGGTCAGCGGGAACCTAACGCCATTTTCCCCATAGGATCAATGATTCAGTAACTGTGGGGTTTTCCAGGAACCTGAGTTAACTCTAAATTCTAAGAATATTGTTGTGGAATTTGCTGTTGAATTATTAATAATAATAATGTGATCTGATAAGAGACTGAACAGGAAAATTACATTTTAGGCCATTTAGAGGAATTCCTAAATTTGGTTGGGAAAATGTAGGGCAATTAGTCATGGCAAACGTTTGTGGAAAAGTGTTTTCCCTGGGACAAAGTTGACCACAAGGAAGTGACTGCTCTCTTTTGAAATGATGCTAGGGCGGAGGTTCAAAATGCTGAAGAGGATGAATTGCCTACACAAACTGGAGTCTAGCTGAGATGGCAGAACTTGGGGTCAGAAAATTGAAGCTTAGTGGTATGTGCTTAGATTGGGTCAGTGATATGGGAAGTAGGATCAAATATCATTGTCATTTGACCCAATGCACAATGTACTGAGACCCAATGTCTCAGAAAAAGAGACCATTCATTGGAGAGTCTAGTTGATTTGAGCAAGCTTCGCTTAGAAGCTAAGCATAAAGACCATCACTCTCTGTTTGCAACATACGATTTGGGAGGCAGATATTGCAGATTAGTTCATAATGCGGTAGACTATTTTATTCTCACTGATGATGGTGCTATTGACAGTAAAAAGGAAGTTCTACAGGTGAAATCATTTGAAGTGCCTCTTAATGGTGTGGCACAAACCACATGCTCTCTGCAGGAAGCTGATCTGTAAGGGAAGTGTTGTTTGGCCATCCAGAGTGGAAACCATTATTATGACAGACTGCTGCGGGCATTTCTCCACAACAGAGAAGCCTTAGCTGCTGAAGACCAAACCAAATGTTACGATGAATGTGCATAATGTGGCTCTGTGTTTTTGGGGTTGGGATGGTTGTAATTAGCATGGGGTGGCATGAAAGGAGGATAAATGGTAGTTGGGGTGGGGGCGGGGATAGAATTTTGGAGTTGCTGCTGTTCTGATTCCAATCGCAGCTCCCCTGCATGCTATTTTTATTGGGGCAGGGGAGGTCTCCGTAGGCTTCCAACAGAAACTTTTGCTTTCCAATAAAAATAGTGTATGGGTGAGGGGAAGTGACTGACATCAGAACCACCATGGGGCAAAAAATGTGAAAGCTCACCTAACTTCCTGATGTGGCTTTGCCCTGTTTTGTAGCCTCTCTCTCTCTCTCTCTCTCTCTCTCTCTCTCTCTCTCTCTCTCTCTCTCTCTCATACACACACACACACACACACACACACACACACACACACACACACACACACACAGAGACCATATTTTTGAGGACCGGAACAAGCCGCGCCAGGCCGCGTGTGCACATGTGCGTGGCTCATTCCGATGAAAGGCTCGTTCCGAAGAGGATCACGCATGAGGCTCGTTCCAAAGGACTTCGAGGCAGGCCGCGTTGTACAATTGAGGGGCTGGACGAAAAATGGCGGTGGCAGAACCCCCGGATTTCCTGGGACGGCTACCATACGCCCTGGGACACCGGGATACGCTTATCATACGTCCTGGAATGGCCTGTACCTTCCCAGATTTTGAGGTTGTATCCCAGCGTCCTGGGACGTATGGTAGCCATCCCGGGAAATCCGGGGGTACTGCCGTCGCCATTTTTCACCATTTATATATATCCAAAAAAGTCTGTGGAATTTTAAGGATTCACCTAAAATTCACCTAAAATTTTAGGCAAGCCACTCACCTTTGATGTAGACTTGAGTCTATTGACTCGGACTTGAGTCAGACTCAAGTTGCGTCAATGACTTGACTCGGACTCAACTCGGCGATTGTAAAAGACTCGAAAGACTCGACTCGATATATGAAGCCTTTTATGATAAGTCCAATTTTGTTCACGTTTAAACCCGTTTTCTCCATTAAATAGGTAGCGCAACTCCCAATCAAAGACTCAGGACTTGGGGGCAAAGACTTGGGACTTGACTTGAGACTTGGACCCAGAGACTTGGAACTTGACTTGAGACTTTGAGTCAGAGACTTGATCCACATCCCTGGGATTCACTAAACAATGACTACCCCTGCACATTCTTGGTGGAGACACCCAGTCAAACTCTGGGCATACAGTTACAGCAGAATCCTATACACCTCTACTCAGAAATACAAGTCCTTGAGTTCAATGGGATTTACTCCCTGGTAAATGTGTACAGGATTGGGCTGTTAGCCACTTCCAGCTAACTGCATCAAAGAGAATGGGAGGGATGAACATATCTTGCTCTTCTTGTAGGTGTATGGAGTTAATGGAATGTACCTTTCTCATCCGCAGGCACTATGTTGTATGTTATGCCAGAAGGTAAACATGGTAATGTGGACTCTTTGGAAAGATTACAATATAAAATAGAGAAAGAAAGTGCACAGATTTTTGTGGCGAAAAACAAAAAAAAATGCCTCAAATAAATAAAATGGTTAATGATGTAATATCTTTGTGAGAGGTGAACTGGGATAGTTTTACAGCTTTAAAGGAAAGGTGGACAGGGATTTTAAGATGAAAAAGCCTCGGAGTGGACCTTGTGTGTGGTACTGAGAAAAAGAAATAGTATAAGAATTCCAGCTATGTTCTATACATAAGTCCAAAATTATTGATAAAGACCCACTAAGGAGATAACAAGGAGGAAAAAAATGCCTGTGGCTACACTGAACTTTGGTATGTCAGGTCAGTGTGAATCCAAAAGCTTATGAACAGAGCACTTGTTTCCCATGAGCAAGATGATGCTGTAACTGCAGCAAACCGAAAGAAAAACCTGTGCATTTGAATTAATGGAGAATGTGTCTGCTTGGCCCTCTGAAAGGTGTTCAAAGAAACATCGCAAAGACTGGATCTCTGAAGTAATTTAAAGACAAAATATTGTGTTGGGTTGTTAATGGGGGATACTGTCTGAACATGAACTGCAAAAGGGGACTGTTTTTAGTGTAAAGGGAAAAAGTGTATTGGTAAAGGAAAATAATTCATACATTTGAATTCATACATTTATCATGTATTAATAACCAATGGTGAATCACCTTGAATGTCTTTGGTTTCTTGTTAACCCTGCCATTTGTCCTCTTTTCAAGGAGAACTCTCCACTTGTATTGATGAACAAGTGACACTTCCAGGCCCTTGTCGGGCAGTATGCCTGGATGAGGCAAATGAGAGCACACTAGCTAACTATGTCCCTTGTGTAAATGTGCCAACTCCCCCTATGCCCCTGGCTGTCTGGACATTCAGCATTTGTTTTAAAGGGCAGGTGCTGAATGTGTGAACACTTTCTCTGTGTCAGGCTTCCAATATGCATGCCTTACCTGGGAACAAGGCCCACTGAACTCAATGGAGTTTACGTCTCAATAGACATGATTCAGAATGCTCTGCATATTGTCTGGATCCAGAAAGCTTCTTTATACCAAGTCAGGGTGTTCGTTCTTCGAGTTCGGTATGTATTGATTGTCAACCCTGACTGGCAGCAACTCTCCAGAATTTCAGTCAGGATCCCTAGCCCTACCTGAAGATGTCAGGGATTAAAACCTGGAACCTTCTTCATGCAAAATATGTGCTCTGAGACTGAGCTACAGCCCCTTCTCCTTCAGACAATAATTGAAACCACTGCATATACTATTGAGAGGTGGTATAACATAGCGGAAAAGAGTGTAAGCTTTGAGCCAGCACGTTTTGGACAAGCCAGTAAGTTACAATTTCTCGTTGCCTCAGCTCCCCTATCCCCATCTGCAATATGAGGATAATAATAGATTGAGGGCGAGATCCAGCCCAAAGTTCCAGTGCCGGATCGAGCGCCCCGGAGCCAGAAGGCATCGCAAACATGCCGTAAGGCACATTTGTGTCTCCTTTAGAGCATGCAGCCGGCGGCAGAAGGTAAGTCTCCGTCACCAGCCGCATGGGCAGTTCGGGCGGTGAGGGAGGGGGACCATTGGCCAAGCCGGCCCGGGAGGGGGCAGGGGATGGCGTCAGCCATATCCCTGTCCCCACCAGGCTGCCTCAGCCGTTACGCGGCTCCTCCGACTTCCGCCAGAAGTCCGAGGAGGCCAATAGGGCTGGCCCTGGTTTACAACAGGGGTAGGGGACAAATGTCCCCTTCCCCGAGTAGACCTCCGGACCGCCACATGGCAGTCTGGATGTACAAATCCTGTGTAAGGATCCACCGCTGGACCCTTACACAGGATTTGGCTGTGACTTATCTTCCTACATTGTTGCAAAGAATACTGAGACAAGGTACATGTAAAGCACTATATAAATGCAAAGTATTATTATTACCACTTCAGACAAACTACTTAGATGTAGGGAGATGGCTGCTCCCATTCAACTGGAAAAGATAAACAGCCCAGTCCTCTGTGTGTTTATTTTGAATTAAGTCTAACTGTCTTCATTGGGCCTTACTGACAGATAACAATGGTGCATAAGACTGCAGTCTAAAACCTATAATTGATTTCTCAGACAACTTCCTTGGTTCCCTTGGAAGCGTTAACCTTCAGACCAAAAGTGAGCTCCAGGCCCTTCAGACACGGACTCATCATTACACCTTCCCTCAAGAGCACTGACATTCGGCAAGCTTTTTCTCGCTCGGCTTCGGAATTCTAAATTCCCTATGAACTACTCCCTGATTGGGCTGGAAGAGACAGCAGAAATGCCTAATGAGCCATCACTGACTGATCACCTGACTTGCACCTTCTGCTTGCTTGTACAGCTGCCAGCAATGCTCCCTTAATTGCTCCCAGCTTGGGTTAGTTAGCCATAAGCGAATTGACCTGATTGTCACCTTGTAAAGACAGAACCAGAATCCTGCCTTGCTGTCATTGGAAGTGTGTATATATACACACTTCCAATGATGGCGAGTCAGGATTCTGGTTCTGTCCATACATACATACATACATACAGTATTTATATACCGCCTTTTCTGGTCAGTGGATTTCTCCTCTGACTTTATTCAAGGCGGTGTATGGTGTACATATTTATTACTACAGTGTTATGAATGAACTAGAAAGGGAGATGGCAAGAGTGTTGGGCAAACTGCCTTTTGTAATTGAAGAAAGGTTTGATTAAGGCACAGTTAATGGAATGGATAGAGAATACGATGTGAAGAAATAAGGTGGTATAGGCGTAATCCTGAACTGAGATATTGTATTAAAGTAGAGCTTGAAATAGATAGGCAACTATGGACTGGTAATATATTCAAGTCAGAGAGGAAGAGGAAATGTGAAGGTGAGGATATTGCTGAGCCAGAACATTGGAGAGTAGGAGGAACAAAGGCTGATAACACCATTGGGTAATTGGGGGGCAGCATTTGACATGCCACCCCAAGTGTCAAGAGGTCTTGGTCTGGACCTGTCTGGGAATTTTCAGTTAATGGGAAAGCATTTATCTCCTCCCTAACTGCCTTACAGCGCAATCCGACTTAACTTTTGCGCCTGTTTAACCAGCGGCACAGCGAGAACGGGAGGCCCCAGAATGGAAAAGGGATTCAAATCCCTTTTGAAGTCCTCTTTTGGAGGGGATTTGAATCCCTTTTCCGTTCTGGGGCCTCCCGTTTTCACTGCGCCGCTGGTTACACCGGCACAAAAGTTAAGTCGGATTGCGCTGTTAGTAGTATGAAGATATCTGTTTATTGGTTTGTTATATAGATATGCTCTCACAGAGTCTCCCTGAAGTGGTTTCCCTAGCATTTTACCACATGATGAGTCAATAGGAGAAAAGAGTGAGGACAAGATGGGAGACAAGACCGAGGCACCGATTGTGGAAGGCGAACAAAATGCTGGCTGAGTTGCCTGGGTGGCCAGGACAATGATTGCTCCAGCTTGGCTAGTACCATATGGGAAGTCTTATGAGAGGAGGAAATCTTTTCCTGCAGTTGCTTAGCTTGTCTCATCCTATTTAGGGAACAGGGGGCGGCAGGATGTGAGGAATATTATCAGCTGAGGGTGGGATGCCAAGGCAATTGGTCTGCAAGGATGCCAAGGAGGAGGACAGACCAGATGGCTGTGAATCTCCTCACCGCTATATCTGAGGCCTGTCAGGGAAAGCATGCCACTCCAGGTTGCTGAAATGTCTTTTATATTTGGTAAAGTAAGAGATCTTCCAGGGCTGGAGCTTCTGAAGGAGACATATTATATGCTTGAGGAATCAGAAACTGACTCTGTTCAAGATGGCCATGTTCTGGACTAGTGGTCCACACTGGTTGTTGCTTCCTTGTCAGTGGATTGTGTACAGCAACATTTGATGGAGAGTCAACAGTCTGTGGTGTTGTCTCAGGTTGATGATACATCACTCAGTGGTAGGCTATTGTCATCCAGAAAAGGACAACACCCTATTGGTGTGACAAGTCAGCTACCTGGATAGGAGACAGCCTCCTGGTATGGTTTGCTGTGAGCAAAATACATGCCTTAGGGCTCAGTCCAGCCCAACTCAGGCACAGTTGAGGCCCAATTGTGGCACAATTGGGGCCCAAAATAGGACCGAGTTAGGCTGCAACTGTGCCTGAGTTAGGCAGGAGGCAAGAGCAGTGGGCCAGGATCGAGGCAAAACTTACCACAGAGGCAGGCAGGCACCTGTGGGGAGCTGTCAGTCTTGTGGAAGTGAAGAGCCCCCTCCTCAGCTCGTCTGTGTGCACCTCCCACAGCTGCTGCAGCATTCGCAACAGATGGGCAGCCACAGGTGGGCCTGCAGGCACTGGGCGTGCGACAGTCAGCGGAAGGGCAGAGGTTGTGCCAGTGCCAGCTGCCCCAGGGCACCCTGGGCATTAGCCACCTGCCGCAGGGAGGAGTGCCACTGCCCTCCCTCCTGCAGAAGGTGATGCCACCCCCAAGCCACGTTGAGGCTGCACGTGGGAGTCATGGGGGGAGGGGGTGGGAACGTCACACACAAGGGGGGGGTCTCATGAAGTCTGGAACCGCCTCTGCCAGGACATGCCCGTGCGCTGCCTGAAGCCCTGGGCCTCCAGGGCCGTGGCTATGCCCACAAAGAAGGCATCCCGGCATGCCTTCTGCTCCGTGCCCCGGCCAAGACCGAGAGATGCCTTGGGCTTGTCTGCTGCGAGCGGGAAGGGCTCACGCAGCTCATCACACCCCCAGATGGGGCAACGTTGGCGCCTCGCGGCAGGCGCTCCAGCGGGGTGGGGGATGCCAGCATCCATCATCAGGGAGTGGGAGGGGAGGCAGGCACACAGACAGGGGGTGCTGGGGAGGGGCACGGGTGGGTCAGAAACAGACAGACAACAAGGCTGGTGGGAGAGGGATACAGGGAGAGGGGTCTGCAGAGACCAATAGGGACACAGGGATCACTTCGCAGATGGAGGCAATGCAGGAACGGCCGCCTCTCATGCAGACGGACCGAGGGCGGTAACGGACGCCGTTGACGGGCGGACTGAGGGCGGAAACAGACGCCGTTGACGGGCGGACACGGACGCCGTTGACGGGCGGACCGAGGGTGGGTGAGAGCCCCGGTTGCTGAAAGGGCTCTTCACGGCCACAGGCAGAACAGCCCTCTCTGCCCTAGAGGGGGGCAGAGAGGAGAAGAGATGAGAGAAGTGGGGTGTTAGAAAAGTTTTCAAAGTCCCACTTTGTGGCTGCTGGGGGACAGAACCCCACGCCACGTGCTCAGAGAGAGAGAGAGAGAGAGAGAGAGAGAGAGAGAGAGAGAGAGAGTGAGTGGAGGGCTGGGGCTGGGCTTTTGTGGGAAAGAGGCTGGGTGGGGCTGGGTGCTGATAGGGTAACTATTTGGTCCGGTTCCAGAGTTAGGCCACAACTGTTCCGTCCTAACTCAGGCACAACTCGGGATCAGGGTGTTAGTACTTTTCAGGAGAGGGCTGGTGTGGGTAAGGTAAAATGGCTCCTATGGGTCTCCTCACATTTGGGTCCACCCTTTTTGTTGACCCAAATTTTGTGCCTGAGTTGGGCTCGAGGGGGCGTGTCAGGGGCTCTCCAGCGTCTGGAACCGGAACAAATTTGTAACCGCCCCCGTCACTCCCCCGACACGCCCACTTTTAGGCCACAATTGTGCCTGAATTGTGCAGTTGTGCCTGAATTGTGCCGGAACCCAATTCAGTCACAATTGCAGCACAAATTCAGCCTCTGTGGCACAATTCAGGCACAACTCGGGCCTAAAGCACTTAGGCTGCAATTGTGCCTGAATTGTGCTGCTGAGGCCTTAGGCTGGACTGGGCTGTGTATGCCTCTTGATGCAATGCCTTATATATCTTCATACTGACAGCCCAGAGGTTCACTTCAGGTTTTGTTGCCCTCCATTTCTATTCCTGAGTGAACAAACAAACAAACAGGTCTTATATATTATCAATCAGATATTTCTATCACTACTAAAACTGTGGAGAAACCGGTGAATATTGGTTTGTGAGGATTAAGATGGCATCTCTAAAGGATGGACAAGTAAGCCAACAGCAAGGTCTAATTTACATGGTTCTATTTAACTTTGCAGCACTGGCATAGTAAACAAAGATTTACCATGCTGTGGTCTGTTAAAAATACATATTCTGAACTGGCTTGGTGCCGGAATTATGTGTAAATAGTATTCTGTTGCACCGAGGAATTTGTTAAAGTGTATTCAGAGGATAGGAAGCTACAAAAAACGAACAGAAAAGGTATAAAGCCAATATTAACAATGAAGTAATTATTTTATTATCTCTAAGTAATCAGAAATGTTCAGACTTCAGTGTTTGAACAGGAACTCCTAGAAGCAGTAAGCTCTTATATAAACAGCAAAATGGCTGATATAGAACATGGGGATTGGAGTTTAATGATTGCACAGGGACAGAGGAATTCTTCAATGCAAACAGATGGTCTTCCTAAACATACACCCAAACTCTGGTGAGTGGAAGACAGAATTTCATTTGAGACTTAGGCTGCAATGCTATGTACATTTACCCAGGAGTAAGTTCCATTCAACTCAAGACTTATACAGTGGGTTAGAACGGGATACGATTTCTCAAAAAAAAATGTTCTTAGGGGTTATTTACTGTATTTAAGCAATTTACATCTTGCTTTTCCTTTGCACAAGGCAGCTTCCAAATTTCATTAAAAAAATAACAAAGAAGCTCATAATAAATAAAACAATAAATAAAACAATTAATAAAAATGGGGGTCGGCAAAAAAAGTGCGGCATCTATAGGGAAAAAGCAGCAAGCAGTACATCATAGAGGCCCAGGAGGCAACCACAAGCACATCCTAACACACATCACCCAAACACTTGATGAAACAAAAATGTCATAGCGTAATGAATGAGACGTCATGCCAGATATGTTTTAAAGTGTTTTATTGTATTTTAAAGAAGACTTTTAAAGTATTTTATTGCGCATATGTGTATTTGGGCAGCCCGGTCCAGCCTAAGGCCTCAGCGGCACAATTCTGTCACAAAAGCAGCCTAAATGCCTTAGGCTGAAGTTAGGACCGAATTGTGACGTTGAGGCCGAATTTGTGCTGCAATTGTGACGTACGTACGACGAACTTACGACAGGCGGACCGCGCATGTGCACTACGGGCGCCAGCACAATTCCGTCCTAAGTACAGCCTAAGAGTGGGTGTGACGGGGGAGGTTACGAATTTGAGTCGGATTCCAGACACTGGCGAGCTCCGACACGCCCCCTTGAGCACAGAAACGGAACAAAATTTAGGACGACCAAAAAGGTGGTCACAAATTCGAGGAGACCCATAGGAGCCATTTTCCCTTACACACTCCAGCCCTCTCCTGAAACGTTCTAACACCCTACTCCTGAGTTATGCCTGAGTTAGGACGGAATAGCTGCGGCACAACTCTGGACACGGACACAGATAGTTACCCTATCAGCATCCAGCCGCACCCAGCCTCTTTCCCACAAAAGCCCAGCCCCAGGCCTCCATTCTCTCTCTCTCTCTGAGAACGTGGCGTGGGGTCCTGTCCCCCAGCAGCCACAAAGTGGGACTTTGTCGGTGGAGGGCAAAATTCACAAACACCCCACTTCTCTCATCTCTTCTACTCTCTCCTCTCTGCCCCCCCTCTAGGGCAGAGAGGGCTGTTCTGGCTGTGGCCAACCTGTTTACAGCTGTGCCTGGGCAGCTGCCTCCATGCAAGCATTTGCTAACCCATGTCTTTCTCCCAGCCTCTCTCCCCCCCCCCCACAGGCAACAACACCAGCAGGTAAGAGCAGGGTCTGGGATGGCATGTGTTATGACTTCTGCCTGTTCATGCCAATATATGTTTGACTTTAGCCTGTTCATGCCTTATGTAGGACTTCTGCCTGTGTAAGCCATACCGTAGTACTTCTGCCTGTGTTCGCCTTTATGTAGTACTTCTGTCTGTCAGCACACATATATATGATAGCTGCCTCTTTACCAATGTGTCCTCTGATAGCTGCCTGTTGCCATGTGAGCAGAAAAATATGTGTTTGTGTAAATGTGACTTGCCTGTTAACAAAGGTGTGTTTACTAACCCACAGCCTTGCCCCCACAGGGTCTACAACAGGTCAGTTATGATAGGCTAGCCAAGTACGTAACCCTACAGTTGTGCTGTGTTTTCTCTCCTTCACTGTTGTCCTTTGCAGGATCATGCCCTTCTGATGTCCAGGTAAGCTCCTCACACTGTGACATGCTTGTTACACCTAGCAGCTGTGTTTTCTGGTCTCTCCCTGCAGGCTTTTGCAACCAACACACTGGCTTGACTTCAATGGTGACTGCTACCACACACTGGCTGACATGTAACTCCCCCTTGTTTTTTGTCTCCCCAGGAACGTCCACTACCACCTACCTTCCTGGGAGCACCCCTGGGGCTGCAGGCAGGGTGCCCTACTGTCGTCTGCCTCGATGCTGCCAGAGGTCAGGGAGCCAGCCCTGCAACCCTCCTCAGCTGCTGCAGCTGCTGCTGCTGCTCCACCTCCCTGGCTGCCTACTTGCTGTCCCTCCCCTTTCTATGGAGCAGGCTGTGGTTCCACAGGGGAAGAGCATGCGTCTCCAGGTCCATGGGACACGTGTGCTGCTGCTGCTGCTGCTGCTGCTTTCAGATTGGCTGCTGTGACTACCCCTGGCAGCCTCGCCTGGCCATCTCTGCTAATGTTCCAGAACAATAAAAATGCCCCTTGGGCAGAGCCCCCTTGTGTCCAGTGTTACACAAGCATTGCCCCCCACACATAGACAGCCCCCAGCACACAAGCCCCTGCATGAATCCCGTCCAGGGACTGCCACTTCCTTCCCAGGGAGACCACAGCAGGGGGGCTGCCAGACCCTCAAGGCTCAGAGGGGAGTGGGGAGTTGGGGGGCCTCTCAGGCAGGCAAACAATGACAGGCGACACGGCGCCCATACTGGATCTGCTTGTGTCTGCCGCGTCCGTGGAGAGACCTTTCGGCAACCGGGGCTCTCACCCGCCCACGGTCCTGCCCGTCAACGCGTCCGTTCCGCCCAAGGTCCGTCCATGTCAGTGTGGCTTCCGCCCAAAGTCCGTCTGCATAAGAGGCGCCCGTTTCTGCATTGCCTTCATCTGCGAAGTGACCCCTGTGTCCCTATCGGTCTCTGCAGACCCCTCTCCCTGTATCCCTCTCCCACCAGCCTTGTTGTCTGTCTGTTTCTGACCCACCCGTGCCCCTCCCCAGCACCCACTGTCTGCCTGTCTGTGTGTCTGCCTCCCCTCCCACTCCCTGATGATGGATGCTGGCAACCCCCCACCCCGCCAGAGCGCCTGCTGCGACGTGCTGACGTCGCCCCATCTGGGGACGTGATGAGCTGCGTGAGCCCTTCCCGCTCGCAGCAGACAAGCCCAAGGCATCTCTCGGTCTTGGCCGGGACACAGAGCAGAAGGCACGCCGGGATGCCTTCTTTGTGGGCATTGCCATGGCCCTGGAGGCCCAGGGCTTCAGGCAGCGCATGGGCAAGTCATGTCAGAGGTGGTTCCAGACATCATGAGACCCACCTTGTGTGTGACGTTCCCACCCCCCTCCTTCCCTTCTCTCCCCCGCTCACCCCCCCCCATGAATCCGACGTGCAGCCTCAACATGGCTTGGGGGTGGCTACCCCTTCTGCAGGAGGGAGGGGACAGTCACTCTCCCCTGCAGCAGGTGGCTAATGCATAGGGTTCCTGTGGCGGCTGGCACAGGCATATCGCTCACCTGTCACCTGCCCTGCGCCCGCCACATGACTGGCGCAACCCCCATGCCTGCGGTCGGCCCCTTTGCGACCGGGCTACGACAGACACTGCGGTAGCTGCCATGGATGGACACTGGCACATGCAGACAGAGGCCTCCACACGCACAAGCCAGATGCCTAGCCTGGAGAGCCTGCCTTTCTGGGAGGTAAGTGTTGCCTGGATCCTGGAGTGGTGTTGGCCCACATAAACTTCAGCCTGCCTAACTCAGTCATAACTCAGGCCTAACTCAGGCACAAATTACGCCAAACTTAGGCCACTCTTAGGCCAGATTTGTGGAGGAGTTGGGCTGGACAGGGCCCTAAGAGACTTATAAAGCTACACTTGGAGATACATGTTCTAAACATCTTTAAAGCTTTTTGATGTTTTTATGACCATAATCCCAGTGAAGATGCTTCGATCTTGGTACATTGTAGCCGGTCATAACAGTTTTCGATCTATTTTAATGTTTTGATCCTTCACCGAAAAGCCATGAGAGAAAACTCCATGTTTCCCCCAACTCCTTGTGAAAATACTTTTTATTCAGTGCCTCACTGCCATTTGTAGCTCCGAAGTTCCTTAGGCAATGTATGCACAGTAATTATGAGACGGTGAGACCCACCCTTGGTTCCTGGTTCAACTACCATCAGGGAGACATATGGGGCTTTGGATGAGTAATAAATAGTATTTCAACTTCAGATGGCCAGCCTGGCTTCAGGAAATGTTTGATAGGAAAGAAAAAAATAATGCCAGCCACCTTCGATCTTATACAATGTTGTTAGGAAAGAATTGCCCGCATAAGGCCGCCACTGCTGTAATGATATAGTGCTACAAAGTATATCATTGTTGGCGCAGGAGGTCATCCAGCACATGTACTTTTAGGGAACCCAAAAAAACCTATGTGTTAATCAGCTTGTACAGAGAAGCTGGGAACTTATCCAAACTCTTTATAAGGACATTTCTCCTCTTCAAGGTTGGCTACTAAGGGCAAGACATCCTACTAATTCTGCCTGCCTTGTTCACTGCTATTAATTCCAAGGTTTCACAGTCCCATTTTTTCTCATGCCCAAGGAAAGGCCTGACAGTTCTTAGCAACAAATATCCAGCATAAAATAAAGCTTTGCTATAAATACTTCTCTGCTGCTCTTATCGTATGCTAGCTAAAAGAGCTGCAAGCCAGAAGTCTTAATTCTTATTTTTCTCTATGCCAGCACCACGTTGTTGGTTTGAGAGCACTGGGACAAAGCTATACACTGCCCCCCCACCTGGTGGATCCTTTGATGAGCATGGATCTTCAGGCAGTGCCCAATCTGGCAAACCTCTGATGCCACCCATTATTTTCCTCCTTGCAAAAAGGAAATAGAAAATGATGCGTATGATGAAATCAGAAATTTTAATTATTTATTTATTTTACATGAGATGGGTAATACGGGTGAAGATGCCATGTCAGGAAAATAACCTAAATAAAATGATATCCTGCGCCGAACGCGAGTCTCCAAAAGAACAGCTGGCAGTCGCGGTCGGGATGATATAATTAAAATCCAACGTTTATTGCTATCGATCCAATGTTTCGTTCCGAAACTCAGAACTTCTTCCAAGGAAATCCCAAAGGATTCAAGATAAATTGTCCGCTATCCATGTTCCTCCATTAAAAGCATAAAAGTGTGGGAAATCGCCAGAGACTAATTGACAGCGCGCGTCTCTGGCGATTTCCCGCACTTTTATGCTTTTAACGGAAGAACACGGATAGCGGACAATTTCATCTTGAATCCTTTGAGATTTCCTTGGAAGAAGTTCCGAGTTTCGGAATGAAACGTTGGATTGATAGCAATAAACCTTGGATTTTAATTATATCATCCCAACCGCGACTGCCAGCTGTTCTTTTGGAGACTCGCGTTAGGCGTAGGATATCATTTTATTCAAATGCCTTAATGATACCTTAAATGGCAAAACTTAATGATACCTTAAATGGCAAAACTTTAGTTCTTTTGAATAACCCCCTCTTCCCTCTCTGGCTTGGAGAATTCTACAAATGGTTGAACCTCATCCTGACATCCCATACTGACCTGCAAACAATGCCACAGTGTTGGGAGCTTCCTGGTTCTAAGAAAAAACATTATGATTTGGGGTCACAAACAACAATGCCTCTGTCCCCCAGCTTCCCCTCACCAACTTCACTAACAACTTAATCAGAGTCCTATACTACTTGAGACACAGGTCACATGATCAAGCAAGAAATGCCTAAGTACACCTTTCCCAAGTTGTGGTACAATAGGAAACAGCCATATCCACCAGAAGCCCATCAAGGAACATCTCAACAAAAGGATGATCTGGGATGAGCTCATCTCGCAAACATTAACAAACCAATCCTAACCAACGTTCTGGTGCTGATGCAGCCACAATGCAGCCCTGAGGTAAGGGAACAAACATTCCCTTACCTTGAGGAGGACTCTGTGACTGCCTCCCCACCGCAGAATGCAATGTGTGTCCTGTTGGCACAGCTGCATCGGCGCTGGAAATTTGGTTAGGATTGGACTGTAAGTGTTAGTCCATAGCCAAAAGTACTATGGAGAGTCTGGCCATAGACCCCTAAAGTGTACATCACTCTCTTCATCTGCCTTTGATGTGGCTGAGATTTGACTTGTTGATGTAATATCATGCTCCACTCTCTCATCATCAAACCACTCCAGAATCTCTGTATCAACCCCAGTACTTCGGAAGATTATCAATCCTTTTCCTCACCCTTCTGTCTCCTCTCCTCTTTTCTTTCTTCCCCGAGTAGCCTTCCTTGAATCCAGACAGACCAAAGCTCAGCACTTGCTAAGCGGCTGGACAGACCCGTAATGCCTCACCCTTGGAAAATGTCTAGTCTTCCTTGCCTCATTTCCCATTTCTCCCTTTTCCCCTACTCAAAGCTATCCAGAGTCTCCCCCAGGAACTTATGGATCTTGGCTTCTACATCTCTTCATGTCCAAGCAGACAGGTACAGGAGAGGAGAGGTATTCCTCCTGGCTGCAACACCCCTTCTAAGCTGTCTTCCCTGCAAAACCATCTGCATCCCATTGACAAGATGGTCTAGCATTTTTCCCTTGTGTTTGTCTGTCTTCTGTAAACCCTCTCTAAAGTCTGTGTGCCACTTCTGTGTGCGTGTTTGATTGATTCCATCCTTTCACTAGTAAAGAGTAGGAACCCAGAGTCTCTTTTTCAGACTTTGTACAATCTCCTGAACCGATTTATCAAGACCTCTGTGAGCAAACTGCTCCAGGGGCTTTGTCTCCAAAGGAGCAAAAACCAATCTGTTTCAGAGCTGTATGTTAAGCATGCTAACCAGCAGGGGGCAAGCTCCCCACTGTGGGTAATGTTTTGAATTTATTCAGTCCATGTCACTCTTTGCAACCCTCCTCTAAATTACAGAGAGCTGCACTGTGCAGCCATAGCTCTATGTCTCGGTTCGGGCCTCCTCCTTCTTGTAATGCAGTCCTCCATTTCTCTGATTCCTTTTTTTTTCTCACCCTGAACTCTCTATTCCCTCTCCAGCAGTCTGTGATGTCACTGCAAAGTTTATCAGCTGCCTAACCATGTCGTTTTGAATTCCCCACACCATGTTGGGGAAAAAAAAAAATTACCGTATTGTCCCGAGTATAAGACGCACCTGATTATAAGACGCACCCTTAATGTTTGGTGCTATTAAAAAATGTAATTAAATCACTGGCATTAAATTGCAACAGCCTGATTATAAGACGCACCCCTAGTTTAAAAACTTAAATTAGGAGAAAAAAGTGAGTCTTATACTCAGACCAATACGGTATTTGCCTTCATTTAAAAAAAAACAATAGAAAAATATATTTCTTAAGCTGGCAACCCCAGCAACTTCCATTCATTTATTATGTGGAGATAGACATATTATTTGCTAGAGAGACTGAAGCATAAGGAAATGTAAGCTATATTTGCTGAGAAAAGGACTTTTTGTCTGACTTGGCATTGAGACCGGACAGGATGTGAGGTATGGGTGGGGTAAATAGTCTGTGAAATTGGAACCTAACAGCTCTAAAAAGTATAAATGAAGAAGTTAGCTGGAGATCTAGAATTGCTAGGCTGGCTATTGAATGAAACACGGGTACCTGTTGGTCTGTTATAGGCCACAGAGTTCAAGTTGCTGGGCCCAGAATTTATATGATCATTATGCCTTTGTACAAATCGATGGTAAGGCCACATATGGAGTATTGTGTCCAGTTCTGGTCACCACACCTCAAAAAGGATATAGTTGAATTGGAAAAGGTGCAGAAAAGAGCGACCAGAATGATTCGTGGGCTGGAGTGTTCTACACTTTGTTCCTGTTAAACTGTAGTGCCAATGACAATATGTCAGAATGACCTTGATTCTTTTCAGTTCATCTGCCACCCACTGAACATTTAGGTAATGGCATGTGGTTTTTGCACTCTGTTCGTATGTTGCGGAACTGTCTCCTTATAAAAAGGCAAATAGATTTGTCTGCAAAACCGCAATAAAAACATGAGACAAGTGGATTGGCATTGAATAGTCCACAATTTATTTCAGTTAATTCACATACAGCGCAATCCTGTGTAACTCTTGCACCGGTGTAACAGTAGATCCCCTGGTGTAAGTGCACTTATGCCAGTGTAACTTGCCTTATGCCAACAGATGCAGAACGAACACCAGTGTAATCCCCCTTAGACACCGCGCATGCGCAGTTCGGATGCAGGACAGATGTCAGTGCAACTCCACCAGTGCAGGGTGCATTCTGGGGGCGTTCGGACACATCCATCCTGCATCTGAACTGCGTATGTGCGATGTCCAAGGGGGTTACACTGATGTCCGTCCTGCGTCCGTCGGCGTACGGCAAGTTACACTGGCATAAGTGCACTTTCATCGGTCGATCTACTGTTACACCGGTGCATGAATTACACAGGATTGCGTTGATAATCTCGTAGTGGGTCCTAACTTTCTTGAAACTCCAACCCCCCCCCTCCCCACTTTTAGGACAGATTCCCTTCCTTGGAGGAGACAGCCATTTGGAGGAGATAGACAAAAAGCTATTGTCTGAGTGTTCCCATTCTGACTCCAATCTGTAGATCATCCTTGACAATCCAAGTTGATCAATGATATCCCTGTAAGACAGTGGTTCCCAAACTGTGAGGTGTGGCTCCCAGGGGAGCCGTGAAAGCCAGCCAGGAAGGGTGGCTTCAGGTTCCCTGCTGAGGGAAGACAGAAGAAGGGGATGCCCCAATCCACATACCCCTAACCCACTTCTGATTAGGCCTATAGAAGGGGGAGAAGTTACCTTCACAGAAGTAATTCACAAGAGGTGAAACTGGGGAGAAAGCTTAACCTGATGGTTTTCTGCCTGTCATGTAACAATGTAATGGGGAGCCATGGCCAATAGTTGCCAATGATCAAGGGAGCTGCAGGTCAAAAAGGTTTGGGAAACACTGCTGTAAGAGATCAAGGAAGATCTGGACTGCACCGCTCTCCCCACACCAAGCAGCCTTTGCGGTTGTCCTTGAAATCTTTCGACAAGAGGTTCTCAGCCAGCATCCCTGAGTGGAGCAGCCTCTGGAGTTTGATTCTTTTCTGGGATCCCCTTTGCTCAATCCATTTCCTTGGGTGCACTATTCATCCCTTACCCTACCCCTCACTATAGCTGCTAGCTGTAACCAACCTGGCTACACTCAGGCAGCAGTCTGGAGTAAGCAAAAAACAAACCCCACACCAGTGGCCAATCAGGTGAAGAGCAAAACGTTTCCTCTTGGCCTCCAAAGGCAACCAGCTAACCTCAGGCTGCTCTCCTCAGTGGGTGGGCTGCTCAAAATCTAAATACGTACACACAGTGAGCAGCATGCTTCCATAGCTACCCCAATGAGCTGCCTTTCCCTCGCATGGCCTCATGCAAGTAGGAAGAGGCAAAAATGCTCGCCCTAACAATTCCTTGGAGGATGGGCAGCAACATTCTGCCACCAATAATCTATACAAAATGGTACGCCACTGAAAGTACAGAGAGTTCCCGAGATGTTCAAGCAATGTGATTATTTGATTTATTTTCAGAAAAATACTTTGATCATATATCCATAGATCAATTTCATAATCCATAGAAATGTCATAATCTGTGTTTACTAAAATACATAAAATATAGTGGCATATACTGTATCAATTTCAGTTATGAATATATTTATTTTATTTTATGATCTGAAAAAAAAATCTGTGAAGACTTTCCCCTTCTCAGTACAGAAATGTCCAAAATAGTTTCCAAAATCAAATATGTAGGGTTTTTTTGTTATTTATTTATAGCTATCTTATCTCCTGTTTTTGATGTCCATACGTGTGATGTGGCGTAGTGTAGGGGTCCACTCCCTCCTTCCCCTGTTCCACCTCCTGCCTTCCCCTTATCCACCCAGAAATTCCCCTGTTCCTCCCAGTCCCTGCCCCGTTCCTCTCCCCGTCCACCCCCCCGTCTGTCCCCCGTCAACTTACCTATTTCGACCACGGGTAGCTGGTAGTGGTAGTGGGCTGCCTACACCGCCATTGTTTGTGGCAGCAGCTCCAAAATAGCCACCAGTGGTAAACTATGCTGTATGGTCATTTACAACAGTGGAACTCTGTTCTGACAGTGTAGCTACAGTGGCATGTTGTCTAAAAGTGATATGAGACATTCTGCTGTGCTGTGTGTTGGCTATAATCCCATCTTAAAAAATAGCTTGCTCCCATATTTCAGGGTGGATTCAGATATCTATTTACCACATCTGCAGCTCGCTCTCTCTCCCCCCCCTCTCTGGGCACAATCCTGGGTAACTCTTGCACCAGTGTAACAGTAGATCCCCCGGTGTAAGAGCACTAATGCCAGTGTAACTTGCCGTACACCAACGAACGCAAGACGGATACCGGCGTAACCACTCTTGGATGCCTCACATGCGCAGTTAGGACGCGGAACGGACACCTGCACAACTCCGCCAGCGCAGAGGGCATTCCAGGGGTGTCTGAATGTCCCCAGAATGTCCCCTGTGCTGGCGGAGTTGCGTTGATGTCTGTTCCATGTCTGAACTGCACATGTGAGACGTCCGAGAGGGGTTACGCTGGTGTCCATCCTGCGTCCATCGACGTACGGCAAGTTACACTGGCAAAAGTGCTCTTACATCAGGGGATCTACTGTTACACCGGTGCAAACGTTACATAGGATTGCACCATCTCTCTGTTATTTCGACCACATCCCCACATATAGAAATACATGTTTAGCATGTCAACAGACAAAAAATCATTTTTTAATTGTGTGCTATTGCAGACAGATTTTAAAAAAAAAAAAAATTATTGCAGAGACATTGGCCTGAAAGCCAATGGAAGTTTTTCTTTTTTCCCTCTCTACATAAAGAGCATGTGTGCGTGTGTGAGTGTGTGTGTGTGGGGAGTAATCAGGACTGGAACTATGGGGAGAAACAAAATAGTATTACAGTTCCCCCCCCCCCCCCCCGGTTTGACCTGCTTGTGCCTCCTTTGTATGCTTTATAACAACAGGAAAAAAAACTGGTCTAAGACAAGCAATCGCCTCAGCGTTTGGCTCTCAATTATGGAGTGTGCTGAACTAACAGCCCAATCCTAACTGCTGCCTTATGGCAGCAGAACAGAGTTCCACTGTTGTAAATGACCATACAGCATAGTGTACCACTGGTGGCTATTTTGGAGCTGCTGCCACAAACAATGGCGGTGTAGGCAGCCCACTACCACTACCAGCTACCCATGGGAGCATAGGTAAGTTGACGGGGGACAGACGGGGGGTGGACGGGGAGAGGAACGGGGCAGGGACTGGGAGGAACAGGGGAATTTCTGGGTGGATAAGGGGAAGGCAGGTGGTGGAACAGGGGGAGTAGACCCCAGTGGCAGCGACTTGTGCCAGGATACTATCCCTCTCCCCTCTCCCTTACTCTCCTTGGACTTACACCAGCAAAATACTGGTAGCTGGTGTAGATCTGAGGAAACCCATTGAGGAAGCAGCGGCTCACCCTGAGGTAAAGCATGAAAGTCTGTTACTTTCGCCCTCCTCTGTGACTGCCTCCCTCCCCCAGGATGCAGCACACGCCCTGTTGATGCAGCTACACGCCCTGTTGATGTTGATGAGTTAGGATTGGGCTCCATGGGCGTCGTTGGAGTGTGGCGGGGGGGGCAGACCGCCAGGGGGTGACGCGCGCATGACGCGCGCAAAGGGGTGACGCGCGTCACCTCTGTGACACGCGTCACCCGTGTGTCACCCTCCGGACGCTCTGAGGTCGGGGATCTGGCCTCGGAGCGGCTGGCCCCGCCGGCGCTCCAGGGCCTTCTGAAGGCCCACTGGCTCAAAATGTAAAGTTTTACGTTTTTTGCGCATGTGCAGTACTTTTCTGAGGGCAAATGGGCAGCCCTTTGCCCTCAGAAAATGTACTGCACATGCGCAAAAATGTAAAACTTTACGTTTTGAGCCAGTGGGCCTTCAGAAGGCCCTGGAGCGCCGGTGGGGCCGGACGCTCCGAGGCCGGCTCCCCGGCCTCGGAGCGGAGGCTGAGCTGAGAGGGGGTGTTTGGGGGGGTCACCCCAGGGCAGGGGGTGACGCGCACCCCCCTGCCCTGGGGTGACACGCGTCTAGTGATGCCACTGTTGGGCTCCTAGTCTCACAGACAGAGAGAAAAACTACAGCTGTATCTGTGATAAATGCACATTCAACTCTACTATACCAAGTGTAGGTCTGGCTCATGTAATTGATTTAGCAGTATCTGGAGGAAAACTCTTAGCATCATGCACATACTGTATTAGCTCATTTTTCCCCACTCATACTCCATGTCCTGTCTCCTTCAATTAGTTCCACAGAGCAATTTTGTATGGTGTTACTGTGTTGAATCTGGGATGGATGGCTGTTTCTGGCAGGGCTGAGTGCTACTTGTGTGCTGGTGTGATGTCCTGAGTTGATTCATGAGCAAATGCAATGTAACATACCATGCCATGACACTGGCATGGTGGTCATTGTGCTTCAGTCAGAACATGGATGACATAGGATTGACGCATTCTGACATTCTACCCCCTTATTTCTGCATTTCTCAAAGTGTGCTCCTAGGAGACTTGGGGTTCCCTGAGGACCTTTCAGGCCTCCATGAGCACACTATAGTGGCCGCCATCTGTCCACTTCCCAGTTAGTTCCTCCCTCCCTCCCATCTCCCCTGATCAAGGCTATCCTTGCTCATTCTTCACCTGGTCTGGTTCTTCGCTGTTATTCGGCATTGGGCTCTACACTGCACCACTCTGCACATGCACCAGTGCTTTGGGGCTGCCCAAGACTTCCTGAGACCGCTTCCTTACTTAATAAGGTGGTGCTCCCTGAGACTCCTTTTAGGAACATAATGGACTTTGGAGCTTCCTTACTTAATAAGGTGAACATGTTTTTAAAGAACTATGTAATATGTGAAGAAATATAATTATGGTAGATATTGATCTCTAGAAACATTGTTCATGGGATATTTTTAACTGAAGTCATCATAATACTCACCAGTTCTACAACCACTACAACCATAATAACCCTTTGAGTTTCATTTCAAATAGCTAAAATTATTGAGTGGGGCAGACTTTATGATAATTTCACAGGCAATAGGCGAAATGTAAATATTTTCAAAGTCGCACCGTTGAGCTTTTAGTTCTGAAAAATGAGTTGCATAGTAGGGCATCTCTAATAGTATCTGCAGATTAATTTGCTTATGGGTCTGTTTTGTTTGTCCAGATATTACAGCTTAAATAAACAGACAACACAATTCTCTCTGTAGATATGCCTCCAAGGGGCGAGAGAGGGAGGCAGGGAGGGGAAAGAATATTTTAAATAATGCTGAAGGCTTCAGCTAATTTTAATTAGAGTTGCTTGATCAGTTTCACACGAAAAGCAAATCTATGCAAGTTTGGCATTTAGCCAATTTTTCAAAAGCAAGGTGAAATTAAAAATTATTCTTCCATGGCACAGTTCTAGTACAAACTCAGAGAAATCAAAATGGTTCACATGGGGTCATAGACGCGACGTTAAAAATGTTTTTTTTTTTTGAAATCCTGTATTTACTTAAGCTTACCAGTTCCAAAGCATGTTAATGCGAGTAGATAAATAGGTACCGCTTGCGGGAAGGTAAACAGCGCTCCGTGTTCCAGCTGCATGCTACGCGGCTACGGCTGTCATGCCGGCCACATGACCACGGAGGCGTCTTTGGACAATGCTGGCTCTTCGGCTTTGAAATGGGGATGAGCACCACACCCTAGAGTCGGACACGACTGGACTTAATTGTCAGGGGTCACCTTTACCTTACATAAGGTATGCCAAATGAAATATGCATTAAATGACCCTTTAATTTAATCTTAGATGATGCCTAGTTTTATTTAGGTTCTCACCATTCGAACACACTCGTTGCTCCTGTGTTGATAAAACATTTATTTAGCATTTGGATAGGACTTTGAAGTGTTCAAAGCGTATTAACTAGCTGCAGTCTTTTCAACTGCAAAGTATTATTTTTTCCCATATTGCAAATGGGATCTAACTCTGAGAGAGACTACCGTGCCTAAGGGCACCTTGTAAGATGATGGCAGAAGTAAGATTTGAATTTCAGTCTCTTATGGCCCAGTCCTGTCCTTGAGATATGCTGGCATATCTCCACATATGCCAGTGCAATGACAGCCCCACTGGCAAAGTCCATCTGCTGATGGGCACATCACAGAAGCTGGTGCAACATTAAAAAAAATCACTGTGCTGTTGTAGCTCAGTTGTCACTTGGATGCCAGTGCAACTCTGCCAGCGGAGAGGTCAAAACAGAAAGGATATTGGGGCATGATATGGGAGTAACAAGGAGTTGATGTACACCATATCCTAACCGCCCTTCAGACAACAGACATGCCCCCAATGCCAAAAATGCTACAGCAATGACAGAGCTGGTATGGGTACGAGTATGGTACCTGTCATCCCCTGTGCCACCCACTTTCCTATGATGGAGCACAGACTACATTTGGTAGCCAATCACAGCACACCAACCCCAGTACTAAAGTTCCTACCAGGAGACTATATCTCCGATGAGAAGACGCACAGCATGGGATATACCAGTATTTCCCAAACTTTTTAGCACCACAATTCAAGTTTTAAAATGACAATCTATCACGACCCACATGGCTTTACTTCTGGCCGCCCATCTGGCCCAAAAGGGTCCCCACCTCCACCTCCTCCCTTTTGCCATCTTCCACCCTCTCCCATAAGCTGCACAGGGGTGAAATTGGCCATACATGGCTCACCAAGTAGCACCCCAACCTGCCTTGCACAACAAAAGCCAGCATCCCATCTGCTGCCAACTTATTGTGAAACCCCCCCCCCCAAATCGACTTGCAATTTGGAAAACACTGGAGTATACTTCTCTGGCCTCTCAAAGGGGATCTTTGGTCATGGGGACTATGGTGAAAGGGTACCTGGTGCACAAAGGGAACACTTTGCACAAAGAACCCCTGGACCCACACATGTATGGCAAGATATTTTGTTAACTCTTGTTTTCTCAGAATTCTTATTGCAGGTTTTCTGCCTCAGGAGGATTCCACAGATAGACATCCAACTGGAACCTCTACTTCACCACTCCAACAGGAGGACAATGCGCCCCACACAGGCAAACAAAGGGCAGGGGAGGGAATCCTATGCTGCAAAGTATTGATGCTTTATGTCTCACAGGGGTGTAACAAGGGTGGAGCCTGAGGGGCAGCTGCTCCAGGTGCAACACCGGGGCAGTTGCAACCCTCAGGCGCCACCACTTAATGGCTCGAACCATGAAGAGAAGGAGTGGCGCACAGAGGCAACTGGCAATCGGCAGCCCTGGTGTTCTGCTCGGAGCACTCCGAGCAGAATGTGACAACTGCTGAGTCCTCCCATCTCCGTGTGCCACCCCTTCTCTTCACGGTCATGAAGAAAAAGCACAGCATATGGAGGCAACTGGCAATCGACAGCCACTGACTTCTGCTTCAGCCTTGGTGTTTCAAGCTATCTAACGATCATTCTGGGAGACTCTGTGAACGATGATAGAAAAGGACCTTTCATTTCAGGTAAGAAAATATTATCCACAGGGTATCCTGGTGATTACTGATTCACACAGCCAGAAGTCTAAACACTTACTGTTGACAAGATCTTGTCTCAGACAACAGCTTTTTTTTTTTTTAATCTAAACTGAAGCAGATGTGTCCACAGCTATAATAAAAGCTTGGTAACATGCATCCTTATTGATCTGAGAAAAGCCTTCACAGTCCTTTTTCTGCTCATTCCTCAGAGACATTTGCCTGAGACTTGTGTTATTTTTTCCTTTAATCATAAATAAAACCCTTTAATAGATCTCAAGAAAATAAATATGTTGGGTCTGCTGTCACAGAGAGGGCTTTGGAAGAAAACCATCCTGGGGCTCCAAGGCCTTGCTGATCTCCATTCAGGGTCTGGCACCGCTGAAAGGGCTTCTTTGGCACAAACAAGGAGCAACGCTGAAGACTGAGGCCCAGTTTAAGACTGATTCAATGCTTGATCCAAGGTGAGATTGCCTGTCCATGGGCAAAATGTGAGGATCCTGTGCTTGGTCACTAGCATAGTCACATTGGAAGAGTGCAATGCCCTGGAGCAGCTGCCCCTCAGGCTCCACCCTTGTTACACTCCTGCGTATACGGAATTAGTTTTTCAGATTGATTGAATTTATTGAATTAATTTTGCAGATCAGAATAAAGTTGTTGCCTGTAGTTCAACTCATGTTGTTTGTTCCTATGCCTTCATTCTGGGAGGTGCAGCCAACTTTCTGGAAGCAATTTCCATGATTAGCTGTCGCCAATTGGCAAACGTCTCAAGCAACTATTAGACTAAAGCAGAAAGCTCCAGGGCAATTTAGACTGCATAGAAACAGGATTTGAGACGGTAGTAGTTCATATGGCATGGATCTGAACAGCTGACCAAAACGGCAGCTATGTTATGTTGGAATCAGAATGAGTGCGTCTTTTGTTGGAATAAGTAAATACCAGGTTCAATACCTTGAGATGATGATAACTGAAAATAATTTCTAGCATGAAGGGTGCTTTCATGTTTCATGAAATGTGCTCAATATGGTGCTTCACAGATCCAGTTTTATAACATGTGAAATTAATTGTCCATGGATCAGTGAAGGATATTGGGGACTATGCTGCTGATTGTTTGATTAATTAGCAGTTTTCAACTCAGCCTCCTTCCCATTAAAAATTCACCTGGAGAGAGCGAGTTGTGGGGAAAGGGTAGACTCTAATTGAAGACACACACTATATTTATGTTTAATGACGAGAAAGACATGGAAGGATTATAACGTCGTTTACATTTAGACACATTCTGTTGTCTCCATAGTACCATTATGCACTTTTCAATGAGAATGAGCATAGCTGCCATTGATCTCTTCCGCATAAATGGGAGTTGTCTTTTCTAAAGCCTAAAGGGGAAATTCACTTCACTCATGAGATCATTTCCAGATGAAGACATTTCCCACTGCACACAGTCACCTTTCTCTGCCAGCACCTCAGGATGGAATTAGGCACTCCAAAAAACATACAACTGTTGCTGAAAACAGCAGTCATGTTTACAGGTCTCCCATCTCTTCCAACTTAGCCATGTCTATTGGAGAGGTGGATCAACCGTAGGCCGCCTTCTTTTTTTGCTAGAGCCTTGGGAACTACCAATACAACAGGCTGGTGAGCGGGGACTTGGAGAGGCAGAGTACATTGCAAAATGGTGGCTTGTGCAATAATTTACTCACTTTTTTTGCACATACAGACACACAAAGCTCAGTAATGTCCTCTGCTCAGTATTCCACCCATGCTTCAAATCAGGCTGGTCTGGAATTGAACCTGAGTTCCCCAGATTTAGATATGATGCCAGAAAAAAAAAGTCAAACTACCAAAGTGGAGGGTGGGAAGAGCAGTTATATGTTCTGGGAGTGACTTTAGATCACAGTCGGAGCTACCAGTAGCTCTGGAGTGATCTTCTGCCCACTCCTGGTCTAATGGCGGTCATGTCCCTGCATTACTACTACACTGTTGGAAGAGTGACAGCATGTATATAGTAGTTATTATACAGTACATACAGGCGCGTCGCTGGCCCGTGGCGGGGAGGGCGGGCCGCCGGGGGTGACGCGCGACCCCCTGGGGAGAGCAAGGAGGGCTGAAACTCACGTTTAGTCGATCTGGTCTCAGCCCGCCCGCCCTCCCCTGTGCCCGTTTGGCTCCAAAATGAACCGAAAACGGCACGGGGGCGCTCTGCGCCTGCACGTGATGTCACGCGTGGGGGCGGGGCCACGTCATTAAAGGTGACGCGCGTCCCCGCTCCCCGGTGACGCACGTCCTTGTGGCGCGACTGAGTACATAGTTATACTGGCTGGCCTCCACCAGTAGGGAGGAGCTGTAACCTTTCTTGTTACTTGGTTAAAGGCTTGTGGATTGCTCTCTCCTTTCACTAGACCTCTCTCATCTTCTTTTTCCTGTCTTGTTCTACCTGAGTAAAAATGGCTGCAGTTCACTCAGCATTATTGTGTGTGGAACTGATTAATTCCCTCAGCTGTGCTAACATTCACAGCATTGACTGCTGTCCAGGTGGAAAAACCCTGTAATGACTCTGGAACGCAAGGTAAACTTTACTAGACATCATAGAAGGGCGAAGAGGTTTTTGTGGTTTTTTTTTAACAACGATGGCAGCAAGGTGGGAGATGTAGTGGGAGGGACGAGGAGCAACAGCAGCCATTCTGATTTTGATCATTTCCGTTCATTTGGGGACCGCCTGGTAGCAGTGATATCAAGCATGCTAGGAACGTCACTTCCTCCTATTTCCAAGTTGAAAAACAAACACAGCCTCAGTATGTATGAAATAACCAACTGTCACATTAACCCTATAAATGACTGAATATTTAGATCTTTTCATAATTCCAACACCAGGAACAGGACAACTATGACACGAGAAGAGCAGCAATGTGTATTCCTCCCATATGGCCTGCCTGGGCCTTCATGCATTCTCTCTGTAGCATGGGAAGGGGGAAAGTGATTTACGGTGAATCTGGCAAAGATGGAGGAGAAGGATGCTGCGTAGTCTCAGATACAAACCGGGACACATCTTGTAATACAATAAGTCTTCACGTAAAGTTGTTTCATTTACATTCATTTCGTTTAAAGTTGATTGGAAAATGCCATGGGAACGTTCACATTTATCATTTAGCCCATGGTAAAATTGGTTTCATTATCAGTCGTTTCGCCTAAAGTTGCAGTTTCCAAGAAGAACCTATTGACAAGTGAGGACTTGCTGTACAAGGATGATCCATACTGTGTCCGATAAAACTGGCATGGAAGAGCATTTCTTGTGATTATTGCGTTGACTTCAGCTTGTAAAACTGTGTCGACTGTCCATGGACCAGAAGAGTAGTATACAAGGAAATAAGAAATGGAGGAAAGAGTGCAGTAGCTTTCAAATCAGAACACAAAGTGGGTGCAAATAGAAAGAGCTGGAGAGGGTTGAAGATAAAAGGAATGAACAAGACTGACATGCAAATCCAGTGTAAGCACAATGGTCTTCCTTCAGTGCAAATGGACTCATGAAATGTTTGGAATTTTGATCTTAAAACTTTCAGACTTCTCCTTTGCTTTCATCTTTAAAAGTAAGAACATAAGAAGAGCCTTGCTGGATCAGGCCAAAGGCCCATCTAGTCCAGCTTCCTGTATCTCACAATGGCCCCACCAGATGCCTCAGGGAGCACACAAGACATAACCTGTTTCCTATTGCCACTCCCTTGCACCTGGCATAAAGAAAACCCACTTCTAAAACCAGGAGGTTGCTTATGGCTTGTAACCTGTGATGGTCTTTTCCTCCATGAATCTGTCCAAACCCCTTTTAAAGGCATCTAGGCCAGGTGCCATCACCACATCCTGTGGCAAGGAGTTCCACAGATGAATTACACGCTGGGTAAAGAAATATTTTCTTTTGTATCAGTTTGCATACTGAAAATATGTGATTATGAAAAAAACAAGCAAACAAAAAACACCCTACAACCATATTGGCATTTTAAAAACACACACAGAACTCTCCAATCCATTTGCCAGTGTTTAAGTGGGGAGTGAAAGCAAGAAAATAGAAAGAGCAAACTCTCTCTCTTTCTCCCCCCCTCTCTCTCTCTCTCATGAATGAATGAATGAATGAATGAATGCATAAATCATGCGAATAAATGATCAGGTACTGAGCTGAATGTATTCCAACACCACAGCACAATGTATCCACGGGGAGACCATTATTTCTTCATTTGAATTTTTCAGAACGTTAATCCCTTCTTGTTTCACAGACACTGGAAGATTGATTCTCTTTCTTTCACAATTGCTTCTTAGAGACACTGTCATTTGCAGCTTCTCTCCGCTTCAGACTACCAAAGTTCTTATTTTTTCCACTGAAACATTTTCAAGGTGCAGCAAGGTCACACCTGTAAAATTAAGCAGATTTTAAAAAGAAACAATATTCCATTTTTAAGCCGTTTTTATTCACAGTGTATGTAAAATTTTACATATGAATTGTATTGTGGTCACTTTCCCTTTTGTTTAAAATAAGTGGTTTTCAAACTCTCTAACGTCAGGAAAATCTTTCTATGCTGATATGTCTACATATGCATATTTTCCATAGAACTGTACCCAGAAACACACCATATGGTGGCCATTGCAGTTCCTAGAGAACATGTACAAAGTTCTGACGAATGGCACTGGAAAACACCTTGGCTGGCACATTTTGCACCAGCTGTCATTTCTGGACAGTCTTCAAGGGCATCCTCAAGTAGAGTGCAGTGAGTATGGTATTGCAAGTAAGATGTAATTAAGGCATGGGTCACCCTATCCAGATCTGCTTTCCCCAGGAAGGGCCTCAGCTGGTACGCTAGTTGAAGCTGAGCAAAAGCACTCTTGGTCACAACCACCACCTGTGTCTCCAGTAGTAGTGCCAGGGCCAGAAGTGTGAACCTGGTCGTTCAAGAGGAGTGCAAACACATCCAAAACAGGCTGTAAACCCATCCCAGACTCAGGTTTCCTACTGGCTAACAGCACCTCTGTCTTGTCTAGATTACATTTCAATTATTAGCCAACAGGATCCCACAGGCCAATGGCTAAGGCAGGGGTGTCAAATTCATTTCATACAGTGGATCCAATAGCGTTCTTGGCGCCTTGACGCTTTGGAGTGCCGCAACGTTAGTGAGGATTGCGCCGAAAATTAGGTGCCATACAGCTCAATCAACAGCGGGGCAGCACCTTGCTCTCACAAAGAGGTCTCTGATGATACATGGAACGTACCACTGGTGACCATTTACAAGCTGTTGCTGCAAAGCAGGAGCAGCATCAGCGGCCCACTGTCGTGACTGGCAACCTGCTCTGTTGCAGGTAAGCCAGTGCAGGGGGTGGATGGTAGGCAGAGATGGGGAGTATTGGGGTGGGTTGGGGGAGGAACGGGGGGCATATTAGGGAGTGAGGGGTGGAACTGGCAGCAGTTGTGTATGCCGGAACCTATCCCCCATTTTTCTGCCTGCCCCGCCCCCTGGGCCACCTTGGACTTGCACCAGCTATATAGATGGTGTAGGTCTGAAGAGTGCCAGAGATGATTGGACAGCTTATGGGGGCGGGGGGTAAGGGTGGAATCCAATATACACTGAGATGGATGTGAATTTGCCACTTGTTTCATTATTAACAGTACTTATATACCACT
The DNA here is from genome assembly GCA_026170595.1 of Plestiodon gilberti rubricaudatus. Lineage (NCBI taxonomy): Eukaryota > Metazoa > Chordata > Lepidosauria > Squamata > Scincidae > Plestiodon > Plestiodon gilberti. The sequence continues at coordinate 92,031,929 of JANXHW010000001.1, forward strand.
TTTCAACAAAAGTTCACAAAGCGGTTTACAGACAAAATCAAATGATTAAATGGCTCCCTGTCCCAAAAGGGCTCACAATCTAAAAAGAAGCAGAACACCACCAGTAAATAGCCACCAGAAAAAAAAGACTGTGCTGGGGGGGGGGAAGGGGGGCAGTTACTCTCCTCCTGCTAAATATAAGAGGAGCACCAACTGAAAAAGTGCCTCTTGACCAGTTAGCAGGGGGTTTCATGAGGTGCATATTTATCACGAAATAAGGTAAAACTAGAAAAGAATGTGAAATGGAATCACTTGTACTTGCAGGTATTTCATATGGCATATACTGTACTTCAAGCTTTGGGAAAAGACTCTGATCAAGTTTACCTTTATCAAAAATGGTCCTTCTCATCCCTAATGTTGTCTTATTTCATGTGAAGGACTTCTTAATCAATACATTTTCTTTCTACTTATGGTAATAAGTGTGCCATAATTAAAACACTTAACAATAAAATGGTCAGTAGTAATATAAAAGCCCCCATCAAAGATACGTTGGGAACATGCCCCTAATTATATCACATTATTTTGTCAGTGAAAGCTGACTTTGTGTTGACTTTCAAGTGGGTCTGATGAAATTTGAATAGTTTTTGTGAGGAAATATTTATGTGAGCTGAATATTTTGTAGATGGGATAATATTCTATATAATCTTTAATAACAGACCAATCCTGTGTAACTCTTGCACCAGTGTAACAGTAGATCCACTGGTGTAAGTGCACTTATGACAGTGTAACTTGCCGTATGCTGACGGATGCAGGACGGACACCGGTGTAACCCCCCTCGGACGCCACGCATGTGTAGTTCAAACATGGGACAGACGCCGCTGCAACTCCGCTGGCGCAGGGGGCATTCGGACACATCCGGAATGCCCCTTGTGCTGGCAGAGTTGGGCTGGCATCCTTCCTTTGTCCGAACTGTGCATGCACAGCATCTGAGGGGGTTACACCAGTCTTGCGTATGTCGGCGTACGTCAAGTTACACTGCCATAAGTGCACTTACACCGGTGGATCTACTGTTACACCGGTGCAAGAGTTACACAGGATTGGGCTGTTAGTCACATAGGTCTAGCTCAGACTTCTGGCACCTCACACGTGATCATCAATGGTTATGTACCAGGCTGTTGTGCCACAAGTGTGGGGATCGTGTGGAAGCATTAATTGTGTGAACCAGTGCTTCCTTGTGGAATCTATGCATGTGAACACAGCAACTTGTGCAATTGTGGCAGCTTGAATTGGGTCACAAAAATTGCAGTTTGCACCAGTCATAGCAGGTGTTTGTATGACCCCTTTGATGGTGCCAGTTCATACAATCAGCTATCCAGACAGTCTCTGTTGGGTCACAAGACTTCTGTCAGCTTCACATGCTCCAGTGTAGGGGATGTTCTGGTTGTATCTGCATTAGAAGCAGATGCATCTCTCTTTAGAGAAAATATATGAACCTTCCATTTACATGAGACCATGCTTGGCAGCATGGAAAGAGGATGTTTGACTTATTCCCAATCCTCTTTTCAGGCTTCTACAACATGTACAAACAGTAGCCTTCTTTCCCTGCGCTGTTACCCCAACACTGCATCCTAGATCTGTTCATGGTGCCGGTGAAAATGCCATTGTGTAAAACACACTCCATTTCAACTAGTCATTTGCTTGGGTGTTACAAAAAACAACCCCAAGGATTAGGAATTCTGTTGACATTGATTGATAAGTTTTGGTGAACAAATTGAAATAAAAGCTGTCTTTTCATCTTTCTTCCTCGAGAGCTGAAAAGAATATTTTAGCTTATGTTTTTATTTCATTTTTATCCTGGCCTTCCTCCCAGGAGCTCAGAATGGTGGACGTGATTTCTCTATTTTATCTTCATGGCAAGCTGTAAGGCCAAGTGAGAGAGGCACTGGCTCTCTTTGAGCCACACAACTGTGCACGGATTTGAATCTGTTTCTTTGAGCTCACTTTGGGGAAAAGAGGTATCCTTTCCACATGATCAAAACCAGGACATCATTATTGTTAATTGTAATTACTATTAGACGTAGGCTAATTTCAGCATTAGGTCTCTCCATCTCCAACACAAAGGCAATCAATGAATCAAGGATGATTGTCTCCATCTTGCTCGTGAGCCCTCCAGGGGCATCTGACTACTGTGGAACACAGACTGTTAGACTGGATAGGCCCTTGAACTAATCGAGTACAGACAGTCCTTATTCTCTCGTTGAAAATTGTACCAGTGCTTGTGCTGTTGATCCATTGCCATTGCACAAATGTAAATTACTGCTGATCAGGCACAGAGACCTGATGGTCCACCACTGACATGCTATCAATAAAGGAAGGAGAATGTGATGAAAACATCATGATCTTTTCTTTAGCTTTATCTCTGCATTCTTGGCTTACAGTCACTATCTCTTATGGATACAAGGTAGCACAGCTTCATATTCGTATGCTATGCAAGGGCTAATTATTTTTGTGACTAAAACTTGACATCTTGGTGAGAAAAGCCATGGAAGTTGGCAATTAACTGGTCAGTAAGGGAAGTACTTCATTTGTGTTGCTATGGTTACAAGTGATGGGAGGAAGCAGGAAGGAATTTACAGACTTGGGTTGTTGCTGGGATGGAGAATTAGTCTCAAGCACTGTACTAAGGAAACACATTCCTTCTTTTGTTTTTATCCAGCAGCATGTGAATATCTTTAGTAAGTTCTGGCATTTTCAATGACGCGACTTGAGTCACTTGAAGCCATGTGTATGCCTAGAGTTCCAAACCCCCTCTGTGAATTAGAGTCTGCCCTTTCTTCCCCAGCTAGGGAATTAGGTTCTTCTGATCTTTCATTTTTCCCTTGATAGTTAAATAGCTGGAGCCTAATTAACAGCTTCCCAACAGAGAGATTAGGCACAATGTACATACATGGGAAGGTGGATAAATCAGTAATATAGGAAAGAGGATATGAAGACTACTGTAGTTGTTTTCCTAACACAGGGCTCTTTAGCATCACCAGAAGCATCTGAAGGCCAATCATCTCTTTACATTGCAGATGTGTTTGCCATAAAGCAGGTTCCCCAAAACATCAGCTGCCAGGGCTGCAATACTCGGTCTTGCTCTTAGGGTGGGCCAGAGTGGGTTGGTGATGGGAAAGAATAAAATCATTATGTCAGAACTCTTACGAATGTTCACAGTCTGAGACAGACATGCAATATTTGCAGCTGCTCTCCTCCCTCCTGCATAGGTGAGGGAAGGGGGGAAGAGCAAGATTGAATGACTGAAATGCTCTCTCTCCCCGCCCCCCCCCTCCAACTGGTGTCTCAGTGACCCAGTTCAGAAGTTGCTTCTTCTGGCAGGAGAAAGAAGGTGCATGGTGCACATGGCCAACTAAGCGGTCACCTCAGGCAGCAGATCATTGGTGGGGCAGGGTCTCTTACCTGCTGCTTTCTCCGCATGGGAAAGGCTCCGACAGTGAGGGGGCGGGGCTGCCTCCTGCTCGCTCGCTAAAGAGACTACAATGGAGCGATACTTACAGCCCCGCCCCTACCGAAGCGACGCCAGTGAGGTCAAATAGAATTATAATGTCACTGGCAGCCTGTACAAGCTGGTCAGAATGTGATGGTAGGCCAGATATGGCCTGCAGGCTGTAGTTTGCTGCATAAAGCATGAAGGGAAACTGGTTTTCTATCCACAGATGATGGATAGGGCACCTGGAAGCCACAACCAATCATGTTTTCTTGGCATATACCATGTCTTCACATGTTTATAGATACATAACATACATCTCTTTCCAGTGATGTAGATCTGAGTCTATGGACTCAAGTCGTGTCAATGACTTGACTTGGACTTGACTTGCCGATTGTAAAAGACTTGAAAGACAGATCAGTGTAATGCAGAGCCAGTAGCGTCGTGATGTAGGGGACCCTGATGTACAGGGCCCAAGGCGCCGAGCTTGGGGGGGGCGCTCACCTCGGACTCAAAAGCTGGAGCGCCGCCCGCCCGCCCGCAGCCATAGCGGGCGGGCGGCACTCCAGCTTTTGAGTCCGAGGAGCGAGAGAGCGTCGTCGTCTAGGCAATGCGCAGCGCGCGCCCAGACCCTGTGGCTGCGGGCGCGCGCTGTGCACGTTGCCTAGACGACGACACTCTCTCGCTCCTCGGACTCAAAAGCTGGAGCGTCGCCCGCCCGCAGCCATAGCGGGCGGGCTGCGCTCCAGCTTTTGAGTCCGAGGAGCGACTGCGTTGTTTGACGTCACGTGACGTCACACATCACGTGACGTCCGGGGGGCGTTCGGCCGGCCCCCGCCCCCCTAGCCCCAGGCGTCTTCAGGCCTGAAGACGCCACTGTGCAGAGTATCCCCTTTAACTTAGCAAAGGGACTGAGAAAAATAACTTCCAATAAAAGATTATGGATTTATTAACAAAGGACAAAGGTAGAAAATATTGCATACAGAGAAATAATAGAAAAATTGTTCCACTACTCCTGATACATGTGTATCAAGGCCTTATGGCCCAATCCTATCCCTGCAATCTTATCTCTTACTGCAGCCTTATGGTCCAATCCTATCGGAGTCTTGAGCTGACGGAACTTGCACACTATCTGGGCACAATCAGCTGGTGCCTGTGGGCATGTATCAACAAGCTCCAGAGGCCAGAGCCCCTACTGGAGAAGGTAAGTCAGCAGAAGGGCATCCTGGGGGAGGATCAGGGCAGGGATGGGAACTAGCTTGGGGTGTGTTGACCACGGGCTGGGGGCAGATACCAGTGGCAGCTTCAGCATCAATATCCGATGCCCCTGGCCTGGGCTCAGCACAACCCCATGGACACACTTGGATTTACACTATGCCAAAGAGCTGGCACAGATCCAAGTAGGCCCATTGGGGACAAGTGAAACAAGTTTTTTTTTTTTACTTACCTCTCCCTCACTGTCTGGTACCCATCCAGTCCATAGCATGCAGCAGAGGCTGCACCAGCACGCGGTATGCTCTGGGCCGGCCTAGGATCTGTCGTACAGTTTTGACATCGTCCACCTGACGAAGTCCACAGAGTTGGACGAAACATTGTGGTCCAATGTGTTTTATGTTTTTGAACTATTGTTGCCATTTTAGATGTTTTTAGCTTTGTTTTTAAAACACGTGTTTTTAACTCTTTTGTGGTTTTTAATCAGTTAAAAAAAAACCGTATAATTATTTTTGAAAAATTGGTTCACATGGCTTTTATTCCTGGATATAAACCTAAGATTTATGTCCTGCTTTTCTCCTATTGGAGAAAAAAAACATAAAAATAATGAAATGAAACATTTAAAAATTACAATGAAAAACATAAAAAATGAAAAAACAAACAAAGAGCAAATAATAAAATTCAATCTAGTAACTGTAGACAAATACAAGAAGATAATCACTGTAGACAAATTTAAACTTAATAGAAAAGCAGTTAATTCTGACACAAAGATTTGGAAAAGCAATGTATTCATCTTTAAGCTAAACATTAACTTTTAGAAAATATATAGCCTGTCTTTCCTCCATGAGCAGATGCATCACAGATCAAGATAAACGATAAGCAAAATATAGGTGTCTTTACTAATGAAATTCTGAGTACATGAGAGTGTTCATGCATGACTAAAAAACTGGCAAGGACAGTGGCCAGCCATCTGTGGTGTTATTTTTGCTTGGACACCTGCAAAAGAAGATACTGAATACTTATCAGGCCATAAGGTAAAATGCAGAAGGAAAAAAAATAGCTAGAAAAGCCTAGAGGAGAGGCAAGAAATGTCAAGAATATGGATTTGGCTAATGTTTAGAAAGGACTTTAGAAAGGAGAAACCTGGAGCTGATGATTTAGGGAGCTAGATGAACACATTTAAAAAACAAACAACAAACACTCTTTTACTATACTGTCCACACATTAATTTTACAAATCAACTCATTTCTTGCACTTAAACAGAAATTACCATTAAAACATTCTATATTTTACAATTCTAACAACCCTGCTTATAATAACTGGGCAACAAGGCACCTTTAAGGTGGGGGCGGGGGGAGAGCCAATGTCCCTCTTCACCTCAGCATGGCATCTTTTCCAGTGACTGTTAGCTAATGTCTCCTTTTTTCTTTTCTTTTTAAGATCTCTCCCCCCCCCCCCCCCCGGGACAAGATACCATCTTTTCATTTGTTTTGCTATGTAAATCCCTTTGTGAACTTTTTTTGTTGAAAGGCCATATATAAATATTCGAAATAATAATTTATTCTTATATAGGATCTCTGTGCAGAGGGCTCTGATAGCAGACTTGTGCCACAATGCTCATCCAGTCTCTACTCAGCCTGATGAATGCATCCAGTCTCTACTCAGCCTGTTCATGCACATGGGAATGTACGTTGCTTTCTAGTGTCACTAATCACATGTGCAACAATAGCTGGATTAGGGCTTGGTCTTCTCCTAGGAATTTCACTCTGACGAAATCTGAGTTTACCATGGTTTCTAAAAACGATATGTTCTGGGTCCTCAACCCTACCTGCAAGCCAGAGGCTTTGACCCAGAAGCCTTATATTCTGTTGTTGTTCAGTCGTTAAGTCATGTCCGACCCTTCGTGATCCCATGAACCACATCCCGCCAGGCCTTCCTGTCCTCCACTATCTTCCTGAGTTCGCTCATTTTCATGTTCGTTGCATCGGTGATGATGTCTAACCATCTCATCCTTTGCCTTCTCCTTCTCCTTTTGCCTTCAATCTTTCCCAGCATCAGAGTCTTCTCCAGAGAGTCCTCTCTTCGCATTAGGTGGCCAAAATATTTGAGTGTCAGCCTTAGTACCTGTCCTTCCAGGGAACAGTCAGGGTTGATTTCATTTAGGATTGACTGATTTGATCTCCTAGCAGTCCAAGGGACTCTCAGGAGTCTTCTCCAGCACCACAGTTCGAAAGCATCTATTCTTCGGCGCTCAGCCTTCCTTATATTCTAATCAATGATAAATTAGGGCCAAATCCTATCCTCCCCCCCCCCCGCCGATGCAGCTGCAACAAAAAGGTGCATGCTGCATCCAAAGGGGGGGCAACCTGAGGGCAATTGGGAGGTAAGTATAAAACATTTATACTTACCTCATGGTAAGCCCCGGGGCTGCCACTTTTGGATAGGATCTGGTGAGTGCCATTGCACAGAGGGGCAGGGAGGTGCCCCTCCCGCCACCTCCCTGCCCCTGTTCCTCCCTCTCCCTGCCCAGTTACACCCCAGTCCTCCCCCTCCCCACCCCCTCCCCATCCCACCATTGCGTTACCAGCTCCATCAGTGGAGTTGCAGCGCTGCTGCCTCTTGCCATTTAAGGGATTTTCAGTGTAATGTTGATTACTGTGTACATGATTTTAGCTTTATGCACTGAAGGTCTTTTTAATATATATATATATATATATATATATATATATATATATATATATATATATATATATATATATATATATATATATATAGATAGATAGATAGATAGATAGATAGATAGATAGATAGATAGATAGATAGATAGATATAGATATAGATATAGATATAGATATAGATATAGATATAGATATATAGATATATAGATATATAGATATAGATATAGATATAGATAGATAGATTATTTTTTAAAAAAACACCTTTCCTTCAAAAAAATTGCCTTTCCTTCAAGTTATCACAGGAGTTCAGCAACAGAGGCTGGGGGGAGGACCAGCGACTTGTCTCGGGGACCTTGCCCTCCTTGCTCCCCCTCTCCTGGCCCCACCTGTGAATACAATGTGGCAATCTCTTGTTGTTTCATATCAGTTTGGTGAAGGTAGGGAAACACAACAATGTGCTTTCTAACTACAGAAGAGATTTCAACATGAGAAGGAGAAACGAGTTTTGGAAGAAGGCAGTTGTCTTCATCCTAGATCAAGATCGCTTTGAACGTTTTCTCACTACCGTGGATGTCTTAGCACACACAACATGATTCTCCCATGCAGAGGCAGTAATGAAGCATTGCTCCTGCATATGGAAACCTTAGGATGAGAAGGTGTTCATGGCTTCAAGTCCCAAGTCAGATGTCAAAGTCCACTTGGAATTCTGTCCCTGAAGAATGGTGGGAAAGACATCTAGAAATGGCAGAAATTAATCATCCACCCAGTGCTCTGCAACCGAATCAACAGCCCTCAGGAAGATGCAACTGGCACAGAGTATATCTTTCAGAGGCTTGAAATCTGAACACCAAAACCATTAAAAAAAAATCCAGCTTTGGAGGCTGTAGCAAAACTGCTAGAGCAGCACTTTGCCTCCTGTAGTAATCTTATCAAGTGCCTGCCAAACGGAAAAGGGAAAGCAGCTTTCCAAATTACAGGAAGGTTAAATGCTCTTTGGTCTTTATGGCTGGTACAAATGATTTAATAGATCTCTTTAAATGCGCTTTGTTTATCTCCATGTTTTACAATGTATGATTGGGACCTCTGGGTTCCTTTCTCACCATTTTCACGATGATCTACGATGGACATCAACAGTCTCCGGAGTAGTGTGTGTATGAGTCAGTGTGTGTGGCGAGGGAGAGAAAAGAGTGAGAATTGACGGCTTCCTGCGGCAGTAAAAAAACATCGTTTTGGGACTTCGCTGGCTCTGTTTTGGTTTTCCTCTGGAAAGAGAAAAAACACAATGCTCACCTTGAATCAATATCGCGCTTTCTCCAGTAACTCAAGAGAACCTGACATATTGGGATGTAATAGTTATAGTATAGATAGGAAAAAAGATGAAGATGTCAAGAACACATTAAAAATATTGCCATGTACACTCCTGCGATTTGCTGAGAAATTGTCTGGGTGGTAACACAGCAAGCTGCGCTCTGCCTGCAGAGCATGTTATGCACCGAAAGACAGATGTACTGTAATCATTAGATTCAGAGACTTCAACCCTCATTTGCTATCAGTGCTTCTCCAACCACAACAGCCCGCCTTTTTCTCTCCATCCTGTTCTTGCAGCTTGGCTTTCACCTTGTTCTGCAGAGAAAGGAATGACAAGGGCAGAACCCTGTTAAAATGGCCTCTCTGCTGGTTTTATCACCAGGCTCCAACCTGCCAATGGCTGTCATTCTGTCACTTTTCAAGGCTGTAACATAGCAGTCCTTCATCAGGCTTAACAGCAGTGCTGCTGGATCTGAACAGAGTGTACTGCTTGCTTTTTAATATCTCCAAAACATATGAACTGCAGATGTTATCCACTTCAATAAGTTAGCAGGATCCTGCCCATGAATACACATCAAGGAATGTGAAAGGCAGGGGTTAAATTCTTGCTATCAAACTTATGGCCCAATCCTAAGCAAGGGAAACTCTTGTGCTGGCTGCCACAAAAGTGCCATAAAGCGCTTTGTGGCAGCCCAGAGAGCCGGCATGCCAACGGGAAGGTCAGAGCCTTCTTGTGTGCCCCAGCAGAGTGACAGAGGCCCACTGCTAGAGCAGGTAAGAAGAATGGTGTAGGGGTTGGAATGGGGCGGGGGAAGGGTGGGGGGACTACTAGCTAGAATAAGTCCAAGGAGAGAAAAGGGGAGAGACCAGTTGAAAAAGAGGGGATAGTATCCTGGTGCAGGCTGGTGCTTCCGGGATCCACCTCTCCGTCCCCCAGTCCAACCCCTGCCCTCTCGTCTAAGTGCCCTGAAACTACCCCTGCCCACAACACCCCGCCCCCACTGCTGACTTATCAAGGCTGATGCAGCTGGGGGAGGGATAGGACAGGGTCGTAACACTTGCTACTGTGGTAGTCAACTTCTTCCTGTCTACACACTATGTAATCACAATCTCCAAGATTTATTCGGACACCCGCTAAAAGTGTGAAGATAAGTCAGCCGGGCATAGCATTTTCATGATGATTCTTTTACACACAAAACGATTCATTCAGTATAGTTCACTACTGTATGCACTTTCTGTGCTGAAAGTCCGAGGTTCAGTTCCTCACATCTCCAGTAAATAGAGGTGGGATAGTAAAACTGCAGCCCTGTGCATACTGTCCAGCGAGAAAGCCCCACTGAAAACAGTGGGACTTATTTCTGAGAAGATACACATAGGATTGTGCCATAAAGCTGCTTACATCTGGAGAACTTGTGTGTGTGTGTGTGTGTGTGTGTGTGTGTGTGTGTGTGTGTGTGTGTGTGTATGTGTGTGTGTGTGTGATTGTACAGGGCACTCACTCATATGGTATAGTTATTCAGTACTATGGTCTTGCAGTGACATTCACAATCTCTGCTATGTCAGTCTTTGATAACGTCAGCCTTCTTTCGCTTTGTGCGTGCCACAAGAAAGAGCTCTTCGAGAATTGCTGTTGAGAGGTGCTATCTAGCCTTCAAGAGGGAGACGTTGCCACTTTGGTTTTCTCTGCTTCCTGCATTCATTGACAGCTACACCTGGGGTCATGCGCCACACTAAAGCTTTTCAGCATTCTGACAAGTCTTTTCCTACCAGCCTTTTAAGATTCCGGATATTGTTTAAAAAACAGGTCCCTGTCTTAGGTGTACTATACTATTATATTATGGCATACTGCTGATATGTCCAATTATGTCAAAAGGATGAACTCATGTACAAAAAAATGTGCCATAATTGTATTCTGTCTTCAACTTGAACAGTCATTTGTCTGCCAACTGTGCCTCGGAGAAACCATGAATCCTCATGAGTGACAGGGATGAAGAATGGGGTACATTAAAACTCCATGCTATCTCCTGCTAGCACGTCTTTGCAAAAGATCTTTTTCATCCTCTCTGCCCATCTACCCTGAAATAGAAATGCATATTACATTACAGGTCATGTCCAAACATGGTGAATGCCAATGTTCATCACAGCTACGCAAAGAAACCAAGGCTGGATCTTGGAGGTGGCGAGGCAGGACGTCTGTCAGGGCCTAAGACCCAGAAAGAGGTCACCGTCCAAAGAGCCATTTTCACTGTCTGTCAAAAGTGTGTGTGTGTTCATGTATCTAATTTGAAAGGCAAACCAACACCTGCAAATGTAAAAAGGCGATGGTGAGATGGTTGGAACGACTTTATGCAAACCGAGTTGCCACCCAGAAATACTCAGATGCTGATAGACTGTGTGTGATGGAGAAGAGGATGAACACAATTCTCTTCCATCATGCACAGACCACAGAATGTAGCTCCATGCAAACCCCACCATGCATAAGTCAAATTTGTACATTTTCTCCTACTTTTGAGGGAGAATCATTTTGTGTATCCAGGTGGCTGCTTTCATGGCCCTCCGCATGGAGAATCTGTCTAATAATATATCACACTATTACAGTATTTGGAACATTTATATACAACTTTTGAACAAAAAAAGTTCTTTAAGGGAGTGGACAAAACAAATGGACATAACAAAAGGAGTGAAAAGATTGGTTCCACACTCTTACAGCTGAATCCTATGCAATGGCGTCGCTACCGTGAAGCTATGGTAGCGGGCTGCTATGGGGTGATGCTCGCAAGGGGTGACGTGCGCACGCACGTACGAGCGTGACGCATCACCTCTCCTGCGTGCGTCACCCCCGAAGACATCCCCGGAGTCGGCTCCGGAGACGTCTTCCCCGGCCGACGCGCCAGGGCCTTCTGAGGAAGGCCTGCTGTGCAAACATTATTTATAACATTTTTTGCACATGTGCAGACCGTCCCTGAGGGAAAAGGGTTGCCCTTTTCCCTCAGGAATGGTCTGCGCATGCGCTAAAAACGTTATAAATAACGTTTGCGCAGCGGGCCTTCCTCAGAAGGCCCCGGACAGCCAGCCGGGGAAGACATCCCCAAGCTGGCTGCAACAATGAAGGGGGCGCCCGGGCCAGTGACCCGTCAGGCGCCCGGAGCGGCGCCTCCCCAAAATCGTGGGTGCGGCCTATGGCCGCGCCGAAGATTTGTAAAAGGTGGGTATAGGGGGGAGGCGTCACTTGGGTGACGCGCGCGCCCCGCTATGGGGCGGAGCGCGCCCTAGTGACGCCACTGATCCTATGCCTGCCTGCTCAGAAGTAAGTCTGATACTGGGTCATAAATCACCACGGAGTGGCGATCTGAAGCTCTGGGAGGCCTACAGAGGGGTCCACAGGCCTCCCCACCCCAGGAGGCCGCGGTAAGTTAAAAAAACCCACCATTTTTGGGGCTCTGCTGCTGGCCCCCGCAAGCATTCAGAGTTGGTGGGGAGAACTTTGAGAACCACTGCTAAACAAGATTGGGCTGTCACTCAGGGGTGTTTACGACAGCGGAAGACACTTCCACTGTTGTAAAACGGCTGCTGATTGAGTGCAACTTTCAAACAGCAATTATACTTCTGTTTGCATGGGCCAAATTCGGTAAAGGGAGCCCCCTGTCAGCTCTCCCTCCTGTACTTTGGCTCAGATATGTTGAAAGAGTTAATACCATCCAAACTCTTATATGTGCTGTTATCACATCACCTGTTCACATGAGACTCTGGAAACATGTGATCGAATCACAACTTGTCCAGTGTCCATTTTCATTTTATTGGTATCCTGCTTTTGTAATGGACGAAGTAGAAAAATACAAAAGTCAAATTTCCCGCCGCAGAGGGATTATGGCTATCCACCTCCATTATCTCCATTAAAAGCTGCCTGAATACAGTGAACATGGTATGCAACATGCTGCCAACTGCTCAGAGGAAAGTGTCACAATTCCACCCCCACTCCCTGTAATTTCATGTCCCAATTTTCCCAAGCTGTTCCTGCACATTTAGTTTCTATAGCTGACTGAGAGACACTTTCACCAGGTAATTTCAAGCTTGTATGCTTAGTGTTACCCCTGTATTATATTTTTCGAGTGTGTCATTGTCAAATATCTATTTTCTGTTTGAATCATGCACTCCAGCCTGAGCTGAAATTATTCTGTGTTAAGAGACAAAACAAAGAATTGATAAGCTGGTAAGTGCCAAGGAGTGGTGAATCCCACAGTAATGTTATTTATAACAATAATGCATACAGTGTGAATGACAATTGATACATTTATGTACACTTGTTGGAGCCATGCACTGAGGTGCAGGAGAGAATTGGGTTTGTATTTACAGTGGTGTACACTCAGATATTCCCACAGGATCAGGACCTGCGTTCCCAGTCGTGTGGAGGTTTACTATATACAGTACACTGCTGTTTGAGCAGAGAAACCTGTTTCTCACTGTCACCTGGACAAAGGTCAGGGGTGGGACCTGCCAGTACAAGGAAATGGGACGAGCCCAGCCAGTATGATGCTGGTTCAAGGGTTTCCCCTTCCAATGTAGAACAAACGTATGGAGTGTCTGTGAGAAGGGGACTCATGTGATCAAAACGTTTTGGAATAAAAATGGGAAAATGTGAAACTATTAATATTGTAGCTAGGGGTGCAAATAATTTTGCATCACTTCAGAGCCAGCCCAATTTTTTTTTTTTTAAGGAAAGAGGAGATATGAGAAATTGAAGGTGCTTGTGAGGAGAGGGGCCCTGTTATCATGAATGTGTTCCAGTGGCATTCCTAGAGGGGGGGCAGTACTGTAAGTTGCGCACAGGTCTACTCAGTGTTACATGGTGGCCCCGCCCACTTGCCATTGGAGCCATTCTGAGCAGCGAAGGTAAGACTCAGGGAGTCTCCTGAGTCCTGCGCGTTGCCTTTGCTGCTCTGAATGGCTCCAATGGCGAGTGGGCGGGGCCACTGTGTAATATTCAGTAGACCTGTGCGCAAGTTACAGTACCGCCCCCCCCCCTCTGAGAATGCCACTGATGTGTTCTGATCTCACTTTTCCCCTACCCAGACACACCTAAACATGCTTGGTTGACAGGTGCCAGGGCACAAGGTTATATGGACATTTTATGGGAAATGTGATAGCCAGGTCTTAGCAACACTCAAAGTGGAAACTACTTCCCTCTTCAACAACTCAAATGCCAGTCACCAGGTCCAATTTTCAAGGTTCAAGTGGTGGCTGGATTTTGGCACCATTGACCTTATGCCAATGAATCTGGGACTTACCAAAGCACACCATTGTGTGAAGGTAATGTGAGATGCCCCAGACAACATTTTATTTATTTATTTATTTATTTATTTATTTATTCATTCACATTTTTATACCACCCTTCCTCCAGGTAAGAGTTATGCTGCAGTTTCTTCCCATGCCAGAATCAGAAGTGGCCCTACCTTCCCCCCCCCGGTGGGAGTGGGCCGCTGCCACAACACCCCCCCACAGACGCCACACACCCTGGGGGGGTGACGTCATTGTTGCGCGCTGCTGCAGCATGGAAACATACCCCCCCAGCGCTTTTTGGCTCCTTTTTGGAGCCAAATGGCACCAGGGAGTGTGGGAGGGCCAAATTTGCAGCCGTTCTCGGCTGTGAAGAGGAGCCAGTGGCGGGGGGGGGAACGGATCTGGCGGCAGGTTCCCCCCTCACGGCCCACCGCTTGGGGCCCACCTGCCCCCACCGTAACAACGCCTCTGGCCAGAATTACCATGGATAACAATGATGTAGGGTGAGAAGGGGAGTGAGATAAATCCTCCATTGTGTGGTCTGAGATGTTGCACATTACCCAGTAGCGGGAAGAGCCATGCTTGCTACTGTAACTCCCAATATTGTCAACTAAAAGTAAGAATGTGGCCCATATTTCACCATGTAAGTTAGAGGAAAAAAGACACACAATCCCCTTTCCACTAGAGAATTATTTTGGAATTTAACTACTATAAGCTTAAAAGGTGTGTATAAAAGGTATGTATAAAGTGTAATTCTTTAAATAAAAATAGGCATGTATTTTGATTTAGGGTTCAGTTTTCCAGTGGTGACAAATAAGTTGCTCCCAAAGGAATAGATTTTCACTACTAAGAGAAGGCAGTATAATAAGACTTTCAAGTTCAGCTTTGTATCCAGAAATGATAGAGTACATGAAGCATGTTGGGAAACATTGGGCCAGAGAGAAGATAGTGCTTCTGAGCTCATCATGCATATTAGTACAGTGTGTAGGTGTGTGTGTTGTATGTTGTGTGTGTGTGTGTGTGTGTGTGTGTGTGTGTGTGTGTGTGTGTGTGTGTGTGTGTGTGTGTGTGTAAATTGGAAATTGAGATTAGTAACAGAAGTATACTTCAGAAAGGGGTATATTAGATAGGCAGGCCAATCCTACGTAAGATGCACTGGCCAACCTATATGGCCAGCCGCTGCATCGTACACAGGATGTGGTCTGCGCCAGCAGGGCCGGGGCTCACCTTGGGGGAAAGGGACGTCCGCCCCCTTCCCCCTGTGTAAGCCCCGGTGACCCCAATGGGCCTCCTCAGATGTACGCCAGCTATTTAGCTAGCTGGTGCACAACTAGTGAGGCCATGTAAGGCCGACCAGGGCCTGGGAAGGATGTTAGTATATCAGTGGAATGCGCCGCCAATATCCTCGTCCCCTCCCTGGCCTGGCCAGCCAGTCGCCCCCTCCCCCACCATCCCGGCCTGCCATCCCTATGTGCACCCGCCGCCCGGTGCAGGGCTTACCTGTGTTTGGTGATGCAGGTTCTGGAGGGCAGCAGAATGAGCGGTGCTGGCCTCCGTGCCAGCGCAGCTTACTCCAGAGGTGCCGCGAAAGTGCTGTATGGCACTTATGTGACACCATGGGCCGGGGGAGCACTTGCTGTGTCAGTCTAAACTCAAGCAGGATTGCATGGTGAGAGGTTGGGGGCTGACCTACGTTTGGTATAGGTCTTTGGGGTGGGGGTGGGAGAAGGAGGAACCTTGTGGGAAAGGAGAAAGCTTCTAAAAGCCATTAATATATATTCTGGTGAAATGAAGAAAAATTCATTTTTAAAAGAAATCGTATTCTTTTGTTTGCAGAGAAAAAAAGCTTATAGAACCTGCAGCATGAGCTGTCAAAATCAAAATAAAAAAACAAGTTTGAAGGAGCAAATTAATTTAAATATGATTTTAGAGCAGACAGGATTTAAAAGCTTTTGAATGTAGCAATTTTTCTCATACCTCCCACAACTTCATCCTCACAATCTGATTTTGGGTTAATTTATCCTTTTAGGAAGCATGTAACATGGGGATAAATTAGTTTTCATACAATTAATGTAACAACATTCAACATACTGACTTGGAACTCCAATTGCCTAATTTTACACAACTGATGTAACAGGACACTTTTGATGATAATTATGTTGATAGTTGCAAAGTTATGGATTGTCTCTTTTTCCTTCCCTCTCACACACATTCACCCACATGCATACTATTATGTCTTGCTGTGCATGAATTATTTCCAACTTCAACATCATGTAAGGAATCCTCCTGGGACGCTCCTCGCGTCCCAGGAGCATTTGCCCTGACTCGGAGGGGTGCGTCCAGCGACGCTTCTCCCTCCGTGATTCCGGCCAGCTGATTGGCTGGCCGGATCACGTGGTGCGACGCCGACTCGAGGGAGCTGCGCGTTACTGCAGCTCCCTCAGTCGGCGTCTGGGAAGCAACAGGAGAGGACGCTCTGTTGGTTCGGCCCGGCATCCTCTCTCGGGGCTCCCACGCGGCTAGGCCGCGTTACAGGCCCGATTGTCGGCTCGGCACGCTTCATTGAGCCCGGATCGCACCCTGTTGCGACCGGGCCGTCGTGGGACTTGTCGACTCTGCATTGGGGGCGGATTACCCCCCTTTTCATCGAATCCCCCTGCGGGGGCTGGATCGCCCCTCTCTTGACGGGGCTTGGCCCTAGGGGCCTGAGGCTGCCTGTAGTCAGGGCCAGCGACCCTCGCACGACCAGCTGCTGCTCGGGAACTTCACTGTTGTGGGGAGCGGGGCACTCAGCCCTCCCCACTAGGTGGTATTGTGTAAACAAGACATAACATAGCCCTCCTCACTAAGGGGTACACAAGACACATCATAGTCCTACTTACTAGGGGGTACAGTTCGAACAAGACACTCCCTCACTGCCCTTCGTCCCCATGGTTAAGAGGAAGCAGAAGCAAGGGGGCAAGGCCCCCAAAAGGCCAGCTCGCCAGCCATCTCCTGAGCCTTCATCCTCGGAGGAGGAGGAGGCTACGGCGCGATACAACGCGGTCATAGCACGTTTGGAGGCCCTGGAGAGGGAGAAGGCCGAGCGTGAGGCAGGCCGGGGAGATGGGGGTGGGGTATCCGGGTTGTCCGAGCCCACCCACCGTTCTGCTCGTAAGGGGAGGGGGTCTCAAATGATACTCTCTTCTACTCCTAGGAATGGGACTCGCCCCTCACACTTGGCGGGGGCTGCTCAGGCGTCTCCTGCCGCAGCAACCCCAGTTCTTTCTAGCGCCCTGGAGCCCGAGGATCCGCCGTTTGATGTGGACTCTGCCATAGCAGGTGAGGCTTCCCCCCTCACCCCTCCAAATTTAACAGATGTGTGGGGTAGTTTGGCAGGTTCAGGCGGGGCGGGGAATACAGCCTGGTTGGCTCTTATTGCCAGCTTGTTAGCTCGCCAGGGGGGACAGGAGGGGGTGTCCCCACCCCCTGCCCACCCGGTGGATCCAGGTCAGGGAACAGCTGCCCCCCCTGAGCCCGATACTCATTCACCTTCACCTCTATGGACTCAGCCCAGCGCGTCATCCGGTGGGCTGTAAGGGCCTGCTGGGTTGTCCTTGGCTCTTCCTTCGACTTCGGGTTTTTCCCCGGAGTCGGACGAAGATGTCTCATGCAGGGTATATGGGGATATAGGCACGCCCTTGGGCTGGCATCTCGCCCTCTCCATGAAGGAAAAGATATGGCGGGGTGAGTACGTGGACATGTTCAGCCTCTTGCAAAAGGAGCCTGAGCCTGTCCAACGGGTGGGGGACATACTGCGGGATCAAGAAGTGGTCTGCAGGCGCAGGGTGGATAGGACCTGGGCCAATTGGTTGTCAGGTTATTCCATATACATGGCGGTGGTGCTCCAAATGCACCCCAAAAAAGCCCAGGCCCTTGTAAAACATTTGGACACCGTCCACAAAGCTTCCCAGGAGTACGGGGGGGCTGGTTGGTTAGCGTATGATGAAAGTCTGTGCTTACGCTCAGCCTTTGACCCTGCCGTGGATTGGCGCGCTCCCCAGTGGGAGATTTGGAACCATACTGTGGTTCCCGGGGGGGCCCATAAGGGAGATAGATCAGATAGTGGGCATTTGATCGTGCGGGCGCAGGGCAGTCAACCTAAGGCAGGAGGGGGCAACCAGTGGGTTCAACCCCCACGGCCCTGTTTTGAATACAACACGGCCGGCCGCTGTGGGAGACAAGCGTGCTCTTTCACGCACGCCTGTGCTCTCTGTGGCGCCAAACATGCCCTTAACAGCTGCGCCCGGCTTACCGGTCAACGGCCTGGTGGCCGGGGACAGCAGAGTGGGAAGAAGGGTGGGGGTGCTGGCCCAGGTGCCAGTCAGCAGGGAAAAGGGGCCAACACCGATTAGGCTGGCCCCGCTGTTCCGGATTTTGCATAGCTATCCTGATAGGAAAGCTGCGCGACTGTTGGCCGCAGGCTTTAAGGAGGGCTTCCGGATCCTGTCCCCCCACCCCACATCCCTGTCCTGGGCTCAGAATCTCAGGTCCGTGACAGGTATGGAGGAGATGGTACGGGCAAAACTGGGGAAAGAATTGGCAGCGGGGAGAATAGCGGGCCCCTTTGAGACCCTCCCCATTCCCAATTTGAGGGTGTCCCCTCTGGGCATCATGCCTAAAAAAAGTCGTTGGTGAATATAGACTGATTCACCATCTGTCTTTTCCGCACGGTGCCTCCGTCAACGACGGGATACCGGAGGCTGTGGCCTCGGTGAAGTATATGTCTTTGGACGAGGCGGTCGCGATTTTACATGGCTGTGGCAAAGGTGCTCTGATGGCAAAGGCGGATATAGAGTCCGCCTTTCGCCTGCTGCCAATCCACCCAGACGACTTTTGTCTACTGGGCCTCCAGTTCGAGGGCAAATACTACTTTGACTGCAACCTCCCGATGGGCCTTTCTCTGTCCTATTCGCTCTTTGAGGCATTTTCCACGATGCTGGACCATGTCACCAAGGAAAGGGTCAGCTGCGCATTATCTGGACGACTTTCTTTTCATGGGAAGAAAGGGGTCCAGGGAATGCCAGGCTCTGCTGGACACATTTATCTCGCTTTGGTCAGCTGCGCATTATCTGGACGACTTTCTTTTCATGGGAAGAAAGGGGTCCAGGGAATGCCAGGCTCTGCTGGACACATTTATCTCGCTTTGCAGCGAGTTAGGTGTGCCTTTAGCACGGCACAAGTTGGAAGGGCCCACCTCTAAACTGACCTTCTTAGGAGTCGAGCTCGACTCTGAGGAGGAGTGCAGTCGTCTGCCAGTAGACAAGCTGCGCCGGATGACGGAACTGCTTGAGCAGGCCGTGGGGGCACGCAGGTTGACTCTTCGGGAGCTGCAAGTATTGGTGGGCCACTTGAACTTTGCCTGCAGGGTAGTCGCCCCCGGCCGGGCCTTCCTCAGGCGCCTGTGTGACGCCATGACGGGGGTCCGGCAGCCGCATTTCAAAATCTGGATTTCCAACGCCATGCGTGAGGATTTGCACATGTGGTTGGCTTTCCTTCACGGGTTTAATGGGGTTTCCTTTTGGCGCACTGAGCGCATATTGAATGCCACCCTCGAAGTCCACTCGGACGCGGCGGGGGGTGCGGGCTTTGGTCTGTATTTTCGGGGACGCTGGTGCACGGCCCCCTGGCCGCCGGCCTGGACTGAAAGCTCGCTGGTGCGGAATCTGACCTTTCTGGAATTGTTTCCCATTGTTGTGGCCACACACCTTTGGGCTGAGGAATTCCGGAACGCCACGATCCGTTTCTGGTGTGACAACCAAGCAGTAGTCTTCATTGTCAACCAGCAAACGTCGCGCTCGAGCCGGGTTATGCGACTGGTCAGGGCCTTCGTTCTTCAGTGTCTGAGGATAAATGCCCTGTTCCATGCGCAGCACATCGCGGGCTTGGCCAATTCAGTAGCAGTTGCCTTATCTCGTTTCCAGGAGGAGCGTTTCCGGGAGTTGGCACCTGAAGCCCGCCTGGAACCGGAGGTGATGCCTCAGTGGCTGTGGCAGCTGGGCTTGCCAGAGCAACCCGGCTCATGTCTGCCTTGGCCCCATCGTCCCGCACCAGTTACGCTGGAAAGATCCGGGTCTTTCGGGATTTCAGGTTGGACTTCCCCTTACCCGAGATTTGGCCAGTACCTTCGGACCACCTTATTTGTTTTATTCTTCACTTATGGGACTGTGGCTTGGCGGTCAGGTCAATTGGAGTACACCTGGCAGCCATTGCTTTTCATTCCAAGGCCTTGGGATTTGGGGAGGTTATGGGGGATTTCCGGGTTCGGAAGACCCTGGAGGGCCTACGTAGGGCGGCCCCGTCGTCCCCAGATTGGCGGCGCCCGATCACCCCAGCTATCCTGGGTGGTTTGAGCGGTGCTTTCACCAGTTGTTGCGGGTCGGTTTACGAGGCGACCCTCTTTAGAGCTGTGGCTTATGTTTTGTTTTTTGGTGCCTTCCGTCCGGGGGAGGTTTTGGCGTGTTCCAAGCGGGACACGTCCAGGAGGGCGCTTCAGTTCCATGATTTGAGGTTCGCGCCATCCGGTGCCAGGCTTTCCCTTCGCCGGTCCAAGATGGACCAGCGTGCCAAGGGGCAGGTGATTTACCTGCGCAGGGTGCCAGGGCTCCTCCTCTGCCCTGTGGCTGCGCTCGACGCTTATGTAAAGCTTCGCGGCGGCCTACAGGGGTGGCTGTTTCAGCACATGGACGCCTCCCCATTGACCCTATTCCAATTTAGGGCAATCTTGCACAGGGCTTTATCCCTGTTGGGCCTGGATCAGGGGGAGTATGGACTCCACTCGTTCCGGATTGGTGCGGCTTCGGCTGCAGCCTCCCTTGGGCTTTCGGCGGCCGCCATCCAGCGCATCGGCAGATGGCGGTCCGGGGCCTTTAGGGGTTACATTAGGCTCTGACGGTCGGGCGGTGGAGCCCATTTAATGGCCTCGGTGTCGGCCCCTCCCTCCGCTTAGTGCCTGGGGGCTCGGTGGGGGCCTGCAACCCAGTGTGGGGGAGGTTTTAGCGCCTGAAGGCGCTGGGCCTGTTGCCAGTTGGTTTATCTTGTTTGTGTGTTGGTGGGACAGTTGGGAACTTACCTTTCTTTTGTCTTGTTAGATGTGTTCAGCCCGGCCCCTGCGAGGATTTTGCTGCTGGGACATTCCATCCTGTTCTGGGCCAGGAAGAGGGCTGTCGCTACCAAGTTTGGCGACCAGCTGGGGCTGGGCAGCATCGCGTCGGTATGGTGGGCCGCCAGATGAGGTCTGCTCTGCGGCCAGCTCCTGCCTCTTCTGCTGGAGTTTTTGGATGTTCATCCCCCGCCCCAGGTCCTGCTCCTGTACCTCGGTGAGAATGATCTGGGCCAGAGGTCTTCCAAGGCCTTGAGGCTGCAGATCCGTAGGGACTTACACATGATCAGGGTTTGGATCCCGGGAGTTCGTCTCCTGTGGTCCAACATGTTACCTCGACGGGTCTGGCGGGGGGCAATTCATCCCAGGGCGGTTGACCTGACCCACCGCAAAGTCAATGCGTACCTGGGGCGGGTGGTGCGTGGATGTGAGGGCTCAATTATCCCACATCCACGCGTCCATTACGATGCAGCTTGCTTGTTCCGTGGTGACGGTGTGCACCTATCCCCTATGGGGGCGGACTTGTTCATTGAAGACCTGCAGAGGGCCTTGTTCACTTGTTTGGTCCAGTGGGGCTGGGTGGTCAAGCGCTAGGCTGGCCACCCGATGTGGCAGGTGGCGGGCGGATAGGGGTAGGCAGGTGGCTAGGGAATCGGCGTGCATCTGGAGTTCGGCAAGGTCAGGTGGTAAGCCAGGACCGCTCATCACGACACTGTTACCCTCGGGTCGGTGAGGCTGGCTGGCTGGCCACCTGGCTGAAACAGGGAGGTACCATCATTGGCGTAGCCATTATGGCTACCTGCACTGTTCAGCTGTCTTCACCTTTCGAGGTTGGCTGTGATAGGCCCCGTCGGGCGGTGACCGAAGGGGCCTGGAGCCTGGGTGTTTACGCCAGATAAGCAGGGGGAGGTAAACAGCTAGTGCTGTTTTCCCCCGATCAGTATCCGCACGCAAAAAGGGGTGGTGGTTAGATACCCCTAGTTAGTTTACCTTTGCAGGTCTTCTTATTGTTAAATAAATGACCATTTAATCCAAAGAAGCGTTGTCTGGCGTATTTATTTCTGGGGTGTAAGGGTAAAAGGAACTTTAAATTTTAAAGGGTAAGAAATGAAGTCTTTCTGAGGCAAAGGATCTCTGAACGCTGGCTAGCAAGATGCAGGAATTTGCACCTCAGCTCTGGGAACACAGTAAGGACTGTTGAGTTTAAGCACATAAGGAAATAGACTAGGAAATGATAGAACACACATAAAATGGGGATTTCATGACACCTTTCCACCTTCATTTTTAACTCCTGCCTGCCCAAAACACAGCTATTTATAAGCATTTATTTCACTTGCAACTGTTTACAACCCTGTAACTGATCTCCTAAGCAAAGTAACTGAAAGTAAACATGCCTTTTTCCTTGTTAACTATCTTAATAAACTCTGTCTTCTTTGAAAGCTCAGTCTTGTGGTTACTGGTAGCCTGACTAGAGGCACTTTGAGATCGTTCACGCTGCTATTCATGTCAACGATCCCAAAACTGTCAGACACTGCTAAATTTGACCTCTCTACCAGTGACGTGCGGTGAGGTCCAAGGCTGGGGAGGCATCACACACACACACACACACACACACACACACACACACACACACACACACACACACACACACACAAAACAGAGACAGACTGGGACAGAGTGTAGAGATGCCTACCTTCCAAAATCTTCACGTGCATATGTGCGTGTGCGCGCACTCCCACCCACCCCCCTCTCTCTCCAGAACTGAAAATACTCATAGTTATCACCTACCTCAACAGAGGTAGAAGGAGAACCAAGAAAGTGGTAGCTACATACAGAATGGGGAACACTGGAGGATGAACTAAATGCAGCAGGTAAGCAAACAAACATTTAGAAGCTATGGATCAGGCATGGGTGGGTGTTTGAACATGTCTGGCTCCGTGTCTGCCCTTTCCACTTCTCCTTCTCTAGAATTAAGCACCCATGCACATGCAACGGGATGCCAGTGTAGCACAGCCTCCTCCACCAAAGTGGATGAAAAAGTTTGCGCATCGGATCACATGCAAGAGTCTGGAAATCATGCACAGGGTTAAGTGTGGCTAAGAGTCCCATTGACTTCAGCTTACTCCATGTCTAACTGTGGACAGGATTTCTTCCTTAATGACTTTGCAGAGAGGAATGACTTCTCCTAATCTCCAGTGACCTTTGGGTGCTTCCTATGTCTAATAATCAATCCAGCCATTTACTTATGCTGACACCAAAGACCAAGCAAAATGCCAGGCAGCTTTTTAAAATGGGGCTCATTTTCCCTCTCTTGGCAAAGAGAATCCTGTGTATTATTTTAGCTCTTATTGAATAGGGCTGTTGTGTGTCTCAAGTATTGTCTGACATTTTTAACTATGCTTCCCAGCAGGGAAGCTCAGTGATGCAGACTCCTAGTGGGAATAAAAGAATTGGTTTCCTGATTAGAAACCTTTGGGAAAATTGTAATTTCAGTAAAAAAAAAAAAAAAAAAAAAACCTGGTAGCCTGAGTTAATCTACACTAGAGTTTTCTTATTGCCAAGACTACTTCAAAACACCTTTAGAATATGATCTCACCACTTTGCATTATCTATGGTCCAGTCCTGTGTGTGCTGCAGAGCTCTGGGGAACTTCCTCGAAACTGTCCTCCAGATTGATGAGGATCCATGGATGAAGACTTTATGTGTACAGTTGTCAAACCAATTTTAATAGCTTGCTAATCAAGATGTCATGGGGAACTTTGTAAAATGCTTTACTGACAACCACAGCATCCGCCTCATCCACTAAGCTAGTAACCCAATCAAAAACAGAGAAGAGATTTATTTTGGGAAATCCATATTGCTTTCTAGCAACCACTGCATTGATATTAAGATGTATATAGACTCATACCCCAATCCTGTGTAACAGTAGATCCACCGGTGTAAGAGCACTTATGCCAGTGTAACCTGTGCCCTCGGATGCCGCACATGCTCAGTTCAGACGCAGGACAGATGCCGGTGCAACTCTGCCGATGCAGGGGGCATTCTGGGGGCATTTCAATACCCACTGTGTTGGTTGAGTTGTGCCAGCGTCCGTCCCGTGTCTGAACTGCGCATGTGTGCCGTCCGAGGGGGATTACGCTGGTGTCCGTCCTGCGTCTGTCGGCATACAGCAAGTTACGTTGGCATAAGTGCTCTTACACCGGGGGATCTACCATTACACTGGTGCAAGAGTTACACAGGATTGGGCAGTAACTGTTTTATAATTTGATCTTATATCTTTCCTGGCATTGATGTCAGACTGACACGTCTGTAATTTCCTAGGTCCTCTTTTTTCCTCTTTATGAAGATTGGGACAACATTAGACTTCAAGAACAAGCAGGTTGGGTTGGTACAGAGCACCAACCGCATCTTAGCGGGAAAACTCCAACCACCACCTTTCTCCTCCATCCCCTGTAGGGTTAAACACCTTCTCTGCTGCCTGGTGCAATCAGCTGTTGGTCCCTCTCATTGGAAAATTCAGAGGCAGTTGTATCTGAAAGAGACTAGAAGTGATTATGTAGGTCCAGAGGTTCAGAATATTTTCTGCTTTTCCTGCTCCTGACAGTCTTGTTCTTCCATGTCATTCCTCCTCTACACAGATCTCCTCTTCCTTAGGGTCCTCTTCCTGTTATAGCCTCTGGAAAAGTTCTGTCTGTGCTGTGCCAGTAACACCTTCCGGGCAGCCCGATCCTGCCCAACTTTAGGTCACCGGAGCTCTCACTCCAGCGGCCTAGGGTGTTGTAAACGTGTCGGAAGGCACATTTTTGACACCCTTGAAGTAAGCAGCACTGGCGCGGAAGTTGGCACCGCTTACTCCACTGCCCTCTAGTTGCCGTGCTGGCCGACACAGGTATGGTCTACGCTGGGTGGTGGGAAGGCGCGGGGAGGGTGGGCAGGGATGGCGAGGGAGGCGGCCATTGGTCAGCCTGGCCTGGGAGGGGGCGGCGATATCAGCACTGGGTTACACCAATATCCAATGCACCATCCCAGGCCGGGCTGGCCTTACACAGCCTCCCCGGACGTGTGCCAGCTAAAGAGCTGGCGCACATCCAAGGAGGCCCATTGGGGCCTTCGGCACTTACACCGGGGGAAGGGGATGAACATTCTACACAGAAAGGTGTTTTTGCCTCCATAGCCTCCAATAAGGCAAAAGACAAGTGAGATTGGGTTTAATCAGGCCACAATTTATTAATCAAATACTAAGATTTGAAGTGGTTTGAACAAAACTCGAACTTCACCACCCCTTGATTATGGGGAGACAGCCATCTACTATCTACTCCCCTTTGAGTATCCCATCCTGGCTCCAAGCAAACGATCACCACTGACAATCACAGCTTCTCAACACCAACCCCTTTAAAGGGGGTTTGGAGAAGATCTGGACTGCACTGCCATCCCCAAGCTGACCAAACTTTGAAGTTGACTTTATAATTCATGGACAAGGGATTCCCAACCATCTTTCCTGGAACAAGCAGCCTCTAGGGGCCAATTCTGCCCCCCTTTGCCTACTCCACTTTTCTCAAAACCTGCAATTACCTGTCAGTTCAGTTGTGACCACCTGGCCAATTACAACCAGCCCACTTGGCCAGTTCAATTACAACCAGCCCACTTGGCCAGTTCCACCAAAAACAAAAAATCTCACCCACTGAGGCCAATTACACTGAGAAGCCAGAAATTCCTACTTGGCATTGAAAAGACAACCATCTAATCCCAGACTGAACGTCTGGGTGGGTAGGAGGACCAACACCTTGCTCTAGTCGAATGAGGGACCAGATGCTGAAGTAGCCATTAATGCCACAAGTTCGGCCCCCAATGCCCTGGTACCTCCAATGAGCTGTCTTCCTTCTGCTTGGCCAGTGACATGAGGAGGTGGAGCAAAACACTTACCACACTGAGTCTTCGGTTGTTCCAGAACTCCAGCTTTTACTGCCATCAGTGGCACATGGCACTTTACGAAGTGCCCTAAGCCAAAGAACGGCCAATGCTCTAGAGTTTGCAATCTAAAATTGGATGTGGCGGGGATGGTGCCAAGGGCAAATAAGGAATGAATTTTCCTCCTGTGAAGTCCGCTATGGTCCTGGAACATGTACTTCCATCTTTGGTGCAGAACATTGGACCAATGCTGGCAGAACACCTGAGCTGTGTGAATCATGGAGCACCTCATATCTCCTGGCTACCTCCACTATAAAGAGGAGACAACTAAATATCTCTAAGTGCTTGAACATCTGGTGAAAATTGATTGAAAAGCTCTGCTTCTGGGCATGTGCACATTCCAGGTTTGGAGACACCCGTTTTCTCTTTGTACTTGACATATTTGGATGTGAAAATGCCCTTGTAAAGGTGGCAAACTAGACTGTGATGTGAAGAGTCCATGAAAACGGTCACCAAACTGCCTTGCAGACAGTCAGTTCCGGAGGACAGATTGTAGATGGATCCTTGAAGCAGAGGGAAGTGTACAATCATTACCAGCTAGATGGCTAGATGGTAGCTTGAGGACAAAGATGAAAACTTTATGAAATCTAATGATGTGCAAATACCTCTGCATTAATTAGCCTGAATTACTGAATATTTAAAATTGAAAAGTGACAGGTAGAATAATTAATGTGTCCTTGCAATTACCTCCGGAGGAAAAGGAAGTGGTGATCCAGAGTGTATAAGTTAACACTGTGTGAACGGAAAAAAAAAGTCCCTCTACCCACTGTTTCGTTTTTAATGTAAGAGCTTCTTATGGGAGGCTGTAGGTTGTTTGGCATCTAGCTGACGAAGGAAACTAGCAGTTACAAGCAATGCAAGCAAATCTGAATTTAATTGACCTGCAGTCTATATCAGAAACAGAATGTAGAAACCAATGCATTATCAATATTTGTGAGAAAAATGAATGGCAATGACAAAGGCAAAGAAAGCAATAATCAAAACTGCAATAATGAAATCTTGTTTGAACAAGATTATGTGTCAGAACTCTCTGCATTAGAACTGGGTTTTTTTAAGTTGTCAACAGAAGTGAAGATAGCAATACGTTCCTGGTATTATTTTTTAAAAATGATCTTGACTTTGTCCAATGCCACTATTTGTAAGAAAGACCATGTTCTCAAGTGACATAATGCTCATTTGCTTTGCCATCTATTTTTGCGGCTTTACATTTTCATACAAAATTCAGGGTAGTTGCCTTAGGAACAGAAAAGCCATTAAAATGAATTAAAAATGTGTCATAGGGAATTGGAGAAGAAAATGCACTGAAGTGTTCGGAGCTGAATACAGATACACCTTGACAACTTAACTGATATAATTGCCAGGAATTTGTCCAAGGACTGGAAGGGCTGGTCTACTATAGGCTACAAATTCATGAAAAAAAATGCTTCTTGCAACAGCTTTGAGAACGGGTCAGTTACGTTTATTTTGGGGAAAAATATGGCTATTTCGGCACTCTAAAGTTTCCAGACTGCCTTGAATCGTGTGAATGTTTAAATATTCTTGTTGTTTAAACCCTGGAACATTCTTAAAAGGTCTGAGCTGTTAAACATTTCAAAGTGGAGTAAGAGCACAGGAAAAATGCCCAGCCTCCAGATTCTGCCATCCTATATTGTTCTGTTAGGGCATGGAGAAGTGCAGCAAGGGCAACTATGTCATCCTATGTAACTCGTGTAGGAAGTTCTATGATGTCCAAAAGGTCATTAGGAAGATGCATAGGAACACATTCATCTAAACCAGACAGGGGTAGAGTTGAGGTCATCCATAAGACGTGATAATCCATTGAATTACCCATGGACAGAAGAAAGCAACAGAGCTACCTTGTCCATTGGGTGGCAAACCTGTCTATCTTGGTCCAAGGGGTAGGATGGAGCAATTGGTTACTCTAATCAGGTAACCTGATGACATCATTACAACCAAGTTATAAAATTCCACGCCCACAGGAAGTGGCAGTTGTTCTCTACCAGGTGCCTGAGTGATCCATGTGTCAGAGAGGAGTACCCATTTGCCCAACTATGAGAGAAAGAACTGGAGACTCTTTCTGCAATGGAAGTAGATAAGAACATTAAGCTGTCTAGTTAGGATTGCAAAAAGGTTTCTTTTCTGTCATTTTCTTAGTTTGCTAATCCTTCCAGCTGCTACAAACATCTCCAGGTCTAACGCCCACTGAGTGTGATCTGGTAGCATCCCAACTCCAGCTGTTTAGACTTTTAATAAACGAGTCCCATTTTGACCCATTGATACTGCTCAGCTTCAGGATGTTTGCAGTATGGCTTCATCAGTCAAATGGAAACACATCAATTTGGCCGGGATTAAACCTAATTCAGACCTAGGAGGATGTCCTAAGAGGTAGGAAAACTAAGGGATGGGTTATCTGGACTTGGCGTAATGACGGTGGCCGATTTTTGAATTTTCCTGGGCTGCGGTGCGGCCGGGCATGTTCTCCCACTTGCGCTGCAACCCGGAGGGATATTGTGAGGGCTGTAGCAGGGGGAAAAAAACCAGGTTTTGAATTTTTTTTGGCGGGGGTACACAGGAATTTTGGGGGGTACACAGGAATTTTGGGGGGTACGTGGGGGTATGCGGGGCCCGGGGGGTCTGGGGTACGCCAACCTTTGGGGGCCTGCTTTGGAGGTATGCGGGCCCCCAAAGGTAGAGAACCCCTGCGCTAGATGATTTTCTGGAAAGCCTGGGCAGCTAGAGAGGTCTCAACCAGATATCAAATGAAAAGCAGTTTGGTGCCAAGTGAGGCTTCCTGGGAAGAGAATGTTCTTATTTCTTGACATGTCAGTGTTCTGTTTTTTTGAAACAAAGTCACTGACATAGCAGAAGGTATGGCTATTTTCTTGAGAGCAAGCCCTATTGAACACTGTATGACTTACTATTGAGTAAACATGCACGCCACTATAAGGGCCCAATTTTATCCAACTTTGCAGCATGGATACAGACGTGCCAATGGGGCTTGCACTGCATCCTGGGGGGGGGGGAGTCACAGAGCTCTCCTCAAGGTAAGGGACTGCATTGTGACTGCATCAGCACTGGAAAGATGGATAGGATTGGGCCCTAAATCTATAAATCTATAAACAGTAATGCCAACACTGGGAATTCATTCACTCCTTTCCCTAAGGACACAGAAAAGATATAAGAATTTCACACCAACTCCTTAAAATTTGTTTCATAAAATGTCAGGGTCTGTAATCTTCCTGCCTACTGGTAGTCTCATAGATATGCACCATAGAGTATGATATGGCCTCTAACAGCGTAATCCTTTCCCCTGCTAGCAGGGACGTGCAGTGTGGGGGTGGCAGGTTAGACAGAACCACCCTGCCAGAAGATTGCCACAGCCTAACCCTGCTGCAGCAATTGCCGCAGCTTAACATGGCACCGCAGCCTAACCTGCCCGGAGGTTAAATGCACCTGATTAAGTGGGTGGAACGCGTGTGTGATCACTGGGTTAGGCTGCGGCAATCTTCTGAGGACTCCAGCAAGGTGGTTCTGCCTCACCTGCTGCCCCTGCACCATGTAGCTGGTCCATAGCATGCAGCCACACTGCATGGAGCCACACTGCATGGAGCGACGCTGCATGCTATGGTGGGGGGGGGGACGACAAGATGGCAAGCTAGAGGTAGGTAAAATAATTACCTCCCAATAGACTGCCTAATCTCCAGTGGATCTCCTTGGATCCTTGCCAGCTATTTTGCTGGCCTAAGTCCAAGAAGAGGAAAGGTGTGGGTCCGGGCTGGGAAAGGGGGATAAAATCGAGCTTGTGTGATTGCTGCTGAGATCCTCCCCCCTCCTGCCCCTTCTCTCCTTGGCCTAAACCTCCCCAGAAGTGCCCTCCACCTGCCCCCCACCTTACTTGCTCTGGCACATGCTGGGTCAGTCAGTTGGTGGTCACTCCAACATGCTCGGCAGCAGCCTGCCATTTGCAGCGCCACAGAGGTATTTTCGATGGCGCGGAACATGAGTTCTGCTGTTGTAAATGCCCAATAAGATTGGGTTGAAAAACTCAGAAAAGACAATCCTTTCACTTCTCTGTCATCTCAAGAACTGCAGCAGGACTGCACACTTGGCCCCAAAATAGTGTTCTTATTTGCACCGACTACAGATGTACCATGTGGCTGTTGTTAGCAGAAAAAAAGAACCCCAAAATGTCTGGGCCACTCTAACCCATTCAGTAGTGTGTCCCACAATGGACCAATAAAAATTGCCCTGCCAATCCAATACCACATTATTGATACCAAAATTCTAAAAAGAAAGGGAGCAAACAAACAACCCAGCCTTAGCGATAGTGATATACAGTATTCCGCAGTGGACTTTGTGACTGTGATTTGACTGTGACACGTCTTTGCTGATGGATGGTTTGGGGTGTGGACCAGCCAGTGTTAGATTAAATACTGTACTAGGATCA
Organism: Plestiodon gilberti rubricaudatus; assembly: GCA_026170595.1. NCBI lineage: Eukaryota > Metazoa > Chordata > Lepidosauria > Squamata > Scincidae > Plestiodon > Plestiodon gilberti. Next base: position 92,062,426 of record JANXHW010000001.1, read on the forward strand.
CTTAAAAAGCTTTCTATGACTAAAGTTTCTGAGCTTCAGCAAAATGGGCTCCAATGATTCAGGAAAATTGGCTGTACAGAAACTTTTTCAGTTACTGACATGCCATGATGGAGTCACAAAAACTTCAGTTAATCATGAGCTGCATGTGTGATTCTGCGTAATATGAGCCTCTCGGGTGGGTTGTATCCTGTAATGAGTGTTGTTATCTAGCCTTGTTAGCAGAAAGAAACACAATGCCTTTCTGTGACACACTACACAAAACAATGGAGAACTCTAAAAGAGCGAAAACCTATTAGTAGGAGATGAATATGATCAATTTGGAACTACAATTACACCTCCAGTTTTTGGGTGTTACCAATAAACGTAGGAAGCTAAGGCTTTCGTGGTCAGAATTGTTAAAATGTCTAGTATTCTGCTGGGTAAAAAGACCATGGTCAATGATGTTGGATTGTCCTAACGTTTCGCCCTCCCATGTTGAGGGCATTGTCAAAGGATAAAATCACCAAAAACACTTAAAAGTTAAAACTTAAAATTCAGCTAAGAAGTCTAAAACCTGTATTAAAAGCTCTAAAATGTGGTTTAAAACTGGATAGCACAAGAAAAGATTGCTGATAACTGACAGTAGTTTGTGTTGGCTCGTGCTATATGCATTCTGTGTTTCTTGAATACGACGGTGAGAAAAATGATCAACAAATGCTGCACAGTTGGCAATGGAAACCCATTTAGATCAGCCCACACATCTAACTTGGCCACCTGACTTAAAAGACACATCCACCCATTTTGAGAAAGCCTGGATTAGCATTGTGAGGCAGATGAAAATATAGTTCTAAATGTGCACCTGTTTCCTGCTCAGAAGACAGCCAGGATGTGACTTGGTGGATCATGTTATCTTTTAGCAATCAAACCGTTCAGGCACTGCAGGTCTGTGCAAAGTCCATGCTGGGCAAATTGGAAATGTTTCATTCATTCTCAACCAGTGAAAACAGGGCAGCTAAAGATGTTCCAGCTGGATTACGCAGTGGGAGCTGCAGCAAGATGACGCTGAAAAGTGAGCACTGTTGACGTGTATATTTCCATAGCCATCAGAGACACTGTGCACATACGTGCTTGCAAGACTGGGCACAGCGGTTGAAATTCCCTACTCACCCACTGACAAAAAAAGTGGCATGTTTTTAAAGTCATTCTGAAGGGCTCTTAAAGTAAAAGGCTAATACTTATGGCACAAGCCTGAGGGAGAAGTCATAACATGTAAGCCTTCATTTACTCACAAAAGAAATTCAAACAATAACCAGGCATTCATCCAGGTTTCCAAAAGAAGGAAGTGGTATTGCATAAGGTGCAATTGCATAAGGTGAATCATTTCTGAAAGTTCTGATAGAAATCTGCTTCTGTGACTAATTTGCTGTAACCAAATTCATCATATTTAATGCATGATGCAATAAGCAGCCATAGCTTAATTCATAAATGTTCACGTTGCTGGCCATATTAAGATGTGATCCTCAAAGCGTTTATGGCAAAGCAGTCCAATTACCGTATTTTACGCTCCATAGGACGCATCGGTCCATAGGACGCATGCATCCTATGGAGTATAAAATAGAGAAAAAAAGATTTTTACTTACCTAGGCTTGGGGGCGCTTCGGGGAGGCCTGTGGGGGCTTCGGGGAGGCCTGCCCGAGCCTCTGCAGGCCTCCCCGATCTTCAGTTCGGCCGAAAGCAGCGATTTTCAGCCATTTAATGGCCGAAAATCGCTGTTTTCGGCCGAACTGAACATCGGGGAGACCTGCAGAGGCTCGCGCAGGCCTCCCCAAAGCGGTGCATATATAAATATGCGGCGGTATATAAATACTAAAAAAATACTGTTATAAATACTGTTTATTATTATTATACAATATATATTATTATACAATATATTATACAATATATATTATAAAATACAATATATAAATACTGTTTATTATTATTATTATTATTATTATTATTATTATTATTATTATTATTATTATTATTATTATTATTATTAGATTGAAGATGTCTTCAGTAGTATTGTTTCATGCAGCATTTGCCTTTCAGGGAAAATATCCTGCATGCTCTTCAAGGTATTGCTCTATGATTGTACTTATGCTTGCACATGATGCTTGCACACCCCTTATCCGGACATCTGAAATCCAGACAATTCTGAAATCCAGACATTTGGGGTGCTATGATTTTTTAAAAAAAATATTTACAGTACCTGGTTGGCAAAGCACAAGGCATGCTGGGGCACAAAATTATTAAAAACATTGTATAAAATTACCTTCAGGCTCTGTGTATAAGGTGTATATGAGACATAAATTAATTTCGTATTTAGACTTGGTATCCTTGGTATTCGTATTTAGACTTGGTATATTTAGGTATCCTCAAGATTCTGTGTTTGTAACATAGTGACATCACATCATGTGACATCACAGAATCAGATTGTGTAAATATTCCAAAATCCAGACAACTTCCCATCCCAAGCAGACTGGATAAGGGACACTCAACCTGTATCACAATTCTTTTTATATGGTGTTTTACCACTGCACAGGAGCACATAAAGGATTATGATGGAACCATACTTTGGCAGCCCAATCCTGTGTAAGATACGGCAGCCAGCCTAAAGGGCCAGCCACCGTATCCTATATATCACCACCGATATCCCTGCCCTCTCTAGGCCCGCTGCAGTATACGGCCACCCTCCCTCACCCCCTGGTCTGCCCTCCCACCGCCCGTGTCCCGGCCAGTGTAGGGCTTACCTGCTCCGGTAGGTGCAGGGCCGGGTAGGAGTCGGGAGAAGGGCCGCCGCCAGCCTCTGTGCCGGCAGCCCTTACACTCCAGGTGGCATAAACACATTTTACAGCACGTTTACGACACCCTGCACACTTGTTTTACATCAAAACAGCCACGGTTAACTTAAGGTAGTACTCTTGAGCTAAGCAGCTTATGGATTTCAGCCTTTTTCAACCTCGTGCATATTCCTCATAGCAGTAGTTTAAAATCTTCATCCAAAATGCTAATGCAGGTTGGAAATCAATTATCATCAAGCGTTGTCATCCAGGGTATGAAAGGCTGTGGAGTTTAACGATGCAGTCAGGGACATGCATGACATCAACAAATATTCGTTTTGCTTCTTCGTTAGGATATGTCGCAATGGGGCTGTAATATTGAACATCACCAAGCAGCGTAGAATTCCAATAATTGTTGCCGTTTTGGATGGCATTCTAACAAAAATAATAAACAATCCTTTTCAGAATTATTAGTGTATTGTGCAAGCATCAAAAGCCTGTCTAGCACAGTTACAAATCAAACATGATTTTGTGTCTCCTGGCAGGTGCTAGTGTGCACTAAATCAATTTAATTAGTTTTGTTCAGTCCAGCCACACCGCCAGCGAAACAATATCTTCCAAGCGTATAAAAATATATTTCTTTTTTATGCTCTACCAACTGCTCAGCATGATCAAAAGCGGGAATTGAGCCAGAGACTTCACAACAGCGCTTGTCTATTTATTTATTTATTTATTTATTTATTTATTTATTTATTTCTGCCTTGTCTTTCGTCCATGGATAATTCATTCCCATTCAGGCATTGGCCATAATCAGGTTTGCTTCAGCAATGTTGCAATATCCTGTGTGCCATCAGACTGTGTCATCCATGGTACTCCAAACTGTGAAAACTGTTCAATATGGAACTTTCCTTCTTTGTAGGGTTTTGCCTTCGGGGACCTGACACCTTCTTCCTGTTAGGAAACAAGGGAGGAACTTTGGGTTCATTTTGCCCTCCTTTCCATCTCTGAAGTGTAAGGGTAGAATAAAGTTGCCCATTGCAAAGGGCCTCGAACAAAAGTGGGACATGATATGAAACAGGGAAAATACCAGACTGTGGATGGGACAAGAATAAAATGAATCTGAGATGAACCCAAATTTGAACATTCCTATGCACTTATGATGGAATCCTATGCTTTAAAGCTGACCCTGGTACCAACACATCTAACACCTTCAACGATGGAAGCATGGATGGTATTTTCAACAATGTTTCATGTAATGGACCTTTATGATCAAGACAGCTTTCTCTTTGAAATGACTTAATAATGAACTTTTCACATAATGAGGAACGCTTTTAAAATATTTATCCATCCTTATGTCTCTTACAATTAGCACAAAGGCTCAGAATAGTATCTTGTTAGTTACAGCACATTTAATAAGCTATGGGAAACATGGTCTATGAAGCTACACACACACACACACACACACACACACACACACACACACACACACACACACACACACACACATCATGAAACTCCTTGAAGGAATACCATTTATTGCGGCAGTGCACCATTGATTTTGTCAACTATGTTTACATCAACAGACTTTCAGATGTCTGTGAAATATCCATTGCCATAACACAGAGAGCTCTGCCATTCAACAAGCAGTCTGCTTATTGACATGAATTTTTAAACTCTGAAGTTCTGAAGAGAAAGAAAATAACTTTGCGTGGCACTGCAACACTTGGTAAAATGGCCGGTAAGGACTCAGTATGTCACATGTTGTTATGTCAGTATATGCTGCTGACTTGAAAAGTGTCAGACCTCATTTCATTTGCACATTTTAGTAATATTGCAAAACATCTGTCATACATGGTTATATAGCTATGCATGTTCTGAAACTATGATCACAGCCCAACACACAGCTGAGCATGCTTAAACTCATTGAAATCCTTGGCACGTTGCTGACAACATGCTACATATAGGAAACACATTATATAGGAAAACAATCATTGTATGTAGTTTCTGTACAGAGGCGTCGGGCTGCCTGGGGCGGGGGGGGCAGTCCGCTCCTGGGCGGCATGCGGTGGGGACAACCGTGCCGCGGTGGCGGCAAAAAAGACGTGAGCGGGCAGGTGGCGGTGAAGAAAAGTGTGTGCTGTTTGGCTGGCCTGCCTGCCCGGATCCTTGGGAAGCTTTGAGCTGCCGTGGCTGCGGTGGTGACGTCACCACAAGCGGGGTGGTGGTGGTGGCATTTTCATTCACGGCCCCCCTCTCGCCAGGCGTACGTATGTCACTGTTCCTGTAAATAACAGCCAGGTGTTTTAGAATGTTTCTTTATACTTGTCTTATATATTGCTATTGCCATAACTATTGAATATTTTTGTATATTTTCCTCCTCTTGCAATGTTCTGTGAAACCCAAGATTGTTTTCCAACACCATCATGAGATGGTAGTACAATGTAATAGACATCACCTGACCACATGGGACTTTTTTCATAAGGCACGTTTTTTATATACAATCTAATCTCGTACAGGTTTACACAGTTGACTGCACAGGATTGACTTCACTGCTGGGTGTGAGGTAGTGACTGTGAGGGAGATTTGTCGGCTCAAGTATTGTTTTTTGTTGGTGGCATGTTGGGCTGGTTTGGTACGTTCAGGGGCAATAAAAAAAGCGAATCAAAGGACACAAACAGGGGAAAGGAGGAATTTTGGAAGTCTATTTCCACACTAGTGTGGCCTGGGGGTTTGACAGCAGTAAATGTTAAGGGCAAGTGTTAAGTTCTGATACTTCCTGCCCTGGGAGAATTGTATTGTGATGGTAAAGTTGTATTGTGGTTAATAGTTTTATTGTAATGGTTTTATTCAGACTTGTTAACTTCTGTATGTTTTATTTCTCTATGTTGTACACCACTTTGAGTACCAGAAAAGCAGTATACAGTATAACTAAATAAATCATAGGATTTGCTGCTTAGATTTGAGCTAGCCTCCTGCTGTTGCTGAGCAGTCTGGGTGCAGGGGTAGGTATTCATTCCTGCTACCTCCTTGCCCTGGGAAAGTGGTATAGTTCTGCTGATTTGGTTTCCCTGCTTAGGGTTGAGGCTAGTCTCCTGCTGCTGTGGAGCAGTCTGTAAGCAGCTTGATATTCGAGGGCAGTGTGTGTGGGGGGTGGGTGTTAGGTTGTGCTGTGGTGGTGAGTTGTTTGCGGTTTATGTTTGGGCTGGGCTCCTGTTGTTGCTGAGAGTTCAGCAAGCAGCTTGGTGCTGTGGTTTACATGGGTGAGGGTGGAACCCACTTCTCTTCATTTAAAGGAATCCAGGAGAGCTGTGAGTACCATGGCAGGTTACCTGGCAGCCTTGGCTTTTGACGCTAAGGGGCCATTGGGCTCCCTGATGCTACTGGGGATTTTTGGATCGGAAAGATGCTGGAGGGTTGAGGCAGAGCGACCCCAAGGATGCCAATCAGTCATTGGCCCATTAGCCCTGGGATTCTTTTGCAGCTCTGTGAGGCATTTTGGTCGGTGTGCTGTATACATTGTGAGGCACTTCTGTTTAAAGCAGAAGCACTTGTGGCATTTGGGAGGAGGGCTGGGCACCCTACTGGGTGTGTGGGGTCGGGGAAAGCTAAACACCAGGCTAGCCCCCCCCATGTGGCAGATACAGAGTAGGACAAGGAGTAGGAGTAGGGATTTGGTGACTATCCATAGGCAAGCAAGAGTCTGAAGGAAAAACAGAACCTATCTCAAGAGGCTGTCAGGCTCAGGGATGCAGGCTGGTGACCCCTTGGGCTTGAACTGTGATGTCTGGCTTGAGGCAGGCGGAACAATTTGGCTTCCTTGATCCCCTCTCCAGGGGTTGGCAGTGTGAAAGCTAGGGTTGCTGAAAGGGTTTGGAGCCAGGGTGGTTTTGCCCAAGGGGGTCTTGGCAGATTAGCTGTTTTGTTCAGGGTAGGTGCCCACACTTGGGGTGGTGGTGGTGGTGGTCGTGGAGTGTCCTAGACAGGACCTGCTGCAGTTTGCAATTGATGTCTGTTTCCTGATTAATAATCATGGCCCTATTTCATACCAAGTCACCTCATCTCATGTGTTTTATAGGGGAGATACCTAGGCAATGAAGAAAGACGGCAGAAGCAAACATACCGGTACTTCCTTGTCCCATAGCAGTCTGAAGGGGCATTTTGCCCTGATGTGGCAGGTAACTTAGAAGTGCTATTAATCACCTAGTGCTGTCAGCCAAGATGATTAGCACTTTTGATCTCTATTGCTTTCCTGAGTGCAATTACCACCTAATTACCTCTCTGTCACCTCATCAAGGGCACTGAAAAAAAAAAGCTGATTGTGTGGAAAGTTGGCTTTTTCTTTAGACTCTGGAGCAATAGATTAAAAAACCCAAAATGAGGGGGGGGGAGCCTGAGAATTTTAGAACGTTTGCAGCAAGAAAATTTAAGTGAGTGGAATTTTATGAAGAGCAGCCTGTGCTGCAGTGTCTAGGCCATGGGAAATATAGAAATGTTGAAATTGTCTCCTTTAATCAACTTTTTTGGACTATTACTAATGCATCAAAGTTTTATGGCAAACCATCAGCTATACAAAATTGGCTGGACAATTATCACTACTGAGGATATTTATACATCCATTTTCAACAAAGAAGTTCACAAAGCCATTTGAAAAACTGCTTCCCTGTCCCGAAAGGGCTCACAATCTTAAAAAAAGACATGACAGACACCAGCAAACAACCACTGGAAAAGACTCAATGCCAGGATAAATAAAGTTGCTTTCTCTCCCTGCTCAGTATAAAAGAATCAGCACTTCAAAGGTGCTCTGTCCCATTAGCAAGGGGATGCCTGTCCAGAAGGTTAACGTTTGGTCTTCTTGGCTATTCATCTCACCTTTGTAGCCAGAGCCCTTCAGAGAGTAGGGGAAATGTGGTGGATTCTGGGTATCCACCTCTTAAGAAGTCACTAAGGGCTGTACCCACTTTTAAAAAGTAGGTCAATGTCAGGGAAGCTTTAATGCCTGCATTTCAGTCAGGCTGACATGAAAAGCGCAGCAACAAGCCTAGCACAAGTTCATTGTCTAATGCCTAAAACTTCTCTTTTCCTGCCATGCTACGAAGAGTGGGCGAAAGGGGCAGAAATCCTGCCCCTGAATTGTGCTCCAAGGTTAACTTAAGGTGCTGCAAGATCAAGCCCAAGGTTACAGTTAAGTCTTATTATGCCTACTACAGGCATCAAGCTAGTGAAGAAAATTAAACATAACAAAGGGTGAATAGAGAAAAACAGAGGCTTTGAAGGATTTGTACCTAATTTCATTTGGTGGTGTTGCGTAAAGCTAGAAAATTTCCCCTGAGACATCTATTAATGCATTTCCCAGATAGCAAATTGAGAACATATTGCTTATTTAGTATACCTACTGGAGAGTATCTTTCTCCTGAGAGAAATGAGAGAAAACCAAAGTCCACCATGGACTGCCACCTACTGGCACTACAGATGCTGCTCCTCATTATGGATTACTCCGCAATTTAATGGGCCATTTAAATGTGCACACAACTGAATCCCTTAGGAACAGGCTCCCAAAACTGTGCCTGACATGGAATTTACCAATTGAATGAATCACATTTTCTCTCATTATTCAGGCAATAATATGTTGTTGTTGCAAAAAAATAAATAAATGTGCTGGATAGGCTCTTCCCACCCATGAGGGAAGCAAGCAAGCAGGTTACAGGGGCAGCCCAATTCTGTATAACGATACGTGGCTAGCCTAAAGGGCCGGCTGCTGTATCCTAAGCCCATTGCTGCCTGCACCGGCGCAGCCTGGCCTCTCCTTGGGGAAAGGGTCCCCTTTCCCCAGTATAACCAGTGTGAGCCACAATGGGCCTCCTCTGCACTGACAGTGGCGTTCCTATGACCCCCCCCACACACACACACACCAGAAGTGACGTAACGGCAACTGTTATCGAGCACTCAGAGGCGCAGGGCGGGCGGAACACGCTGACGGCGCTCCTCGCCCTGGCGAATGGGACAATCCACCCCGCTGCTGTCTGCCGTTGCACCCCCTGCCCGCCTGCCGCCTGGGGCCCAATCCCGCCACCCGGGGCCCACTGCCCCAAGGCCCCCACCACTGGTGATGCCACTGTGCGCTGATATCCCTACCCCCTCCCAGTCCCTCTCCACCTTGGCCCGCCTGTCTCCACCCCTGAACCACACAGCCTAGGTCTTACCTGGGTCATCCGGTGCAGGTCTGGGCCGCCGGGGGGAGTGAGTGGTGCCAGCTTCTGCACCAGTGCCGCTTATTCTTCCGGTGCCGTAAATGTGCTTTACAGCACATTTATGACACCCTAGGCCGGCAGAGCACTAGCTCCACCGGCCCAGAGTTACACAGGATTGCGTCCAAAGGCTCAGATGAGCTTTGGTGGAATTCTCTCCTTGCTTTCCATTTCAGCTGCTCTCTCAGAAGGGATACTTTGAATTTCCTTTTCCTTCACAGGAACAAACACATCACAGCAGTGGTACTGATCTCTGTGTCCAGCTGTTGGTGTTGTGAGAAAGTCCGTGTACTATTGCCTCTTCTTCAGTGGAGACTGGTATTTCTCTCTTTCTGTCTGAAAATCTCCCCCTTTTTATCCCCACCAAGAGAACTGAATTATTCCCCAGCACAATGTGGTTATGATGCCCCCAGTGAGAACTCCTCTCTCTCTCTCTCTCTCTCTCTCTCTCTCTCTCTCTCTCTCTCTCTCTCTCTCTCTCTCTCTCTCTCACACACACACACACACACACACACACACACACACACACACCTCTTCTTTCATCAAGGAGCTCAGAGCATCCTGCATGTTATTATTATTTTTTGCTCGTATGCTCATGGCAACCCTATGAGGTAGGTTAGGCTGAAGGATTGTGACTAGCCATGGTCACCCTGCAAGTTCCATCATTGATGTTTCATGACTGAGTGAGGCAATTCTCCATAACAGATCCAGAAAAAATTAAGCCTCATTGAAATTTTAGGTTACAATGAACTTGACTTGCTGCTTTCTATGGGACTTAAGCATGTCTAATTTCGAAGGTAATATACTGGTATATGCCAGGGGTGGCCAAACTGTGGCTCCTGAGCCACATGCGGCTCTTTGACATATAATGTGCGGCTCTCAGAAATATGTTGGCTCTTTTTTGCATCAAAATTACGGTAATATATAAAAGGTAAGTAAGAAATTTTCACACTTTGTAATTATTAACCAGGTATAAACTGAGTCCACTGGACTAAAACATAAGTTTAATGTTCATGGTGAGTAAATATATTTAAGAATTTAAATGGTTCTTAAATATTGCGGCTCTCAAACATCTGAGGTTTATTGTATGTGGCTCTTACATGAAGCAAGTTTGGCCACCCCTGAGATATGCATTTCTCTAGGAACAATATGTGTTCAGTATTCGTAAAAGGAATAGGCAGAAAATAGATGTAAATACAACCCTCCCCTCCCCCCCCCAAATGTAGCATTTAAACTCAAGGTAGCGAGAAAGACAATTGATGAGAGGCCCCTCTGCTTCCAGCCCACACATGCATACTGTACTTAGTTCTTCTCAGTAGCTGAAGATTAGCTTCCTGTTCTGGAAGAAGTTATTTAAAGCAACATTTCTGAAGTGCATCCACCTGAAGGCAATGCTATCTTGAGATGTAACTGTAGAATAGAGCATTGTATTTAAGGCAATGTAGAAGAGTGTCATTAGAAATAGAATCACACGACTCCTTGATGCTCCCTGCAGTGATTTGTGCTGACAGAGTAACACGACTCTGAAGCCCAGGGCAAAGTTTTCTGCAGGACTCCTTAGAGCATTTTCTGCTTTTATATTTTTGAAATGTGCACAGGTCTGACAGAGCTGTCCTCTGCGTTTCCCCTAGTAAAGAGCAAACCAGGCTTCTGAGCAGTGTATGTACAGGGCTGCTGTATTGCTATACTATATTCAGAGCCAAGATTCATTGGAAATCAGTACCTGAGACAGCAGCCCTGAGACTTGAAACAGCCTCAGACTCTGGGCAAAGGCAAACTGAGCACCAACAACCTGTAAGTCTTGTGTAACTACAAAAGCGATCAATAACAAACAAGAGTACGGTGCATGTGTAAAGGAAAGAATCAACGAGACACTTGGGCATGCTGGTAGCGTTGTACTCCACTTCCGTTTTTAAACCACTGGCTAGCCAATGTTTTCAAAAGGACACTGACACAAAAAACAAGGTTCACAAGAAGTGGAAATACATTTAAATTAATTAATTAAATGGATACTGTGAGGGTACAGCATAAACACAGCATAAAATACAATCAAATATGCAATAATACAGAGCAGGTATTTTTTTAATAACATACAAAAACAACTGCACTAAAACCATTCATAGCAGCTAAGACCATTTTTTGGGGGGGGGGAGGAGCCTTTGTAAAATATTCAGTGCTTAAGAGAACAGCAAAGTCTTGGTCTGGTGTCTAATGATGGTACTAGACAGGCTTTTCTTGGGTGAGAGTTCCATGGCTAAGGTACCATAGCCAAGAAAACTCTCTCCCTGGGAGCAAACCCCCTCAATTCCAAGATGCTCAAAGGAGAGCAGTGATAATATTGGCAAAATATAGCTATAAATGACCGTTCAAGACCTGACCTGAATGTTCAGTGAGGTCTGTTTATATATGTATGACATTTTTGCTTTTGATGTACCACATCAGCATATAAATGGGTTGGTGGTGGTGGTTCTCATGAACATTTCTATGACTAGACAGCCAAATACACTGACAGCACAATCCTATCCAACTTACACCAGCGGTGTAACCAGCGGTGCAGTGAGAACAGGAGGCTCCAGAATGGAAAGGGGATTCAAATCTCCTTCAAAGGGGGATTCAAAGGGGATTTAAATCTCTCCTCCCCTCCAAAGCCACCCGCCCTGCCCTCCCCCACTGGTTACACCGCTGGTGTAAGTTGGATAGGATTGTGCTGTAAATTACATTTCTGAATGCCTGGAAGGAAGTAACTGCATGAATTAACTAAATTACATTGTGTGTTTTTAATCCAGTCAGATCACAAAGGTCACACCACAAATTACTAACGGTATTATTATATTATTATTAATTTTGGCAAGCGGTGGAGACAAGCACATATGAACTGGAACTTATCAAAAAAGCACAGGCCAGTTATAATGTTTCGTGACCCCCAACCGCTATGCAACCTGTGAGATATCCAAAATAGAATATCAAAAAAGAACAAGAAGCATTTATTTCTTCAAAACTTTATAATAATTTTGGTCATCATTATTGTTGTTTGTTCAACAACATCGTTGTTTGTTCATCGTTGTTGTTTGTTCATTGTTGTTGTTGTTGTTTGTTCATCGTTGTTGTTGTTGTTGTTGTTGTTGTTGTTCGTCATCGTTGTTAAACAAAATTGTATATGCCATAAAAAGTGTGGTTTTAAAGCAAAATAAATGAAAAAGGCTTCCCTGTCCCAAAGGAGCTCATAATGTTTAAAATACTCAAGAGACACTGGCGAACAACCACTGGAAAAGATGCTATGCTATGATGAATAGGGACAGTTGCTCTTCCCCTGCTCAATATAAAAGAACCATCTTAAAAGGTGCCTCTTTACCCTTCGCAACGTGTTCTCACTGCTTGCTTGCTTTCATTACCCAGGGAAAGTCCTTAAAGGATAAGAAGAGCAGATTGGGATGGGTTGCAGAAACCGTAACTCTATCAGCTATCCATCTTTAAAACCTTGCTTCCTCCATATCCCATTCTATATCCCATTCCATTTCCATAATAATATCTAATCCCCAGGAGTAGTGAGCTGCCTGATCCCAAGTTAGTTCCACATTCAAATATTATCAACCCTGATGGGCAGTAGGGTTCCGTGTTTAAGAGAGGAAGGGCATTCAAGAATGACTAAAATCCAAGAATGAGAATTTCCAGCACAGGTAGGAAATGTAGAATGCTATGACTGGAACATGGACTCTTCCCAGCAGGTCCAACACCTCCTGTGATCTGTCATGCTGCACTAAAGAAAACATGAACAATAGATGCTGTGTGATGCAACACGAGCGAGGCCATTACGAGATGTCATATTGCTGTATACCCAAGTTATGCTGCTACCCAAGCACTTTTATCTGTTTCAGCACAAAGTTACCATGCCAACATTCCTGGGAAAGATCTGTCACAGTTTTCAAAGGAATCTGCTAAGAGTCAATACAAGTTGAAGTTGTAGAACTCTCACTCCTTCTACATTTGCTTTGGCTGTAATCCTATACACACTTTCCTGGGAGTAAGCCCCATTGAACACAATGGGACTTCTAATAGCCCAATCCAGTGTAGGGTTAGAGTAGCGGCGCGCACGCTCTGCCACTGCAAGCCATTGCCGTAACACGTATTTGTGACTACTTTAGAGTAAGGTCTGCCGGGGCGAAGGCCCTTACACCGCTGCCCTCTGGAACCGGCATTTCCTAGGCCTGGGCTGTTTCCTGGCCTGGCCGGCCTTACATGGCCTCCTCTAGTATAGGCCAGGTCTGGACCTGGCATACATCCGAGGAGGCCCATAGCCTAGACCCCGTCCGCCCTACATCTGGGTAAGGGGACGAGTGTACCCTTCTCCCGAGGTGCTCCAGGGCTGTCCCAAGACAGCCTGGGAGTGGGATAGGATGCGGCGGACGGCCACTGCATCTTACACAGTAAGATACACATATTTCGCCGTAAATATGCATAGAATTGCACTGTTTGATAAATAAGCACATAAGAAGTACAAAAGGCTGTGATAATAATCTGAGAAATTGGAAGAATTTGATTACAGTACTCCCCCCATATCCGCTGGGGATATGTTACCAGGCCCCTCCGTGGATACTTGAAACCATGGATAGGAATGAACACCCCCTCCATGGTTTCCTGAGCCCCCCCCCCAGCTCTTATTTTTCTTTCAGCAAGTTTTGTTTCTTCCTTAAAACAAACAGAGAAGCAGCCTCCATTGCAGGCAAGTAGAACTTGCCTGCCATAAGCAGTCAGAGGCTGCTCTCCTGTTTGTTTAAGGAAGAAACAAAGCTTACTGGGAAAAAGTAAAAGAGTGGGGGGGGAGTCCCTGCAATCCGTGGATAACTGAAACCGTGGATAGCGAATCCGTGGATATGGGGGCCCACCTGTATTCACTTCTACCTTTAGTTTCAGGAAGTGATTCGGTAAATACAGGGCATCTCAAGAAAAGGTACACACACATTATAGTGTCACATTTATTATGCTATAATTCACATATTTACTATAATACTATAATGCTATAATTCACACACACACACACACATACACAGTATATTGTTGTCAATACACCACTGACATAGTTGACTAACGGCCCAATCCTATTAGCTAGAACAAGCTGTTCAGCAGCATTGTTCCTTATGCTGCTGGAATAAGCATAAGGGCCCTTACAGCTGTTACAAAAGGCGACATGCCGTTCTGCATGACCTGCAAGCGGTGAGTGGCCAGGTTTGTGCACCAGCAGCTGGAGAATGCCTGCTAGTGCTGCTAAGTCAGCACAGGGCTGGGAGGGAGGTGGCGGGGAGGGGCGGAAAAGGTCAGGGAGGGGGAGGAATGGGATGGAGATGGGGTGGGAAAGAGGTTGGATCAAGGCCAAAAAAGGGGCAGTATTGGCGGCATCAGGATCAAGTAGACTCAATGGGCGAGTGTGGGCTTATCCTGGTGCAAGGGAACAAATGTTTCCTTTCCTCAAGGAGGCTTTTGCAGCCAGAAACTCCCCCATGGAATACACTGCGTGCCTGATCAGCGAGATTCCATCACCATGTGGGGAGTTGTGTTGGATTGGGCTGTAAGGGATCTGCAGACATCCACCAACATGTGTACTGGGACGGTTCCACACATCTCTTCAATTGCATCTCTTAGAAGTTCGAGTGTTGCAGATTTTCTATAACGAAGTACTGTATGTATGAAATAGAGCTCATTGAAATGTGTGTATATCTTTTTGAGACACCCTGTATATCTAGTACCCTTGTACCATCAACTCAATCTTAGTATCCACACATGTGCTGCCACTCTTAGTAGACCTTCTTGCTGTCTGCTGAAAAGTGTTATGCAGGGGCCACCTTTAGCATGTTTAAAGTGAATTTGTATCAATAAAATGTCTATGATTTCTTTCTAATCTTTCTAATCAAGTTCTTTCTAATCTACTTCCCCTCAATGTCCATATACTCGGTGACCATATTTCTAATGGCATAGATTTGTTGCATCTGCAAACAAGAACTTAAGATGATAGATCATACCAACAGACCCAGTGGCGTCACTCCCGTGAGGCGACAGGAGCGGGCCACTACGGGGTGACGTGCGCACCCCCCCTGCACGTCACCTCCGTCGCCCTCCGGACGCTCCGAGGCCAGCCCTGGAGCCGGCCTCGGAGCGTTCAGCCCGGCCGGCGCTCCAGGGCCTTCTGAAGGCCCAATGCCTCAATACGGATATTTTACTGTTTTCGCGCATGCGCAGAGATGAAACCGGTCTGCACATGCGTGAAACAAGTAAAAGTACCCGTATTGATGCATTGGGCCTTCTTTCAGAAGGCCCTGGAGCGCTGGCCGGGCTGGACGCTCCGAGGCTGGCTCCCGGGCCGGCCTCAGAGCATCCGGAGGGCGACGCGAAGGGGCGGGGGGGCAACCGGGGCAGGGTGCAGCCGGATTCCCCCCCAAAAAAAATCGCGGCGCGGCCTATGGCCGCGCTGAAGATTATATCGGGGGGCATACTCGGGGCGTCACTAGGGTGACGCGCGTCCTAGTGATTCCTCTGAACAGACCTACCAGCACATGGCTAAACAGTAACAGTACGCTAATAGCCTAAGATCCTGGCTGCTTTTTCAGTTACCAATAAAAAAGCAAAAAAAAAAAAAAAAAAGCACATTGGCTCCAACTGTGTGCTCATTGCGACATATTATATAGCCTTTAGTGGAAGAAATGAGTTTCATCACATTTGAGTCCTTTCTTGGAGGAAAGCTTTATGGAAAGCCTGGATCTGCATATGATTAGGTTGGGGCTATGCAGTTTTGAAGTGACTGCCTATTCTCCTCTAACAGCTTCACAGCCCAATCCTATCCAGCCAGAGGTGTTTCTATGGTAGGGGTGGTACCGTAAGTTGCACCCCATCCTAGTCCCCGTTTACAAACTGGAACGAGGGGGCCCCGCCCCCTCGCCGTCAGAGCCTTCGCCGAGCGGAATGGCTCTAACGGCGAGGGCCACCTCGTTCCGGTTTGTAAACAGGGACTAGGACGGGGCGCAACTTAGGGTACTGCCCCTACAGTAGAAACGCCTCTGTATCCAGCCCAAACCTATCCTTGTAGCCCATGCTGTATCCAGCGCTGGCTAGGAGCAGGCTGGATGTCTCCTTGCGGTAAGGGGACATTTTTCCCCTTACGCCAGGTAAACCCCAGCCTGTACAATGGGGCTACTCGGATCTGCACCAGCTCAACTGCTGGTGTAGATTGTGAAGTCCTGTGTAGGAAAAAAAGGCCTGGGGGGGATAGGATTTGGCGTGCACCCAGCCCTCCCCTAGTCCCCGTGCTGCTTGGAGCGACCTTACCTGCTCTGGTGCATGCGGCTCCTGGATGCAGCGCCAGCAGGACAGCACAGGCCTTCCCACCAGTGCTGCCTACTCTCTGAGTGATGTGAATGTGATTTACGGCACGTTTGCAACACCCTAGGCCACGCAGCTGCCACTGCGCTGGCCTAACGAAAGGTTAGGATTGTGCCGTAAGAATATTTTCAGACTTTGTACACTGACTTACCATAATTGTAAATCCCTGTGTAGTTTCTTCTTTTGGCATATTCCAATAGGAAGAACAATATTCCTGGATTTTGCTTAGGAATAAATTTGCCTTGACCCCCATGGCTCCTTGTTGACAGAGTAGTTCCATAGCATGTGTTCATGTCCTCCATTCTATTGACCAATGGACAGAGTAGCTGTACACGACATACACAAAGGGATGTATACACAGACCTGCCCCTCAGCCTGAAGTGAACATAAAAATCTGCTAATCCAGGAGCTGCATGATTACATTAGAGTGCTGTGGATCAAGACATTAACCTTGGACATAAGGGCCAAACTGAACATTATTTTAGGCACGTGACTGGATGTAGCATGTTATTCAGTAAGCAGCAGACTTTGGTGCCAAAGGGTTATGTTTCCAGGGTAAATAGCAGCCGTGGTGGTGGGGTGGGGAGGTCAGTTCTGATCAAGACCGTGGTTTAATCCCCGTTTTGTCACTCCATGGCCCCAATCAGCAGAGAGGCACAATCAGCCGTTTACTAGAAATCCTAGCATATTACGAGAGTTCCTATCAAGTGCCAAAAGTAACATCTTATGTAGCCTCAGTGGTTTCAATGTATAGCCTCAAAATTATGCTGAGGTTCACATATGATTATGCTGAGAGCTTGAGCTTCATGGAAATCAAGTGAGCTGTATGACACCATAAAATTGTTCAATTCTGTGTGTATTGGACAGAAAGAGAACTGCAGAGGCAAATGTAATCCACTGAGATAAGAAAATTAGAGAGCATACTGCCAGCTGTTCAGAAATGTAACACTAATCCAGATTCAGCCACTTTCTCTTTAGTGTAACAGCTGACAGAATGATCAATAGTGAGGACAAATTTGTAGATTATAGTGAAGTAATGAGTATTTTATGTGTGAACTCCTGAGTGACCTTTAGAGAACAAGATCAGGGCCAACGGAAAGACAAGTGTAATCATTGAGGTTTTTACATGTGATTTGGACACAATGATTTACAGAGAAAAATTGTCTTCAAAAGCCTGCAATTTCAGGCAATCATCATTACCGCAAGATGCAGTAGCTGTTGTGTTCTGCCAGCGTGTTTATTAAATAGCTCTCTTTTATCCAAAATCTTATTCAATGAAAAAGACAAATACGTTGCCCTCAGAAGCAACATGTTAAACACACACACACACACACACACACACACACACACACACACACACACACACACACACAGAGAGAGAGAGAGAGAGAGAGAGAGAGAGAGAGAGAGAGAGAGAGAGAGAGAGAGAGAGTTAGGCAGTTAGGAGACTGCCTTATACTGAATCAGGGCATTCAGTATGGTCCATCTAGGTGAGAATAGTCCACACAGAATGGCGTCTCCAGGGTTTCAGACAGGATTTTTTTCTTTGCTTTACCTGGAGATGCCAGGGATTGAACCACAGAGTATCTGCAAACAAATCAAGTGATTGACCTTTGAGTCACACTCCTTCCCCTCAACTCTTCCTGATGGCTGGATTATATAACCTTCCCAGGTCTCTCATTCCCATTACCATTGCTCCAATGCACCAATCTTCTCTCTCTCTCTCTCTCTCTCTCTCTCTCTCTCTCTCTCCTCTGATGGGGAAGAATGGATAATGAAGAAGCAATCCAACAGGGAGGTATTGGTTTAAAGAACACACCCAAAAATTGTGGAAACATTCATTCCAAGAAAGAACCCATACAGTACAGAGCAAATAGTAAGCTCAAGTCCTATATTTTTCATAATTTCATAAAAGTCACATTGATTGGAAGAGGAAGGAGAGGAATCACCAATCAGCAGCTTTTATCCAGCTGTCACGTGTCTTACTGACCAGGCCCGTTGGACAAACAATTGGACAAATTTCTCCCAATTGGGTCCCACGCCTAAGGGGTCCCGTGCTAGGGTAATCTAGTCTGCATGACAACTCATTGCAACATACACACGACAACACATACTTGAGATCAACAATTCAGCAAGAACATTTGAACAATTTGGCAATTATGTCAGTTGAATCTGAAATTAGCAGGAGTTTAAACTTAGACAAAATCCTAAAAGTCTTTGCAGAGATAAAACAAGATAACTTTTTCATAATAAAGTGTAATAATAATATGATATAAATAAGTAATAAATACGTTTTTGGGATTTCTAAAAATCACTTAGCATTAAGAAATTCTAAATAATTTATTAATAAGTGATTTTTAGAAATCAAAAAAGGTAAAGTTGTTTCCAATAAAGCTGCTCGTTTACATTTTGAATTTTTTTCTAAACAAAAAATAAAAGTGGTTTTGTAACCAGAAGTTTTGTAACCAGTAGTGGTTTTGTAACTATTTACTTTTCAAAGATAATCTACACATTTTGTGTGTTTACTTGTATGCTTACATATATAGTTGGCCCTTTGTACCCATGGAGGTTCAGTTTCTGAATCCCCCGGTGGATACAAAAAAACACCTTAAACTAAATCAGCTGCGGGGGAGGGGAGGAGGGGGCTGGGTGGCATCACTGTACCGTATTTTAGCAGCGCACCGGCCCGCCACCCACTCCTGGACACCTGCGTGGCTTCCAAGTACTTGAGTAAAGGCTGTAAAGAGTAAAAAACACACACCCCGATTCACAATGACTTCCAGTTGCGACGCGAAACCAGAAGTTGCTGTGAATCAGGTTTTTAAAAAACTCTTTACAGCTGTTTGAAGTACCGGTACTTGGAAGCCGGCGTGAGCATCCAGGAGCAGACAGCGGGCCGACACACTGCTAAAATAAAGTACAATGTCACGCCTGGCCCCCAGTCAGCCTTTTATTCCCAGGGCAGCCATCTGCGTTGAGACAATTCTGCAAATGGCTATTCCATGTGAAAAAGGGTCCATCTGTGTACAATTATATATGTAGTTAGATTCATTTGGTCCATTAGCTCACATGCACATCTCAAGTGCACATTTTGATTGCTTTCCATTCTACCATAGAGATATAAAGTCTATAATACATTTTATTTATATCTCTAAGATTCTACAGACCTTAGCTGTGAACCTGGAGTCCTGCAAAAATTGGGCCCAGCAGCTCCTAAGGCCGACTCTCTTACGGACAGCTCAGGGATGTGAATCACGTTGTCTCTTACCTGACCATCCCCTAACTCAGTGTTTCCCAAACCTTTTTGACCTGCGGCTCCCTTGACCATTGGCGACCATTGGCTGTGGCTCCCCATGACATTATGTTGATGCCTGCCGCCAATTGGCATTACACTGTTTTCTGAGAGGATTCCGTGGCACTCCGCAGCTCCCCTGGCTGGTTTCCACGGCTTCTCTGTTAGCTGCGCCTCCCAGTTTGGGAACCACTGCAACTGCTTGGAAATCACCTTCCATATATGAAAGAAAAGGCTCTGAGCTGCTAGAGACAGACAACGAAAAAAAGAGGTAAGAAAGTGAAATTGAACTGCCATCCACTCAAAGCCACTTGGATGGCTTTGCTTCTGTTCAGAGCACATGGAAGGGACTTTGCTTCATTCAGAGCTCTCTTCAAAGTGGCTCCAAAATTTGATGATGTGGTTCAGTGTATGATCCTTTCGGGGTCAAATGCATACCCCTCCATATTATACAAACAATTGCCAAGAGGTTCATAATTCACATAGCTGAATTTCAATTCCACAGTACAAAACAAGCCCATTTTACAATTATAGTATGATTCTGAGCCATTATTGAGTTTTGTTCCTAGTGTAATTGACTAGAACCCATGTTTTTAGGTAGGGATGAGGGAATGTCTCTTTTAAAGGAATAATAGTCCTTGCTTTGATTCTCTTTTGATATGGTGCTTTTTTTTCTTTCATCTGCACTTTATGATTTCTTTTTGCAGACAGAAGTGAGAATCTAAGCAACCTAGAAAACACCTTAATATTCCACATGCAGAAGAGAGCAAAGCAGTTAGCAACTTCACAGTACAGTTCCGAGATCTAACATTGATTATGCAAATCAGGCATTCACAATCAGAATGTAGTAGGAATGCATAATAAGGAAAGGCAGGGAGTACAGTCATGCATGGATGACTACATAGCTTGCCTGCTCTTGATTGGCTCATACAATTCCAATTCAATATAATGAAACTAAATGATACTTGAAAAAAGAAATGGAAAGCGAGCATAATGTAGTGCACTCCACAATTTTAGTAGTTTGTTTTGAGGTTTTTTTTTTCTAATTTACAAAATGTTAATAGCCTGCAATGCTGTACTCAATTTCATGATTTTTTTCCTCCATATTTGCTTAAAAATATTGCCATTGTATACCTTACGTATATTCATTCTATTGCATTCCTTCTCTGGAATCCTGTTGATCAGTATGTATGTATGTATGTATGTATGTATGTATGTATGTATGTATGTATGTATGTATGTATGTATGTACAGTCAGTTCCTGAAAAACCTAGTGGATAACGAATTAGCGGATACTGAATCATTGAGCCTGTGGGAAAAATTGGGTTAGGTTCCAGGGGACCCTTTTGTCATACACTATATGAACTTTGTGAACCTAAATTTTACCTCGAAGTCTATGGGTTGGGTGATAGAGGAGAGAGCATCCAGTATACCATGTTGGCTATTTGTTATGGAACAATTCCTAACTAGCAAATTAATTATTATTCCTTCCTAACAACATTATGCAAATATAAGAGGTATTGTACAGTGTCCTGGAAGCCCAGAGAGAGCACAAACAGTTCCTATTGTGTTGCAAATGGCATTCAACAGAAAACACACACACACACAGTAACTCCAGAAGAGACAGGTTACCCTTTACAGTAAATGCAGCAAGGCAGGGAAATTTGCTCCCAGAGCAACGTGGACACCTGTGGAAAAAATGGCCCTGATGAAATCGCAATGGCCCTGATGAGATCGCAGATAACAAGAACAGACCACGGATACGGCAAGATAGGTGGCAATTCTGCCCCTCACAGATAGCAAATTCGCAGATCTAGTGGGGAAGGCCTGCGCAAAGCCGGCCTTCCCAGCTCCGCCGGCCGAGGACTCAGGCGGCCGCCAGACCCAAGGAAGGTAGGATCTAGTGGATGCCTCGGTCGGTCAGCAGATGGGGAGGAGGGACGGCGGAGCCAGGAGGACGGCCATAGGCCCAGCCATCCCGGGCGGGGGTGGGGACGTGGCGTCCACCATATCCCGGTCTCCGCTGGGCTCCGGAGAGTGGCTGGGCTGTTACATGGCCACCTCTGACTTCCGCCAGCAAAATAGCTGGCGGAAATCCAAGGAGGCCTACCGGCCCCAGCCGCCGTTACACTCAGGGAAGGGGATGAGTGTCCCCTTCCTCGAGTAGACTTTCCTCGAGTAGCACTGGATCGGGTGGATGGCCTTGGCCACCCGCCCGATCTTTAAGTAGGATTGCGCTGCCCGTTCAATATAGTACCTTAAAGTTGCTGAATAACTTGAAATAACTTCCTGAAATTTGCAAAAGGCCATTTGCCAGTGCAAAAAGCTTATTTTTACTTCTCTTTGTGTTGAAAAAAATGTATGACTGTGAGACTGTGAGTTTCACTAATCCTAGCAGCTCTTCAAACAGCTATGGCACTGGCTTTTTGAAATGCAACTGGAGTACAGAGATACCTGTCTCTGCAAGTCTGACCCTAGTCTCTCAACATACAGAAAATAACAACTTCCTGCCTTTGCTACAATATTAGAATAAAATCTTCCACTCATGACTTCCCCAGCTGAGACCTATTAATACTCACAATAGGGCAACATTTTAATTTTCCTCCCTATTTCCCCTGGAGGAACTGAGGCCGTGATTTGTTTGCTTGTTAATTTTATTTTCTGAATCATCTCACTGCTGTGTGAGAAAGCCAGATATTTGAGATACCGCACTGTGTTTCCATAGCAATGGCTTGAGTCTCTAAGTATGGCTCTGAAGGCCATACCCTAGTCTAACACACAGTGCACATTTCCATGTATAGCAAAACCAAATTTCATTTGGCTGTATACAAGAGAAATGAGCGAGTTGTCAAGGAACACCAGAATGAACTATAGAAAATAAGACCTTGAAATTTTAATTCTGCCACACTCCTGATAGTAGCAAAACAGGTTCAAATTCAATAGCAGAATGCAAATGGACACAATTTTTCATCTGCGAACATATTCCTTAGTATTTAATTTTTTAAAAAAGGTAACCTACTTAGACCACACATACATTGTGGCATTGTTCACCTACACACAGCAGCCAGGACTGTGTACACATGTAATCTTCTCAGACAATTGTGCAACTGTAATTCGTCTATATGGGTGGTGGGGAGAAACTAAATCAAGCCTCCTATTTATCGTCTGAGCAGCTGATTGGAATGATCACCAATTTTCTGAGGGGACTACAGTTGATCCTCCATATCCACTGGGGTTCTGTTCCCAGAACCCCAGTGGATAAAACAAAACAAAACAGTGTTATAGGAAAACCGGTGTGGGGAGCGGTGACACATTTCCTTTTTTTCCAGCGTCTTCACTGCTTCCCTCCTCCTGAATTTGTTTAAACTGACTGAAAAAAAGAAAAACTGCTACCGGAAGCAACCTGTAGATGGCGCCAGAGACTCCCGATAGCATTTTTATTTTTTCAGCGGTTTGGATGTGCGCAGGAGGCGGGAAGCAGCTGACAGGTCCCCGGCAACGCAGAAAAAAGAGGTAATGTGGTGTGGTCAAACTCCCTCTTCCACAGTTTTGCCACCCGTGTTGAGTCAAATCTGTGGGTGGAAAAACCGTGGATGAAAAGGTCCGACTGTACATAGATCTAGCCTAGATCAGAATAGGAACTGCTCAGGGAGCACATATTTCAGAGTGCAGTTTCTCATCCAGGTAGGTGTTTGCATGTGAAAGCCTGTTTTCACGTGTGTATTTATTTTATTTATTTAATTTAAAGAATTTATATCCCGCCTTTCTCCCAGGAAGGGCACTCAAGGTGGCTTACAAAAATACATTAAAATATGTATATGCATTAAAATAATTAAAAACAAATAATTAAAACAATTAAAACAAACAACCCCAGTGGGTCACCTATATTTACATTTGTTAAAAGCCATTTCTTAAAAAGCCAGCCCACCATGTCAGACATCGAAAGCTAACCTAAATAAAAACGGCTTAAGGCCCCGCCGAAAGGTCTCTAAAGAGGGAGCCATTCTTAATTCCAGGGGGAGGGAGTTCCATAATTGGGGCGCCACTGCCGAGAAGGCCCTATTCCGTGCCGCCATCCCCCTCACCTCCGTCAAAGTGGCAGGGTTAACAGGGCCCCCCCTGATGACCTCAGAGTACGGGTCGGATTATAGGGAAGGAGGCGGTCCCTCAAATACCCTGGACCCGAGCCGTATAGGTCTTTTTAAAAGTCAAAACTAGCACTTTGAATTGTGCCCGGAAACGAACCGGCAGCCAGTGTAGCCGCCGAAGCAACGGTCCGACTTAGTCGAACCGAAAGGCCCTGGCAACTACCCAGGCCGCTGCATTCTGCACTAGTTGCAGTTTATGAACAGTCTTCAAAGACAGCCCCACGTAGAGCGCATTGCAGTAATCTAATCTAGATGTCACTAGGGAATGGGTCACTGTGGCCAGGTCTGCACGATCCAAGTACGGTTGCAGCTGGCGCACCAGCCAAAGCTGGGTAAAAGCCCCCCTGGCCACAGCCGCCACCTGAGAATCCAGGAGCAGCTGTGCGTCCAGGAGAACCCCCCAGCTGCGGACCTGCTCCTTCAGAGGGAGTACGACCCCATTCAGAGCACGACGATGATCCAATACCTGAGTCGTATGCCCCCTGTCTGATTTCGGGCTTATGAATTTGTTGCTATTTTATACATATTGAGATGCAGGAGTGTAACTAGCTCCCGTGCCACCTGGGACATGAGAGCATGCTGCACCCCGGAAGTGACATCACGTTGCCACCTCCAGTTTTGGGCGGTATTGGCAGCTCTCACATTCCTCACAGAGCACTCTGAGCAGAACACGAGGGCTGCCAATTCCCTGCTGCCCCCGCGCACCACTCTTTCTCTTCATGATCGTGAGAAGGGCAGCGCACAGAGGCAGCAGGCGAATGGCTGCCCTTGCGTTTGGCTCAGAGCATTCTGAGCCGCATACAAGGGCAGCTATTACGTGGTGGAGCCTGAGGGTTGCGCACTCCCGTGGCATTTCACCTGGGGCAGCTGCCCCACCCTTGTTATGCTCCTTTTGAGATGAAACTTTAAAAGTCTTCCGAATTTGACAAATACATTGTCAATTTAAATTGACAATGTATTGTCAATTGAATCCTAAGCATTCTAATTTGATCTTTTTGCAATTTGATGAAGCATTGAATCCTAATTTGATCTTTAAGGTATGTATGTCCTGAGCAGTTTGTGATATAAGAGATCAAATCCGGCAGTCTAAATGTGCCTAGAAATTAACAGGGAAATAGTATAGGCACTGGGGACTTTGTTGACAGGTGAAGCTTCCAAAGTGTCTACAACTATAGTTCCACATAGAGCGTATTGTTGTAACCTATCCTTCAGATTACAAAATACTAACTGCTAAAGCTAAAGCAAGTTGAAAGGAATTGCAGCCCTCCTATCGTGCAGAGTTGGTGAAACCTTTTCAAGCATGTTCCACCCAACTCAAATGGTTCTATTTCAATTGGAAAACTCTAGTGTTGCTTTTTGGCAAGGCATTTATGTTATGATTTTTATTTTACCCGTCCCCCAAGGAGCTCAGGATGGTGTGTATAGATCTCCCCCCCCCTCCACAATTTATCTTCACAACAACCCAATACATTAGATTAGGCTGAGGTACAGGGACTGATCCAAGGTTATTCAATAAACTTTGGAGATGAGTGGGGATTTGAACCTGGTTCTTCCCAGTTCTAGTCCAACCACTATACCACATTGACACACACAACTATTTTTGTGTCATTCCTATTCTGTTGTCAAATATAGCACAGAAATTGTCCAGCTCAGGGCCTCTGAGAGAGGCGTTAAGGGGGTACAATCGTACCCTGCCCAGGGCCAAAAATGGGTCAAAAAGGAGCCAAGGAGCAAAAAAAGGGGGGCCCAGGAGCCAAATTCACATGAAGAACTTGTGCCCCATGCAACACTTTGTGCCCACAAAATAAACTTTGTGCCCCCTGGTACAATTCCTCTGAGTGGCCCTGGTCCAGCTGTAATAATAAATATACTGGAATCAATGAATGTGACAAACTGTTTTCAGTGTTAATGAATCTAACAGTTACAGGCTATTCTATTTGGCATGCTAGCTTCTTTCCTCGCTTTTTTCAAACATTTAATCTCATTTAGTTTTAAAGTTTCAAGCTATGAAGCTTGTCCCCTGGGAAATTATTTTGCACAATAATAGAGCTCTTTATCAGGAAGCCTTCCCTGACATTCAGCCCAACTTTTCCTCTTGATTTCACTTATTTATTTTTGTTCAATAATTCATTGCTATTTTTAATGTGCACAGGTAGCTGCAGCCCTGCATTTTCCCTTAATCAGTAGCAAACACAGCCTATACATATTTAAGCTCATATTCCCTAATTGAGAAGACAAACTTCTAGCTTTTTTGCTGTTGTAGTTTGAATTCTGGTGTTCCACTAATGAGGTCAGCACTAAACTTCCTGCTGTACCAATCAAGTATTTTGCATTAATGATATAACAATTACACACACGGTCAAGAATTGTACTAACCTTTCCCAGGAGAATTCCCTGAATGGTTTTGTTTTTTACAAGCATTGGTCAAATTCAGATAATCCAGTAGCAAACCATCGTTTGTTGGCTTGGAAACAAGCTGTGTACCATGTACTTTCTCCTTCTCCCCTTGTGTGCTTGAATTGAAAAGCTTCCTGGTTTGTTAAACCACAATTTCTAGGAACCACAAGCCAGGAAAGGGTAGTGCAATTCTTATAGATCAGGACTGAAATAATAGTTTTAGTGCATGTCCCTGGTTCTAGTGTTGTGCGAGAGAGAGAAGAATTTCCCTCTATCCACTTTCTCCATCCCATGCATAATTTTATAAGTCTCAATCATGTCCCCCCTCAGGCGCCTTTTTTCTAGGCTGAAAAGCCCCAGACGCTGTAGCCTTTCCTCATAAGGGAACATAAGAACATAAGAACATAAGAAGAGCCCTGCTGGATCAGGCCAAAAGCCCATCTAGTCCAGCTTCCTGTGTCACACAGTGGCCCCACCAGATGCCTCAGGGAGCACATGAGACAACAAGATACCTGTGTCCAGTCGCCACTCCCTTGCACCTGGCACAGAGAAAACCCACTTCTAAAAAACCAGGAGGTTGCTTATGGCTTGTAACCTGTGATGGTCTTTTCCTCCATGAATTTGTCCAAACCCCTTTTAAAGGCATCTAGGCCAGGTGCCATCACCACATCCTGTGGCAAGGAGTTCCACAGATGAATCACACGCTGGGTAAAGAAATATTTTCTTTTGTCTGTTCTAACTCTCCCTACACTCAATTTTAGTGCGTGTCCCCTGGTTCTGGTGTTGTGCGAGAGGGAGAAGAATTTCCCTCTATCCACTCTCTCCATCCCATGCATAATTTTATAAGTCTCAATCATGTCCCCCCTCAGGCACCTTTTTTCTAGGCTGAAAAGCCCCAGACGCTGTAGCCTTTCCTCGTAAGGGAGGTGCTCCAGCCCACAAATCATTTTGGTCACTCTTTTCTGCACCTTTTCCAATTCAACTATATCCTTTTTGAGGTATGGTGACCAGAACTGGACACAATACTCCAGATGTGGCCTTACCATCGATTTGTACAAAGGCATAATGATATTGGCTGTTTTATTCTCAATCCCCTTTTTAATGATCCCGAGCATGGAATTGGCCTTCTTCACAGCCGCCGCACACTGGGTCGACACTTTCATCAACCTGTCCACCAGCACCCCAAGATCTCTCTCTTCATCCGTCACAGACAACTCAGAACCCATTAGCGTATATGTGAAATTTTGGTTTCTTGTCCCAATGTGCATCACTTTGCACTTACTTACATTGAAGCGCATCTGCCATTTTGCTGCCCATTCTCCCAGTTTGGAGAGATCCTTCTGGAGCTCTTCACAATCCCTGCTGGTCTTCACCACCCGGAAAAGTTTAGTGTCATCTGCAAACTTGGCCACCTCACTGCCTATCCCCGACTCCAGGTCATTTATGAATAAGTTGAAAAGCACCGGTCCCAAGACCGATCCTTGGGGCACACCGCTTTTCACCTCTCGCCATTGTGAAAATTGCCCATTGACTCCCACTCGCTGTTTCCTGGTCTTCAACCAGTTCCTAATCCACAAGAGGACCTGCCCTCTTATTCCCTGACTGTGGAGTTTTCTCAGGAGCCTTTCATGAGGGACCGTGTCAAACGCCTTCTGAAAAGCCAGATATATAATATCCACGGGTTCACTCATATCCACATGCCTGTTGACCTTTTCAAAAAATTCTAAAAGGTTTGTGAGGCAAGACTCTCCCTCACCAAAGCTTGTTCTTCTGTGTTTTAAGATTTTATCCTTAATGAGACTTTCCACCATCTTCCCTGGAACAGATGTAACATCCTGTAGTTTCCCGGGTCCCCCCTCCTTCCTTTTTTAAAGATTGGCATGACATTAGCTATCCTCCAATCCTCTGGCACAGTGGCCGTTTTAAGGGACAAGTTGCATATTTGGGTCAAGAGGTCAGCAACTTCATTCTTGAGTTCCTTCAGAACTCTTGGGTGGATGCCATCCGGGCCTGGTGATTTATTGATCTTTATTTTGTCAATTAAGTCTGAGATGTCTTCTCTTTTAACCTCTATTTGACTTAATTCTTTAGTCAGGGGAGGCCGTTCCAGCAGTGGTATTTGCCCAAGGTCTTCTGCCGTGAAGACAGATGCAAATAACTCATTTAATTTCTCTGCAGTCTCCAAGTCCCCTTTTATCACTCCTTTCTCTCCCTCACCATCCAGCGGACCAACCGTTTCCCTGGCAGGTTTCCTGCTTCTAACATATTTGAAGAAGCTTTTATTATTCCCTTTTATGTTGCCTGCCATACGTTCCTCAAAGTCTTGCTTGGCCTCCCGTATCATCTTTTTACATTTCTTTTGCCACAGTTTGTGCTCCTGTTTATTTTCCTCACTAGGGCAAGACTTCCATTTACAGAAGGAAGCTTCCTTGCCTTTTATAGCCTCCTTAACTGTGCTTGTTAGCCATGCCGGCACCCTCCTGGACTTGGTCGAGCCCTTCCTCCTTTGTGGGATACACTCCCGCTGGGCCTCTATGACTGTAGTTTTAAACAGCCTCCATGCACTCTGGAGCGATTGGACTCTTTTTACCTTCCCTTTCAGCTTTTTTTTTAAACTAGTCTCCTCATTTTGGGGAAGTCTGCCCTTCGGAAGTCAAGGGTTTTTGTGTCAGATTTGCTCGGCACTTTCCCCCCGACATGCATGGTGAAACAGATCGCAGCATGGTCACTGTTCCCCAACGGTTCGGTAACATTTACATCCCTGACCAGATCTTGAGTGCCACACAATATCAAATCCAGAGTCACCTGTCCTCTGGTTGGCTCCGTGACTAGCTGCTCTACGGCACAGTCATTTAGCATATCCAGAAATCCAGTCTCTCTTTCATGACCTGAGTATGAATTGACCTAGTCGATGTGAGGATAATTGAAATCCCCCATGACTACAACCCTGTCTCTCGTTGACACCTCCTTGATTTGCTTCCTCATTTCAAGATCCCCTTCAGGTTTTTGATCTGGAGGACGATAGCATGCCCCTACTATTACATTACTCTTTGAGCGTAACCTAACCCACAGTGATTCTACAGAGGAGTCAGAGCCCCCCCTCCAGCTCTACTCTGGTAGATTCTACCCCTTCTTTGACATAGATGGCCACCCCATCTCCAACACGCCCCTCTCTGTCCCTCCTATAGAGTTTATATCCTGGAATTGCAGTATCCAACTGGTTCTCCACATTCCACCAGGTTTCTGTTGTACCTACTATGTCAATGTTTTCCCTAGCCACCAAAGTCTTCCTGTCAAAGTTTCTTCCAAATAACCAATACAAACAGTATTGAAAACAGGAAACAAAAATATATAAAAAAGCAATAATTCATGATAATGCCTGCTAGTGCCAAGTTCAGTTGAACTAGTATTTATTTATTTATTCTAATTATATCCCTCCTTTTTCCCTGAAGGGCACCACCTTGCAACAGCATACTAAACATTTCCTGGTTCAAATTTGGTTTCTTGCATATGTACTCATGTTTTCACTTGAAGACATTAGAAACAGTAGTTGGAAATTGCTCAAGACTCTTGAAGAAATCTCAGAAACCTCAACGTTTTAAAAAGGCTGGCAAAAACATTGCCCATAGAATGCCTATACCAAGTCCTGCCATTCATCTAGCAAGCCTTTTGTTGCCTCTGACTGGTAGCATCTTTCAATTGCATTAGCAACAAACCTTTTCCAGGTTTAACAACGTTCAACGTGATGATTAAGATCATTTTACTGGAGATGGCAGAAATTCAATGAGAGCTGCTATGGCTGCAAAACATGTGCAGTACTATGCTCCATG
Organism: Plestiodon gilberti rubricaudatus; assembly: GCA_026170595.1. Lineage (NCBI taxonomy): Eukaryota > Metazoa > Chordata > Lepidosauria > Squamata > Scincidae > Plestiodon > Plestiodon gilberti. The sequence goes on from JANXHW010000001.1 coordinate 92,092,507, forward strand.
TTTTTTTAAGGTGCAAATCCAACAGTCTCTCAGCCAGGAACCCTGAAAGAACTTCAACACACAGTGTCATTGGCTTAACCTAGCAAAAGCATGTTGCTTAAACCACACGTTCTGAGATAAGACGTGTATGAAATATGTACTGTATATCAATGTATGTCCAACTTCTATATACTGCCTGTAACCACTTTTGCAAAATTTCTCTTGTTCTCATTTTCACACTAAGTAAATTTATGTTATATCTATGTAAGTACAGTAGAAGTTGTGATATCTAGTACCACTGGGACCAAAGTTACAATATCTCGGCCAGAAACTGTAATTTTCTAGGTAAATATTCCAGGTACACTGTCAGCTTCACTTCAAACATTGTCAGTTTCATTTGGAACGTTGTCAGTTTTTTGTAGTCATCGGCAGAACTGGGTGCAAGGTGGAAGACAAGGTTGGTGAATTTGCTGTGCCAGCTAATAGAGTTGTCCAGGCCCGGACTTACCTGGTCCAGGCGGGCCTGCATAGGCAGCTGACAGCACACCTCCCTTCAAGGTGCAGGCCATTCGTGAGGCACCAGACCTCAAGGCCGCAGGCCATGTCGATGAGCCATGTCAGATTCAGCAGGGGTGGCCGAGGCAGCTCCTGCCACAGACACCAGAGAAAGTTGGGGTAGAAATTCACTAACTAAATTCTGCGGCCAGCTTCTGCAACAAGAAGGGGTGGGACTTCTTCATTGGCTGCAGCATGGGCACTGGTTGCCTGCCTAGTCAAAGAAGGATCTACAAGGGGAATCTTGTGGGTCTACAAGGGGAATGTGGGTAGGGCTGGGCCTAGGGTTCTTGCCGATATAAAAACACTCAGGCCCATGATGAGGGGCAGCGATGGGGATGCTCAGGCCCAACTGGTGGTGGCAAAGGACTAGGAAGATGATGGCAGGGACTGGTTTGATAGCCTCGGCATGGCATCTGATACCATCTGAGGCACTGAAGATCCAGCCTGGTATGGAGGACTAGGGTGTGGACTAGGATTCAGCCTGGATTGAACTGCCCCCCCCCAAGCTCTGAGGTCATTTCCTCCAGATAGACCCTCCCAAGGGGTATGCCCCCCTCTAGGCGACACCAGGGAAGGGAGACCCTCCCAAGGGGTATACCCCCCTCTAGGCGACACCAGGGAAGGGAGACAAGTGGAGGGCAGGTGGCAGCCTCACAAGAGCTTCTTGCGTCATCAAGTGCTGGATATTGCAACTTTTACTGCATGTGCCTTCCTCTTTCTTTTTCTACTTGTGAAATATTCTATGTTTCTGCTTAATAGCAATAATGTAGTGCTGTTAAACATAAGGGCCTGGTATGTTATTGTTCCCTCATATGACCTGCATCAGTCACTCCTGTGAAGAGGCAAAATATTGGAACTGGATGGTGTTTTAGAAGTGGGCCACTATGTCCTAAAAAGGATGGAATTAAAAAATCCAAAGGCTTGGAATTATTGAACATGTACTGTTTGTCTTTTAATGGCAATCATCTAAGAGCCCAATCTTATGCATGTCTACTCAGAAGTAAGTCTCATTATAGTCAATAGGGTTTACTGCCAGGTAAGTGTGATTAGGATTGCAGCCTTAAGCAGTGATCTAACAAACAGAAAAACACACACATTTGCTCGCTCAGTTCCTTCAGATGAATACTGCTGGGCCCACACAAAAATAGGAACACAGAAATTTAAATGTTATTTATTAAAACACAACCAAGAATTGCTTGCAGTCCTTAAAGTTCAAGTGTTAATTATATAACAATTTAACAGGATCTTACAATTTTTGAAGTGCATTTTCTGTAGATTACATTCCTGAGACATGCATGATATTTTAGACTTCCATAAAATGAACAAAGATTGTGTACACCGAAAACATTACACAACATCAGTGGAGGGTATGCCCATGTTCAGTAGTGTACAAAGTGAAAAATATCCAAAATACTGTACATTAACCATATAACTTAAGAGTTTGTGCCATAGGAAAAAATTATGCAAGGGTAAAGTGTTCAAATCAAGTATTTGTAAGTGGTTTACTACTATGGTTCTAAAAATATATTAGAAGCATCCAAAAAGGACATCAACTGGGCAGAGGCTTATTTAGTACTCAGATTACAAATGTTTATGGATTAACAAATCAACAAGTTGAAACCCACAAAGTAAGCAAGAGCATTTAAGGGAATGTCAGGTACATTTCTAACGTCAGCTACTGCAGTCTCTTGTTAAACTTACAGGAGTTTGTACAGTGCCTTATAGTAGCTTTTGAAAGAGGCAGGACACTTACAGGGATTCAAAAAGATTCCTAGTAAATGCAGTGCCAGGCAGCTTAGCTTCATATGAAAATATTCCCTTCAAGCCTTCTCTAAAGCTTACTGAAAGGGCTTAGCGAGTTTCAGGCCACTCAAAGAGTCTAGTGGTTCCTGAAGATCTAGTTATAAAATTTGCAAACCAGATTCTGGGCTCCATCACAGAGACATTTCACATGTTACACATTTCATACACCAGAAAACATGTCCATATTAGAAAAGTGTGTACTGCAACAATCATAGATGTGCCTATTTGTACACACTGTGAAACACAACTGGCTGCAGTCTGTCAGTACAAGGACACCGTTTGTTAACATGTACCATTTGAAGGGGCCCTAGGGTGTCCTTATCTACATAAATCATAGTAACAGGCAGCTAACTCAGCTTAAAATTGAGTTGCTGGCAATGGTCGCACACTACAACTTGTTTTAGTAGAAAGATAATAAAAATACAACAAAACACTTCCTACCAATTACTTCCAATATTCATAAATTTGAAGACAGGCAGTCCAATCCTATTCTCTCCCCCCCCCCCCTTGGAGGCTCTTCATTGTTGGCCGCGTGGCCCACACTGAATCCTATCCGGTGAAAGGACTGGGTGGAGGTCTACTTACTCCGGGTAAACCCCCAGCCACCACAATGGGGTTAGTCAGTTCTCCAACTCCGCCAGCTCCATAGCTGGCAGAGAATTAAGCAGCCCCGTGTCAGCTGCATGGGCCTGGGGGGGCGGATAGGTCAAGGCATCTGACAAGGATGCCATTCAAGCCCTGGCTCAACTTACATATAGTTACTGGAGAAGCAAACACTCCAGTTTTCAGCCCCATGCATTATAGAACAGAAGTTCTGTTCTCCAGCACTTGATTAAGCGGTAAACTTAGTTAACTGGAATCTTTGGGGAAAACGAGACAATAGAAGGGGGAAAAAAATCCCCTTTCCTTTCCAAAGCCTCCAGTTCTGCCCTCCCCCACTGCCTGCACCTGTGGGGGAGAAGGATAGGATTAGGCTGTAAGTTTGTTAATTTGGTCTTAACTTACATGTATCTATAATGCTGTCTTTACACAGGGAGTTCCTCATTTCTCCAGTAGTAAGCAAAGACATCACTGTGGCTATTATTTCTATTTACTTTGAGCTACAGAGACTCATTTGCAAAACATGCCACACTTTGCCCTAAAATATTACTGCACAGACAAGACTAAACACTGTTCATTTTTAGACAGCTTTTGACAGTTCAGGTTTTTTTAATGTGATCAAATTAATAACACACCACCTCAAAAACTGATTTAAGCATTCTCAGCATATTTTAAACAAATGTTTCACAAGAAAAGAATCAAGCTGTCTACTAAGCTATTCAGCATGGATTCCACTCTCAAAGAGCTTCTTTGCCAGCAAAAGAGATGGAATAAATATTACAGATAACACAATCTGTACAATTTTCATTACATAAAATCTTATTCCAAAACAGTGTTCCTGCATACTTGTGACATCAGAGTGGTTTTATTTGTGAACATGTTTCATGCTTTCAGTGTAAATGTGAACAACTTCGCATTTAATTACGTGGTACACACTAAAAATAAATCCTGTTCAACACATTTTTGTGAAAAGCTTTTCTTTTTTACAAAGTAGATCATAATATCAACATTTCACATAAGGCAGACCTTCATTGCACAATTTTTGTCACATTATTAGCTGAAACAACTGCTGGACAACCTGCAGCCCAGTGGTTGAGCTGTTTAAGCTCTAACTCAGTGGTACTAATACCACCAGTGGTACTTCGGCTGACTGCTGTTGGTACTTCGACTGCTAGCCCGCTGGAATCCTGCTCTGACACGGTGTTTTTGGCACTACGTTTTTGCTCCCGAGAGGCTCCTGCCTTTGGCTGAGCCTCTTGGGGACATGGAGAAGGACTGTCCCACCCGTCCAGAACCTCCTACCTGCCTTTTCTGGAACCTGAAAACCTGAAAATGATTTCATCCTCAGTCACTTCGGATAGTACGCAGTAGAAGAGTGGCACCGGAGGTGGTACTTGGCTGGGAAAGGGGTTGAGTCTAAATCAACCGCTCTAGAATCCAGCTTTCCTTTTTCATTGTAACCATGTGTCAGTGGCTTACCCTTACTTGCCTTGTAATATGATGTCAGAGTCTTATCTCCTAGGTACAAATGCTAGCTAAAAAATGGTGCAGCGTTTAAAAGAGATTATTGAAGAGGTGACATTCAAACTTAAATTGAGTATAGTCTTGCTCATGGAATATTCAAAGCAGTTCCTTGGAACAGTTGCCTGTCAAACTCACAGCACATCTAACTGAAATTATATTAGTGACCCAATCAGAGTGTATACATTTGAATAAATCTTCACAGACAGTATTAGTGTACTTTATAGGCCTCGCCGAATGTTTGAGAACAATTATTTCAGTGGCATTTGCTATGTAACCTAAGAAGCAGACTGTTCAATATGGAGGTACGGCTGTTAGTTACTTCCCAATACAGTACAGTCACTGACAGCGCAATCCGACTTAACCTTTGTGCCGGTTTAACCAGCGGTGAAGTGAGAACGGCCCCAGAATGGAAAAGGGATTCAAATCCCCTCCAAAAGAGGAATTCAAAGGGGATTTGAATCTCTTTTCCATTCTGGGACCTCTCGTTCTCGCTGCGCCGTTGGTTAAACCGGCACAAAAGTTAAGTCGGATTGCGCTGTGAGTATCTTACATACTCTCTAAGGAAGTGTCAGGGTTCCCCCCCCCCAAATCAAACATTCTAAATAGCCGAACTATACATCTAACAATATAGGGTGATCTAGATTCAGTTCTCTGTATTATGTATATTCAGAGTGATTATAATTTTTCTTAACATTCCTATACTATACAGTAAAGGAGAAGTGGAGTCTTACAGCTGAATCCTGTCTAGCTAGGCTGCAGCACGTAGAGCCTGAGCTGCATCCTATCCAGATAGGACCTAGTGTTGGCAAGGCTGGAGCTCTCCTCAGGGTAAGGGGATGTTCATCCCCAACCCTGAGCAGAGCCCCAGCTGCCCTGACGGGTCTACTCGAATGTGCGCCAACTATTTTGCTGGTGCACATTCGAGCTGGCCGTGTAATGGTTGCCAGGTCCGGAAAGGGGGCTAGGATTCAGTGGAGAAGGCCACCACTGATCCCTTCCTGGGCCTGTCCGACCAATCCCACCCCACCCCCAGAATGCCCCATTCCAGCCCCTCCTGTCGCCCGGCGGGGAACTTACCTTCCCCAGCAGGTGCTCCTTTGGATCTAGTGCGGGGAGACAGCGCCGGCCTCTGTGCTGTGCCTCCTCCTCGCCGGGTGACACAAACATGTCTTACAGCACATTTGCTACACCCTGGACCGGTGGAGCAGTCGTTCCGCTGGTCGAAGACTAGATAGGATTGCGCCATTAAAAGCCAATGTCTATTGTCAATAAAGCATCAAGAAACACTAAAAAGACAGAGCTGTAAAAACTATGTCAGGAAAGAACCCCAGTATTTCAAAAACTACCTCCCCTCAAAATTTCTAGAAGAAAAAGGACAAACTCTTCTACCTAGCACCAGAACTGTGCACATCTCCGTGAATCCTAGATTTTATCCAGTGATGTTTAGAGAAGGTATCGTACAAATCTAGCTGGAGGTCTCCATCATGCTGCTGAGCAAGCAAGCCACTTCTCACTTCCAAATAAGCCTGCCTTATCAGCAGATTGAGTGACTGCAATTTCCGTATGAGATTCTCCCTTCATGTACATACACTTATTGGATCACATCCATAGGCAGGAGGACAACTGAAGGAAAACAATGGTATAAAATCTTAGGTTGCTATTTTTAAAGATAAGCAATATTTTGTTTAAAAATGATAAGACATCTAAATGCCTAAGCAGTAGCAGCAAAATAGGTTTCAGAGCATGAATACTCCTAAACCCTTATTTATGCAATATAATCCAACACCTTTAAAAAGTATTAAGTGCCCTAAAGGCATAGATCTTTCTTGGGCAGTCAAAGGCACTAAAGATAATCGTACTAACAGCCCAATCCTGTCTAACAGGACATGGCTGCGCAAATAAGGCACCCACCACATCTTATACAGGATGAGGCCTGCCCGGCGCAGTGTTCATTCTCTTACCCCAAGTAGAGCCCCAGCCGCCCCAATGGGTCTACTCTACTATTTTGCTGGCGAATATTTGACCAGCTAGGCCTGTCAAGGGCGATAGGATTTGGCAGAGAAGGCGGCTGCTGATCCCTCCCCCTTCCTGGGCCCTGCCGACCAATCCCACCTCCCGAAACGCCCTGTTCCGCCCACCCCACCCCTCTGCCACCCGGCGGGGACTCACCTCTCTGCCGCGGCAGTGATCCATCCCACAGCGCCGGAGGAGAGGCACAAGCCTCTTCACCGGCGCTGCTTACTCATCAGGTGACACAAACGTGCCTTAAGGCACATTTGCAACATCTTAGACCATCTGAGTGGTCGCTCTGCCGATCTATTGTTAGATAGAATTGTACTGTAAGTTATTCAGTTGCCAAATACAGCATGCAGGATAAGATCCAAGTTATTGTATTATTCTTGAGCTTGATTAACTAAACTAAGTGCTTGTTCATACAACAAATTTCAATAGGAATTCACAATACAATACTGTAAATAAATAAATAATAATAATAATCTGGATTGCCACTAGCAAACAGTGTTAGTAAGGACTTTCCTTGATGGCATCTATGCTTTTTGTGTGTTTCTTTAACACAACACATTAAGAAATTAGTACTGACACCCAAGAAACACGATCTGTGTTCTTCAGCTGTAAACTAAGGCAAATTAGGATGGATAAAGTACAACTCACACACACACAAAATTGAGTTACCTTACATATCAGTCACTACCCTTGCAAAGTGGATGGATGATGAACAGTATCAAAATAATCTTCACTTCATCTATACTGTTCCTTACAGTGTATAATTTTCTGGCATGTCATTGAACTCAAGGGAAAAGGCCTGCCATAAAATTGGTACAGATGGCCTAGAAAGCAAGATGTGGCATGTACTAGAATAGAGTGATCCATTTTGTTTTGTATAAATGGTTGCAAAAGTAGCAATGAAGAATCCACTTTATTTTGCTGATGGCCTTGGACCAACATCAATCTTTTAAAACAAACAAAAAAAATCTTGAAGTTGTCACTTTCTGCTAAGTGACTGAAACCTTGGTAGAAAATAAAAATGTCAACAGAATGTCATTACGTTTCTCGTGTGGTTAGAAACTCTGGATTTTATTTGAATCAACTCCCCAAACTTGTCAGTGACTGAAAGAGAAAAACACAATTGAACTTACAGAACTTTGGGATGGTAAAGCAGGCAGGAGCCACAAGGTCTTGATTTGGAATATGAACCTCAATCACTAGTAACGCAGGTATTCAAATAGAAGCATTGAAATCCTCACAAGTTCTTCTCTGTCTCTTCCCACGCTATATATATGGCCTACCTGCAGCAGGAAAGTCTCACTGGAGACCTGCTGCCTCTTAAATGCCTTGAATGCTGCTCCTCCTGGACCCCTGTATTTCCCTGTGTGACCAATGTCCATGCAAGAGACTCTGGCATCTTGGAAAAGCTACATTTATAAAGATTCCCGATACCTGGGAATCCACAGCAGATTTCCACAGCAGCTTTCCACAGAGGCAAAAAGTGAGGCCTCCATCAAGGTTCCCTGATACTGCCAGGCCAGGCCAGTGAGAAGAAATAGACAAGCTATGGAGGGCGGGGAGGTACTTGGAACATGCTCCTAATGTCACTGTCAGAAGCGTGATACAATCCAAACTGGTCTTAGAATATACTGAGCTATGTTTCATTTTTTTTAAAAAGCTTGGTTTGGCAAGCCCCATCTTGACTCTTGGGTTTGGCAAGCCCCCATCACCACTCAAAACCAGAAAGCACAACCCCTCCCTGCTGTACTATGTGATACCACATGCTATTCAAAAGTGCAATACCAAGCACATAAAATATACATTAAATCAAGCTTGAGGATCTGCTGTGTTAGGTTGGTATAAGTGCCCAGGCAGCACAGCAAAGAGGCACTTTCCATTTTAGATCTCATAAGGCACTCCGCTGAAAGCCTACAAGCTTTTACTGAGAAACTATTCAAAACTCAGGTGCTCTAGTAGCACAGCCCTCTCACAAGACTACGTTATCTCAGAACACAACTGAAGAACAGCTTGTTTGAAAGGGCCCCCACATAAAGTCTATGCAAAGCTAACATGCCAGGGAGATGGCTAAGGAAAACGAATTTCATGCGAAATATTTTTATTCCTTTCATTACTGTACCGTAAACCACCTTGAGAGCTTTTGTAATAAGGTGGCATATACATGGGAGAAATAAAACTAATCTGAAATGTTATTGGCTTTCAAATAAGCAATACCTCAGCTGTATTCCATGATGGGTCAGTCGTATGACAGGACATAACGCTAGCACGGGAGTGCCTGCACACTTACACATTGGCTGATACTTTCTAACTCTGTACTGTACTCTGAAAAGTACTGGTAGTGGCTTGCAAGCATTAACAAAAGCAAAACATTAGTAAAATGTCTTCAAATTTCCAAACTAAAATTACTACCACTATGAATATCACAACAATTTCACATCACTTGATTATACCACAGGTAAAGCAAATATAAAAGATTCACCATTTGATAAGCTGTTTCATGCAACACCCACCCACCCCGATCTTAGTAGTTCTTTAATTAATATACAATTTTATTCACAGTTGTTCCAAGGTCCTGACCTCAATTTTGGTACTAGGAGGCACCACAGGGCTTGCACCAAGCGCATCAGGGTTGGTTGGTTTCCTAGCTACTACGGCTTGTTGGGCAGTTCAACAGGCTTTTTCTAGAGAGCTGGAACTCAGAAGCCCAGCTACATGCAGAGATTCTAATCTAGGCGGTTACTTGGATTGTGCACCAAGTTAAAACATAAAAATCCTATCATTCTACTTGAATCACCAGCAAAATATTCTAGACTGAGTACTTGTAATATACAGACTACTAATATGTACAGTATTTAGCACTCACTAAATAATTCTCCATATGCAAAATAAGAATCAAAGGGCCTCATATTGCTTGCCATCGTTATGCCAGAAACTGAAAACTCTCTTGAACAAAGCTATTAATAGTGAAGATTACATCCTCACAAATTAAAATATTCTCAATCCATTAAACACAGTGATGGGTTCCTTGGGAAGCTGCAATGAGATAAATCCATTAAGAAACAAGCACAGATCGCCTCATGTAAGCCACTGCTCTTTTTCCTTGCGATATTTTTCAGACCACTTGCGAGTGAGCTCCAGATAAATATTTGGTTTATGCGGCTGATAGTCCAGATAAGTTGACTTTCCATTCTTTTTTGGAATGGCTTTTTCAATCTGGGTTCCTTCATGCCATTCGTTGAAAGAGGTAATGGAGACAATTTCAGGTCGTACTAGAAGCGCTGCACTGAATGCGGTCTCATAGTATTTCCCATTGACACGGTTCCGTGTATTGTGGCTGTTCCATGGCCGGATGCTGGTATCTATGTAGCCTGGTCCCACGCTCGGAATAAACATTAAACTATGCTTGTCACAAAAGGCTTTCAGACTTGGCCAGTTATGATGGCTTGACCCATAAGAAAAGCCATTTGTGGCAAAATAGGTATAAATTCCATCAAAGCCAGCTCTATGGATTTCATGCTTATGTTTTTCTTCCACAAGAAGGGCAATGAACAAGCTATCATATGGCGTATGGCGTATACTCTCGGATCCTAACTCAGTGAGCAGATTTGCCCACATCTCAGGGATGGTTATATAAGAATCATAAACATAAAACATGGGAAGAGTTCTACCTGTGCTGGTTTTATGTCTGTAAAAGGCTGGATGGTTGCCGTATCTATGAAGCAAAGAAAGAAAAACATGTAAAATAGTATAAACATACAGAACATTTTTTTCCTACGGTGCCATAAAAGAAATGTGCTAAACTGTCAATTTTATGTGAATGTTAAAAGCTTGTTATTCAAATTTTTCCTCCCACATATGCTTCAGTTCAAATGTAGTTTTATCTTTAAGCATCAGATATAGCAAAAAAAAAAGTAAACTACGTAATTATGTAAAACAAATGTGAATTAAATTAGTGTTCCTTGTATTATGAAGACAAGTTGCTCAATTACTTTGTCTTTAATTCCACATTCCAGTTCATGGAATTTCACCTAGTCAAGGCTATCTGGAGTCTATGCAAGGCAAACAGAATGAAAAAATCTTAAAAACATTTTTAACAGCACAATCCTACCCAGCTCTTCCACTGGTGCAGCCAGTGGTGGAGGGCAAAATGGGAGGCTTTCAAAGTCTCCCATTCTGCCCTCCACCGCTGGTTGCACCAGTGGAGGAGCTGGGTAGGATTGGGCTGTAAGAAACAGCAATAAAGATGTACAAATAAAAGAAGCAAATAATTCAGGTAAACTCAATAGAATTTTAGCTATTTATTTTTACTCAATTTAGCTACCGTATTTATTGGCGTATAAGACACACTTTTTTGTCTAAATTTGTGACCCAAAATAGTAGGGTGCGTCTTATACGCCAATACTAAAAAAATCCCTCCCTCCCCCGCCCGTTTTAAAGCATTTTTGGGCTTACCGGGGTTTTCCGGAGCAGGAGAGCTCCCTTGTGCTTTCTTCCCTGGCTAATCTATCCGATCTACAGCTGTCTGTCTGGTTTAATTTATGCAGGAGCTTGAGTTGAGCTTCTCAGCAGCCAGCAGAGGGCGCTGTGCTCAGTTCAGTTCAGCTGAGCTGCAGAAGGCCTTTCCTCCGATGCTGAATCGGCTTTGGTAAGCTTCTGAACTGGGCCTAGTTGGGGAGGCTTTGGAAACTGTGCTTAGGTTAGGTGGGGTGGGGGAAAAGAGTTGGGGTGGGGGAAAAGAGTTCAGCTGAGCTGAAGAGGGCATGGTCTTCCCAGCTCTCCTCGGAAGGGTAAGCTTCTGAACTGGGCCTAGTTGGGAGGCTTTGGAAACTTTGCATAGGTGGGGTGGGGTAAGGGTTGAGTCTGGGTTTTTTTTTTGTACTTTTATGTTTTTTTACTTTGGAAACTGTGGATGGATGGGGTGGGGTGGGGTGGGGTGAAAGAGTTTAGTCTGGGGTTTTTTTGTACTTGGAGTAAATGTTTTTTACTTTGGAAACTGCATGGGTGGGTTGGGGGGAAAAAGGAGTTGAGTCTGGTTTTTTTTGTACTTGTACATTTATGTTCTGGTGCATTTTGTTCATGTGTCTTATTGCTGTGTGTTTTAAAAGAGATCCTGGTATTTTTGTGCAATTTATGTAAATTAGCTAATTAAGCAGCCAAGCAGTAAGTGGCCAAGTGGCCCAAAAATGCTTTAAATCTTTTTTTCTTGAAACCCAGGGCCACAAGGAAGGTGCGTCTTATACACAGGTGCGTCTTATACGCCGATAAATACGGGTATTTATGCAGGCTGCAAACTTTAATTGATATATTGGTGTGATGCACATAGAAAAGGAACACACTGACAGCCCAAACCTGTGTAACTCTTGCACCGGTGTAACAATAGATCCCCCGGTGCAAGAGCACTTACGACAGTGTAACTTGCCATTCGCAGAATGGACCGGTGTCCCCCCCCTCGAATGCCTCACATGCACAGTTTGAACGCAAAACGGATTCCGGCGCAACTCCGCCAGCGCAGGGGGCATTCAGACACCCCCAGAATGCCCCCTGCGCTGGCGGATTTGCACCGGCGTCCGTTCCACATCCGAACTGCGCATGTTAGAGGGGGGTTACGCCTGTGTCCATCCTGCGTCCTTCGGCGTGCGGCAAGTTACACTGGCATAAGTGCTCCTGCACCGGGGGATCTACTGTTACACCAGTGCAAAAGTTACGAAGGATTGTGCCTTGAATAGGATAAAGTGTTAATATCTAGCAATTTTATAAAATACTTACTTGTCTATGATATACTTGATATTGTTGAACATATTACGATCATCTCTGTATTTGTATGGCTCAATATGGAAAGTGACCTGCAAGATGAAAATGTGTTTAAAATCCTATTGCCTCAACACGTTGAAAAGTTGAAGTCAACAGAATGTGTATTTTCTCTTGTGAAGCATGTGTTACTACAGCACCAGTGTTATATATATGCTGGGAAGCCATGGCACTGGCGTAGCTAAGGGGGTGCTGTGCCCAGGGGGCGGTGAAAGACCAGGGGCTGGGGGGCGGTGGTGAGCAACCTACCTTCGCCGCTGCCGCCTGGATCTCCAGCAAAGAAATGTGGCTTTTCTCGTGTTTCTTTGCTGTTCTGCTGGAGGCAGCAGGGGTAAAAAAGGTGAGTGGGGAGGGGGCAAAAAGGCTGGACTGGGGAGTAGCACGGTTCTTTTAAACAAAAATTAAAACAGCTTTTTATTTTTTTTAAAAAAAACTGCGGGGTGTGATGTTACCCCTGGAAGTGACATCATGCCACGCAACTTCCGGGGGTACCATAGTGGCTAGCTATGCCACTGGGCTCTGACACCAGTGAATGCCATGCTCACTAGGCTAGCCTATTCTCAGAGTGAAATTAGTACTCTGAAGTATAGGTATTTGTAGGAGCACTTAAAATAGTGCTCTGGTAAACTGGTGAAAATAAACACAAGCAATTATGACATATTTTTTCAAGAGACTGCTTCCACCTCTCTTGCCACAATCTCTATGATTCTTTCAGAACCGCCACATGATTCATGTATCAGGTACAAAGGATGATGGACTGCATTCAGAGAACAGCTCTAGCTTGATACAACTTTGGCATTCTAGTTCTTTTTAATTGGCATTCTAGTTCTTTTTAATTTTATATCTTAAAAAAACCAGACACATATTTCATTTTTCTGAAGTACCGTAAAATGTATTTGGCTCTCCTTTTGTTCCAACATTTCCAAGGTTGAAAGTAGACATGACAAAAGTTAAGGAAAAACAACAACAATGAAAATAAGACTTATATTGAATCAAATTAAAAGTTACCACACACCTGTTTAATCTTAACGGTTGAATGCTAACTCCAAAGCTTTACAGCTTCTGTGGCTCTTCAAAGCCTATAGGGGCTACAGAAGCAGATACAATAGTACACTACCTATTCAGTGTAGGAAGACTAGGAACAGTGGTAGTGTGATTGTGGACAGCAAGGTACAGTCAAATGGCTCTGTCCCATTTATCAAGCACTGATTTGCTCTTTACTATAATGGCATAAAAGGTTCTGTTGCTAAACCTGCCCCATAGGCCTGAGCTGCTCCTACTCAACTGAAATGTGGTTGTTTTTCAAGTATACACAAATATGGTACTGTACTACTAAAATCCCTTAACTGAAAATAATGTGTACGTGAAATAAAAGCTGCACACCAATTTTTATATTCTGTTAAGACAATAGTAAAAAACCAAATACCTTCGGCCAGCCCAAGACCTCCTAACATCTGAGGCAGCATTCCAAATGCTGCCCCCTTACCCAATGATGTGCCAGCCTCTGCTCCTCCCACTCTCCAATCTAGCTCAGCACTCTCCTCCACTCCACATTTCCTCTTCTTCTCTGTCCCCTTCTTCCTTTTCCAATCCAGGGAGTGAAGAGAGGAGGAGGAGGAGGAGGAGGAGTGGAGGCAAGTAGGCGGACAGAGATGGGCACCCCTCACCAATCTGCTGCCTGAAGTGACTGCTTCAGTTGGCCTCATGGATGGGCTGGCCCTGCTTCAGCAGTCAATTCATTAATTTTAGAATCTAAAACTTCAAATACTTTACCTTTAATCTGTACTTCTGTGCAGTGTCCAAAATAGTAGGCACCAGGTCATCGGTAGGTTCTCCATTTTCATCAGACATATGAGGTGGGTACCAAGAAAGAGCCAACACCCCTATGGAACAAAATGTGTGTTTTACCTATTATAAAATACAAATGGTTAGGAAATACCTAGAATACATAGGGAGGCCACAGAAATCGTAAAACATGAGCAGAATCTGAATAGAAAGGAGGAGATCCTAAAGACGTGGTTACCGGCATTGAAGAATGCTAAAATACGGAGGGTGAATGGAGAAAGTGGAAACGGACATATAAGTCTTTAAGACACTAACAACTTAATATGATGGCAGTTATATAACTGATCCGGAACAGGAAGATCAGAACTTCTGATGAAGCCTTACCAAGTATAAGGAGAAACGACAAGACTTTGTTCTATTTCACAGATTTAATTGTTACGGGCATCTCAGCCATGAAGATCTTCAACCTTTTTGATTGCTTTTCCTAGACAATGTTTCCAGGAATTAGGAAATGAAACGTTGGACTTAGAACCTGGGACTTTGGATTTTAATGGAATTTTATCTGTCTTGTTGCAACTGAAGAGAAACAGGAAATGCAAGTAGATTTGATTTTTATTCAAGTCTGTTTTTTACATGGCTGAGATGCCCGTAACAATTAAATCTGTGAAATTGATTGCTGGCCATGAAAGCTTTCGTGCAAAAATTAAAGACTTTGTTCTTTTAATTACCACAATCTCAAACCCGAAAACTGAGACAACGTATCACAGCATTACTTTTGACCTTCAGTTGTATGAGATTTTCCTCCAGCCTCACTTTCTTACTAGCCATCAATGCATTGCCTATGTTTCTCTTTCCTCCATGCCAGATGCTTCCCTGAGGTCTTTACAGCCCGATCCCGCGTAAGATTCTGTGGCTGGCCCATAGGGCCGGCTGCAGAATCCTCAGCCATTTCTGGGATGCTCCGATGAGGCCCAGGGGCTCCTTAGAAGTTCGTCTCCTTCCCCCAGTATAGGGCTGCCCGACCCCGATGGGCCTCCTCGGATGTACACCAGCTCTCAAGCCAACGTACATTCAGGGCGGCGGGGAAAGGGCCACCGAGCCCAAGAACAGGAGCAGGATAATGGCGGCACTCGCCGCAGATATCCCCACCCCCTCCCAGGCTGGTCGCCCAACAGCTGCCCTCCCTCGTCGCCTGGCCTGCCCTCCGCCCGCCCCTGCACCCACCAGCACAACCCTAACCTGCTCTGGTGGCTGCAGGGTTGGGTGCGCAGCGGAGAGAGACCTGCTGTCCTCTGCGCTGGCAGGCCTTACTCAAAGGGTGCCAAACACACTTTACGACACGTTTATGGCACCCTCCGCCTGAGGAGCACGCGCTCCACAGGCGGATAGTTAGGGAGGATTGCGCCGTTAACCATTCTGTCTCACATCACAGGGATCCCTTGGGACAAAGTGAAAGCCAAGTGTCATAACAAGCACCTATAGGAAATTCCACTTGACTGATTATACTATCAGCCCACAGAAGTCTACTCAGGTTTATGGATATCAAAGCCTACAGATAATAAAATTGCAAGTGTAAACATGCTAGTAAACTAAGATTTTGTCATAGGGCAATTTTAATGCAGTACACAGAAAGAAAAAAGGTGGGCTATTCACTTAACTCTCTAAATTCTAATAGTTTTACCTATAGCATACTTTAGGATTAACTTATTTACCAATGGAAGCTGAACTCATCTGCTTCAGGTGGTCTTCTATAACAGAAGGGTCCTTGGAACTGTAAGGCCCAAGTTCAGGATAGAAATTAGATCCAATATCATCGGGAGGATTGTGCCTTCCTTTTGGATAACCACTTGCAATTTTTGGATCCCAGTGTGTCAACAATGGATGGTTCCAATGAATATATTTGCCATTAAACTGTGGATTCCCAAACCAGCTGTAGTAAAACACATGGACATTGTAATTCAGAGGAGGCAGTTTCTTTTTCAGTTTTCCTAGAGCAACTGTAGGTGTTTCGATATTCATTGTTGAAGTGTGCAGATTCTGAGCGTGTGAGAAGCTATCTTCTTTGGCTCTTTTCTGCAGGCCAAACGTATTTTTCAAGTGTGCTGTTCGTTGCTGAAAATCTGGTAAAAGGCCAAGGCCAAATGGATCTCCAAACCCAGCTCTTTCAGGTCTCAGAGCTTTCAAGGCCATCATTATGGAGCAAATAAATAAAATAAAAAGCAACAAAATGATGCACGTTCTCCTGCGAAATCTTGCCATAATCTCATGGTAGTTAAAGGCATACGTAGGAGGCTTCCAGCTGCCAATGATAAAAGGGGGGGGGGAAACAGTTAGGTTTTCAAATCTCGCAAACATAAAAGCCTGACAAATAAAACATTTTAGAATATAGTGTATATTCGATCATAGTAGTATAGTGACCTCATTCATAATGCTTTCATGTCATTCGTCAGCAATAGGCTAGCAAGCCCTGATATGACGTTGAGGCAGACTACAGTGCAATTGAAATTGGCTAAGAACAAGCCAGATGATGTTCTTCTACATCATTGTTCTACAAATATGAACAAGCTATTCAATGTTCAGTTTTGAAAGAGTCATTGCTCTCTAATTTTTGAACTGAGAGATCTTGAAACATGAAAGGTCATTAGAAATAGAAAACCTTTATGTTAGAAGATCTAGCACTTATACCATCTTTGCTGTTTCCTCAGAGCAGCCTTGCAAAATAATTATTCAGGGAGCCCATGGCAAGATGCTGCCCATGGACAGCAAATAATAGTTCTACTTTCCACACTTGCCTACCTCTGCACAGCTATACCCAACAACTAAAAGTACAAGTGATTTGCACAGCAGCAGCCCCCCAGCACTTCCTTATGGTATTTAACATCAAAAGGGCTGACAGCAGGAGGGATAGCTGAAGCGCCCTTATACCTGGTTCAGGTGGTTTGACACTTGGGAGTCTTTCCTGAAGGCAAAATATGAAAGGCGATCTCGCGCTAGAAAGAGTCAACGCCTAAAAGTCAATACAGGTTTTCTACAATGCCACGTGCAAGGAGTGCTCACTCAGGTGAGCAAGGACGTGCGCACGCAGCCACAAACATCCAGGGTCGTAAACTATCACACAGGATTACGAAGGCTGCAGTCTGTCCCACGGACACCACAAACGTACAACAAGCGAGCTGCTAATCCCAGGAAAAAGGGGGGGACGGGTTTAAGCACAAGCAGCTCAGCGCAAGATTGCAAGCAAAGTTCTTCCTCGGGCGACAACGTGCGGGAGGCTGCAAACAGGCAGATAAACACCTGCGCGGGGTGGAGCGCCTCTTTCCACTGCAGCCGCACGCCGGCCTGCCTGGCTCCGTTACCCGCTTGGCCTCCAACGCTCCTCAGAGGGGGGAGCTGCTGGGCACCAGCTTTCACCTCTTTCGGCGCCCTCAACACTCTGCTCGGGGGAACAGACACAGTTCATCTGCGCTCATCTGCGACCTCCTTTCCCCCAGGCTATGAAACGCAGAGTACCACGCAGTCTCGCGAGAAGCGGGAGAAACAACCGTTCGCGAGACATCCGGGCCATCATACGGTTAAGCAGGCGTCCTCGTCACCGAGGCAACCGGGCGAGAGTTTGTGTTCTGCCACGGCACTCTCGTTCCCGGCGTCCGGGGTGTCTGTCTACTCTAGTCTAGACGGGGGCGGGGCGGAGCGCACACGAGGCGAACTTTTTTGCCTGGCAACAGGTGACGCGCCACTCTCCACTGCGCTTGTAAAGCGGGCCGCCTCCGGGCGGGGGGCGACAAAACAAATCCTGGCCGCGGCGTCTGTTGTCGGATTTGTTTGAAACTCCCGTCCCTTAAATCAGCTTTGGTTGGCCCTGCCTGGGTCACCCCTCTGCCTGCAGAGGGAGACGTGATTTAAAGGCTGCTTCCAGCCGGTTGTGCATCCCCCGCGCTCCAGTTGACGAGCGGAAAGGGCAAGGCGCTGAGTCAGCAAGGGCGCACAGCGGGCTGGAAGGAGCCTTTAAATCACTTCTCCCTCTGCAGGCACGAAGGCGCCTCCCCTCACGGCCGCTTGGTTAAAGTTAGTCCAGGATTTTTCCCAGGGTTCCCCCCCCTTCATAAGTGATTGTGACTTTCCTTTTATTTCTTTTTCATTAGGGTGTGTGTAAGGGGGGGGGAATAAAGGAATGTACCTCTGTGAATGTTTTGGGGATTATTATCAATTACCATCATACTACTAAATATACGTAATGAGTTTGTCAGGACCGGGGGGGGGGAGGGTGTCAAAACTTCATGGGGTCTAGGTGCACAATGACCTGGCCTCTGGCGCTTCAGTGGCAAGCAGGCAGCAAATTCCTGAGAATGGCCACGCGTGGGAGTTGCGCTGCCATGTCCTGCCTCTAGATCATGCGCGTGACCTTTAGGAAAGGTCTCTGCATTATGAAGTGCTTGAACTGCAGCGAATATTTTGCAGCTTGATAAAAGCAAAGCGTGAAATTTGGTGCTGAACTCACGGTTAATTCAGTATTATAACTACACTTTCCTATGTATGTTTGCTCAGAGGCAAGTCTCATTTGAAGGAAAGTGTTCAAAGAGGCTTACTCTGGGAAATATGTTTAGGGTTGCAGCCTAAATCTCTACTTTCGGAGGGCTTTGCCATTGCTGTCTGGCTCTTGGGGGGGGGGGAGGAAAGAGCAGCCGTAGAGGTGGCGTATTTGGTCTTGGTTGGCCTGTCACAGAGCCAGACAGGACCCAGTGCCAGTCGCCCTCTGCTGTCTTCCCTTGCCCTATGCCTGGGGGGGGGGGGGAGAGAGAAGACAGCTGCAGCAACAAAGTGGTGGCAGGGGCAGCAGAAGAACCAGCCCTGACCCAGTCGAACCCCCCCCCCCCCCTGCAATTTCATCTTCTGGGAATTGAGTATTTAGCCCCAGCTTGTTGCTGAGCCAGACAGGGCTTGATCCACGCCACCCCCAGCTGCTGAACATCAGCAGAGGGCTTTGCTATCACCTTCTGCCTTTTGCTGTGTGGAGTAGAGGAGAGCAGCCAGTGGATTTTCCTGCTACTCATTCAAAGCCCTGGATGACCCCCCCCCCCAGAATGAGGAAATGTCCAGGGTGGTGGATGAGATCACTCCTGAGTGACCTCTGCCTCTTTGTACAGCCAAAGCTGTATGTTCAACCCCCTTACCCCTGCGTAAGGCTCATGACTCGCAACGGGTTTCCTCGGAGCTACGCTAGCAATTTAGCTAGTGTAACTCCGAGGAGAGGAAAGGGTCAAGGAGGCTGCAGGGCAGGGAGATAGGATCCGGTGCGGGCTGTCTGCAGTGGATCCTCCCCCTCCCCGCCCTCCGTTATGCCCGATGATGTCATTGGCACTTCCTTCCGGTGGTATATGCAGCCAAATGGAGGCCCGCATGCATGGTACACAGGCCGAAAAAGTTGGGAAACACTATTTTATAGCAAGTCAGACCATTTATCCATCTAGCTTAGTGTTATCTACACTGATTTACAGGGTTTCCGATGGGGGTCTTTCCCAGTCCTAGCTGGAGATGCCAGGGGTTGATCCTGGGATCTTCCAGCTGCAAAATGTATGCTCTGGCACAGAGCTGCAGCCCCTTCTCTCTTTGTATGTATAGAATACAGAACAATGGGGGAGGCGAGATCCGTCTCCTGCATTTTTAACAGTTGTGGAGAAGACAACTATTGGGCAGGTGAAGATGATCATGCAGTGGTGAGAAAAGCTGCACCTTCTGAAATGCCTTCCTCTATACAACTATTCAAGGTACAGGAGCCCTTTCCTTCTCTGTCATCCTATGATGAAAATTGATAAAGACATTGGAAAAAAGAGTTGGACTTTTGGGAGGGAGGGGTGCCCTTTATTTATTTATTTATTTCTAAGATATTTCCAAATCCATTTGAAGTCTGGTGTGCAGTTTTGATCAAATAAACATGAATGGCAATGGTTCAAAGCTATTTCCACATGCTAGCAAATGTGATCCAGCAAACTGATTTCTCCCTCCTGACTGCTTGAAGTCAGTGCAAAGGAAATAAACAGTGATGTAGACTTGAGTCTATTGACTCGGACTTGACTCGGACTTGACACGGCAATTATAAAAGACTCGAAAGACTCGACTCAAGACGTGGAGCCTTTTACGACAAGTCGAATTTTATTCAGGTTTAAACCTGTTTTCCCCATTAAATCAATAGGGACTCGCAACCAAAGACTCGGGACTTGTGGCAAAGACTTGGGACTTGACTTGAGACTTGGAGTCAGAGACTTGATCCACATCCCTGGAAATAAATAGCTGATGTTTAATGAGGACCTAAAATATGTGTCTCTTGCCATCAGAGCCACTGAAGCCAAATTAACTTACACACAAAGGAATTAGACGCTCCTTATTTCTGCAGTAACTTAAATGCATAGAAGACAGATGGAATACACAATGGACAAGAAATAGATTCTCCCACAAAAAAGGAAATTATAAAACTTGCCTAAACTCAATTAGTGTATCTGTGGGTTTTAATGACATATTAATTTACTTTTATGGCATTTCAATACTGCATAATCATCGTTTTCTAATTGATTGAGTATTAACATCAAAGAGAATTAACCGAATGCTGTTTCATCACATTTCCAAGAGTCATCAAACGTTTTCAATTACCGCTCAAGCAATACGCATAAACAAGCCTTTGCAAGAAGCAAGGCACACTATTTATTTACATAACAGAGAAGCCAACATTAGAATGCGAGTAACAGAAACAGCCTTGAAGGTGCTTCCTTTACATGCAGAACATCAAAGCTCCCTATGGTGGAAAAGCCAAGAGACAGGTACACCATCTCTCCATAACATAGCAGAAAATCTTCATGTGCTGAAATTCCTTTTTCACAAGTTTTAAAAGATATTGGTGACTTATCCTCCTTTGCATCTGACCTAAAGTGTTAGAAAATGTGTATAGGTTAACATTAACAGCTAACCCTGAATTTAAAAGTTACTGTCTTAATTACAGTGACAAATTCTGGGAAACCAGAGAAAATGCAAAGAATACAACCCTTTCTCTTTCCCAAAACCCTGACTTTTCTCAAGCCAGCTGATCCATGAAATGTGTGATCTGAGAGCCAACTCCAGGTTTGAGAAGGTCTACATAAGGCAACCTCTGGTGGACCCCTTCCTACATCTGTGGTCTCCTTTCTCTTATCTTGGCAATGGTTGTGGCAGTGGGTGCTATAGGTTTCTGTTTTTCTCTGTCATCTCATGTGTCTTAATCCACACTACTTGTGGAGTAAGGCACCGGATCGACCCAGCTGCCGCTGGAGGAAGGTGATAAGGAGACCCAGCTTTGACCCAGCTGCTGCCGCACCATGATAAGGAGAAGGGGGCCCACCCAGCGGGTGACTTTCAGAAGGCCAGGGAAAGGTATCAGTGTTTTAATGCATAAATCCCATTAGCTGCCCAAGGATGTCATGTGCTGATGCCAGCTCTCCTGATCTGCAGAAGATGGTTCTTCTTGTTAGCAGGCTGAGGGGAGGAATGGGGGGGGAGGCGGTGGGGGTGGTGGATTCAGTGGCGGTGGCATGCATTGGATTATATTCCCCTTTTCTGCAGCCAGTGGCGTTCCCAGCCCTCCCGGCGCCTGGGGGGGCGGGGTTGGAGCGCCCTCCCAAGAAGCCGGGCTCGAGGCTGAGTGCCCACTCGGCGCGTCCCCGGCCTCCGGAGGCTGTGCTCTGAAGGCTGGGGATAAGCCCTCCTTAAAGCGACCGCCCCATTCGGCGGTCAAGGGCTTTATTAAAAAGCCGAACGCGTCGCTGGCTTTTATAGGGTTTGCGCATGCGCAAACCGTATAAAAGCCAGAGACGCATTCGGCTTTTTCATAAAGCCCTCGACCGCCGAACTAGGCGGTCGCTTTAACGAGGGCTTATCCCCAGCCTTCGGAGCGCAGCCTCCAGAGGCCGGGGACGCGCCGAGTGGGCGCACTGCTTTGGAGGGGCGCGCCAGCCGGGCTCCGGTGCCTCGCCGCTCTGCGCAGCCCCGAGCCCGGCTGCCGCGCCCCTGCGCCCACTCAGCGCCTGGGGTGGAGCACATCTGCTCCCCCCATATTAGAACGCCTCTGTCTGCAGCCTCCCTGCAGTCCCACGCACAGCAGACCTGAGTTTTGTTAAGAACTTTACTGCAACAAAGAACTGAAGCCATTGTTACACAGGCAGAACAATAAGAAACTAATGAGGTTTAATCAAAGTAGGAGAGGGCAACTCAAACCCTTCAATTGGGAACTGAATAGGTAACAGCTCCCCGTAGTGGTAAGGATTAACCGTGTGCAACCTCTTTGGCGAGTGGCTGATTCATTGCCATGGAAAGGGAACTGTCAGAATTTCTCTCTGTCCTCCAGGATCTAGTGCAGTGCATACATATTTTTGATCTCTGGAATACAATAATGTACTAAAAAAAATCAATCTAGCTGGGTATTAGAGATCCCTGTGGAATTATGGCTGATTGTACATGTGTTCTTTTACTAATTTTACTGCCATCTGGAAATGCTTAGATGCTGTTTTCACAATAAATGATTGTTTGCAAACCAAGAGTGGGTGAAAAGCAGACATGTCTGGGAAAGGTCACGAAGCTGTAAAATCTTATTTGTATAAATACTGTTCTCCTGATCAGTCTCTGGTGGCCTCTAAACACAGAACTAACCGAATTGCCGCATAACGGCATTCCTCAGAAGGAGGCCACAGGCATTTCTGCGCGCCTGTCAAATGGTTCCCATCACCACGTTTTCACTCCGACTCTTGGTTGACAGGCTTATGACCTACCCTCGAGGGAAGAGACACTTGCTGGTTCTGGACTTTTAAGTATCACTACTTGATAACCCTCAAACAGCTTTCCAGTTAACAGTACTTCCCCAGGCTATTAATTTTGTAATTCACCTCATGGTTAATAAAAAAAAGCCTTTCCTTTACCATGGGACAGTTTATAATGTCTTTGATGGAAGATCGCTCTGTTATGTGCATGTCAGATATAAAGCATTACCTTGTCTAAAGATGCAATCCTACGCACTTTATTGGGAGTAAGCCCCATTGAATTCAGTGGGACTTACTTCTGAATGAACATGCATAGGATTGTGCTGTAAACCTCTGTGGTATTCAGAGAATGCCGAGTGAGCAGTTACACTGAGGCGAAAGTTAATGAGATTCACAGCCCAATCCTATGGGCTTTGAACGCTGGCAGAACACACATCCCGCCGGTGCTTACTGCCAAATAACAGTCGTAAAGCGCCTTCCAGCAGCGCGCTGAGTAGCCTTCCTGCCCACGCAGGCATATCCCCAGCTGTCTGTCGAGGAAGGTAAGGTGGTAGAGAGGCAGGGAGGGGCGGGGAGGGTGGAACGGGGGCGGGGAGGGGGCAAAACTGGGCAGGCTGGCAGGCAGGAATCCTATCCCCCTTTTCTTCAGCCTCCCTGCCCCCGTTCCCTCTCAGACCTGCATTAGCAAAATCACTAGAGCAGGTCTGACGAGACCCATTGTGGAGTGGGAGGATTATGGAGGTGTCAAAGGATTTAAATCCCCTTTTACCTCCAAAGCCTCCTGATCTGTCCCCGTGTCTGTATATGACGCTGTGTGCTATGTATACTGAGGTGCGCTCCTCAGAAGACCTCCCACATGTGACCAAAAGTCATTTCCAGTCACGTTTTTCAAGTGTTCCAAGCCCACTGGAGCTTTTTATATATATAAAAGGTATGGATCCTCCAGCTACTTGCACCACCAGCTTCAGAGTGCCCAATGGTGGTGCACCTTTCATGCCGCCATAACTGGACATGGCGGTAGATCGTGAAATCCACTGTCATAGGCCCAGGATAGAATTGGGCCGTAAGTATGGTAAGGAAGTCCAAGACAATTTGGGGGCCCTGTTGTAATCATAAGAGAATGTGTCCTACTTCCTATACAGGGTTCCTTTGCAATTTCTTTCACCATTTTGGAAGGAAGTTGTGGCCATTCCATGTTCTCAACTTTGATGACATATATAATGATGGTAGTCTGCCCGACCAGCATGAGGAGTAAAATAATTGTGCTACATATACATAATGTATATGTAGCCAGGATGGTGTAGTGGTTTGGGAGTTGGACTTAGACCTGGAAGATCCAGGTTCAAATCCCCGCTCAGCCACAAAGCTTCCTGGGTGACCCTGGGCCAGTCACTATCTCTCAGCCTCACCTACCTCACAGGGTTGTTGTGAGGACAAAAGGGGGGGAGGAACCATGTACACCACCTTGAGCTCCTTGGAGGAAGGGTGGTATAAAAATGTGAAAAATAAAATAAAATAAAATAAAATAAAATAAAATAAAATAATAATAATAATAATAATAATAATAACCTTCACATGACAGACTTCACATCTAAAATCAGAAGGACCAAGGAAGCAAGTGTGTCTTTCTCAATATGGGAACCTGTTTAACACCTCTCCATAGCTCATAGCAGCTGGGGGGGGGGCGCTTAGTTGTGGAAAATGGCACAGGAGGGAGAAGGATAAGCCCACCTTGTTCCCTGAGCCAACTCAAATTGCTTTCCCTTCCCAGCTTTTAACTACAAAAAAAAAAGTTGCTGTGTGATCCCATCACAAATCTTTCATGTCACATTTACTTGGGCCCTCTCTGTGTGAATCCCTCTGTGAATGCAAGCAGAGAGGATGAGGAGAGGGCAAATGTGTCGTCACACAGGTAAACTATAGTTCCAGAATACAATCAGTGTTGACTGAAAGAGCTGAATATATTGAAGTTATAAATATATTTTTTAAAAAAGCATAGCTTAAGACACCTTTCAAGAGCTGGCAATGAGTATTCTTACTGCTGCAAAATCTTCAGTGAACCTTTTAACAGACATTTTCCTAGTGTCTCCACCCCATTTTCTGAGCTGGCATAGCCACGTTGGGCAGCAAACAGAGGCATAATGAGCAGAATAGACAACAATTATTATTATTTTTTTAAATTTCTACTGAGGAACATTGTCTAGAATCAAGATGTCAATGTTTAAAATTAGTTCCAATGATCAAAGGTAAAAATGTTGGGATGGCAACATTTCCTTGTGGAAGCTGAAGTTCCTGAAAACATCAGAGGCACCTCTCATGGAACACATGGCTCCTTCATTCCCACTCTGTGGAAAAAAAGACGACAGAGTTCACCTGTTGTACTATAGTCGATTTTGTATATAAAGAGCTAGACTGTTACTGAGCATGTCCTGGGCGCAAAACAGTAAAGTAATTACTTTAGAACAAAGAGAAGCCGGGCAAGTTGAACTTGAGTAATGCTTTGTTCTTGGGTCATTTTGCCCAAGGGTTTCTTCTGGCACCGAACTAGCATTTATTTATCTGAAGAAGTAGGTTTTCTTTAGGTTTGCAGGTTGTAAAGCAAGGTTTACTTCAAAGTAGGTTTGCTTTAGAAGTAGGTTTTCTCTGTGCCAGGTGCAAGGGAGTGACAATGGGAAACAGGTTATCTTGTTGGCTGTGTGCTCTCGGAGGCATCTGGTGGGGCCACCGTGTGATACAGGAAGCTGGACTAGATGGGCCTTTGGCCTGATCCAGCATGCAAGGCTCTTCTTATGTTCTTATGAACAAACCAGTAACCTACATATCAGCTCAGATCCACTACCTGTGATGCATTGTGTGCTGCAGGGCCCTTTCCTCTCTGAAACTGGGAATAGGATCGGTTCCGTACTGTCATTCCATACATATTACGTCATAAAATTGACGTAGCAAGAAGGTGATGTGGCATCTTCATCTGACACGGTGGTCATCACTTCCCTTGCAAATGTTAAGAACATAAGAACATAAGAAGAGCCCTGCTGGATCAGGCCAAAAGCCCATCTAGTCCAGCTTCCTGTATCACACAGTGGCCCCACCAGATGCCTCCGAGAGCACACAGCCAACAAGATAACCTGTTTCCCGTTGTCACTCCCTTGCACCTGGCACAGAGAAAAACCACTTCTAAAACCAGGAGGTTGCTTATGGCTTGTAACCTGTGATGGTCTTTTCCTCCATGAATCTGTCCAAACCCCTTTTAAAGGCATCTAGGCCAGGTGCCATCACCACATCCTGTGGCAAGGAGTTCCACAGATGAATTACACGCTGGGTAAAGAAATATTTTCTTTTGTCTGTTCTAACTCTCCCGCCACTCAATTTTAGTGCATGTCCCCTGGTTCTGGTGTTATGCGAGAGGGAGAAGAATTTCCCTCTATCCACTCTCTCCATCCCATGCATAATTTTATACGTCTCAATCATGTCCCCCTTCAGGCGCCTTTTTTCTGTTCTGTGCTGTCGCTCGTCTTATTGCCAGTGTTTTATTGTCATCAGATTTTTTTTTCTCATCCTGAACTCATTCATTGTAGTGGTCTCTTTTCATTTGTATGAAATACCAAGGGGAAGGGTTAAATGAACACTGTAATTATTAAAATAGATTGGAATTATTCTTATTGAGTAATTATTCTTTTGAATACCAACCTTGGGAGGTCCTGCACCTATCAGGTTGAAAGCAAAACACTCACTGCCATAAGGTGGTGGTTTCTTGATGGCCTCCCTAGAAAAGGGTTGTATAGTAGTGTATCAATTAAAGGGAAAAAATATAGAAAATGTCCTGGCAAGGTAGTTGCACCAGACCACTGCAGGGACTTCCCAGGGACAGGGAGGCTGGAAACCCAGGCTTTTCCCTGCATGATACACCTTTGCCTTTTCTGCTCAGACAGGCACCACCCCTGCTGGGTCAGACAGCAAAGGGAGGCTTCATTCTGCCTGCCCCTGCACCCGCTCCTTTGAACAATGCAGCAGTGTAGGACTGGGCTGGCTACTGTTGTTGGCCTGGCCTCTGATAGACCTGCCAATTTTACCCTCATCTACCAGATAAGGGGCAGGGAAGTGGCAGTGGGATTTCTTGGCCAGAGACTGCATCTATTATATTACAAACACAGTCGGGAAAAAAAAAATCAGGAGTAGCCACCATCCCATTCAGTTCATTAATGACTTTAATGGGACATTGCCTCATTTTCTTTGCACTGTGTCATTCTCCTTCTTTGGCACTTGCTACTGTCATGAGCTATTATCACATGCTACTCAGTGCTTGAGCTACTTTCTCTTTTGCATATGTCAAAGGAGCATATGGTTCTCTAATGAATAAATCCAACTATACAATTCGAACTATTATTGTGTTCCTATTACCATTCACTGAGGGAATAGCAGCACAATCCTATGCATGTTTACTCAGAAGTAAGTCGCATGGTGTTCAATGGGGCTTACTCACTAGTAAGTGTATTTAGGATTGCAGCCTCAGTTAGCATTCTGTAGGAAATCTCTGTGCCAT
Organism: Plestiodon gilberti rubricaudatus; assembly: GCA_026170595.1. Taxonomy (NCBI): domain Eukaryota; kingdom Metazoa; phylum Chordata; class Lepidosauria; order Squamata; family Scincidae; genus Plestiodon; species Plestiodon gilberti. Next base: position 92,119,903 of record JANXHW010000001.1, read on the forward strand.
TAAATAAAATGGGCTTACATTCCTCCACTGTAATTAAGTGCTCATTATTACATAAATGCTATTCTGTAGCTAATTGGCTACCAGAGCAGAACTGATTCTAAGGACTTGGAAGCTGCAGAATCTGATTCTAAAATCTGGCAGTTGGAGTCAGGGCTAAGGAAAGAGATATGCCATTGGAATCTTCTTGGAAGCTGCACGAAATCCAATCCTAGAGTATAGGTTGTAGTATTTAGCTGATATGGGTCAAGCATATGGTATATCCTGTAGTTTAGTTAGATTCCACCTTTCCCATAAATACTGTATACTCTGTACCTAAAATGCAACCATGAAACTGACACACAGAATCTTTGAGCGGCGGGGGTTGTCGAGCGGCGGGGAGGGCACTTTGAGCAGGGGTGTGTGTGTCAAGGGAGGGGGTGACTGGCCATCCAGGCCAGTGATGGGGGAGGGATTCTCGGTGGTGTGCTTCGTCAAATCCTATCCCCCATCCTAGGTCTGGCTGTTACACTGGCTCCTCGGATGTGCACTGGCAAAATGGCCGGCACAAATCCGAGGAGACCCATAGGGGCCATTGGGGCACTATCTGTGGGAAAGGGATGAACATCCCTTTCCCCTGAGGTGTGCTCCAGCTGCCCCGGCGCAGGCCCAAACCTGCCTAGGATCCGGCACAGCGTGCTTTTACATTGTTGTTAGTCATAATGGCTAGTAAGCATTGCTAGACCTCTCCCACATAAATTCAACTGATCTCCTTTTAAATACACAACACATAGTGGCCATCATTGTATCCTGTGGCAGTGAATTCCATACATTAGCTATGTGATGTTTGAAGAAGTACTTTCTTTTGTTGTTCCTATATGTACTGTCAATCAGTTTTACTGAATGACCCCTGAGACAGGGAGAAAAACTCCACTACACCACACCATGTTTTGTTGTTGTTGTTCAGTCGTTAAGTCGTGTCCAACCCTTCGTGATCCCATGAACCATATCCCGCCAGGCCTTCCTGTCCTCCACTATCTTCCTGAGTTTGCTCATTTTCATGTTCGTTGCATCGGTGATGCTGTCTAACCATCTCATCCTTTGCCTTCCCCTTCTCCTTTTGCCTTCAATCTTTCCCAGCATCAGAGTCTTCTCCAGAGAGTCCTATCTTCGCATTAGGTGGCCAAAATATTTGAGTTTCAGCCTTAGTACCTGTCCTTCCAGGGAACAGTCAGGGTTGATTTCATTTAGGATTGACTGATTTGATCTCCTAGCAGTCCAAGGGACTCTCAGGAGTCTTCTCCAGCACCACAGTTCGAAAGCGTCTATTCTTCAACGCTCAGCCTTCCTTATGGTCCAACTCTCGCAGCCATACATTGCTACTGGGAACACCATGGCCCTGACTATACAAACTTTTGTTGGCATGGTGATAGCTCTGCTTTTTATTATGCTGTCTAAGTTTGCCATAGCTTTCCTTCCAAGGAGTAAGCGTCTTTTAATTTCATGGCTGCTGTCTCCGTCTGCAGTGATCTTGGAACCCAAAAAAGTAAAATCTGTTACTGCTTCCATTTCTGCCCCTTCTATTTGCCAGGAATTGATGGGCCCAGATGCCATGATCTTAGTTTTATTAATGTTGAGTTTCAAGCCAACTTTTGCACTCTCCTCTTTCACCCTCATCAAGAGGCTCTTTAGTTCTTCTTCACTTTCTGCCATTAGGGTGGTATCGTCTGCATATCTGAGGTTGTTGATATTTCTCCCGGCAATCTTGATTCCGGCTTGCAATTCATTCAGCCCTGCATTTCTCATAATGTACTCTGCATATAAGTTAAATAAGCAGGGTGACAATATACAGCCTTGCCGTACTCCCTTCCCAATTTTGAACCAATCGGTTGTTCCATGGCCAGTCTGAACTGTTGCTTCTTGACCCGCATACAGGTTTCTCAGGAGACAGGTAAGGTGGTCTGGTACCCCCATCTCTTTAAGAATGTGCCACAGTTTGTTGTGATCCACACAATCAAAGGCTTTTGTGTAGTCAATGAAGCAGAAGTAGGTGTTTTTTTGGAACTCTCGTGCTTTCTCCATGATCCAGCGCATGTTGACAATTTGATCTCTAGTTCCTCTGCCTCTTCGAAACCCAGCTTGTACTTCCAGTAGTTCTTGGTCCACGTACTGCTGAAGCCTAGCTTGTAGGATTTTGAGCATAACCTTGCTAGCATGTGAAATGAGTGCAATTGTACGGTACTTTGAACACTCTTTGGCACTGCCCTTCTTTGGAATTGGAACGTAAACTGACCTTTTCCAATCCTTTGGCCACTGCTGAGTTTTCCAAATTTGTTGGCATATTGAGTGCAGCACTTTCACAGCATCATCATTTAGGATTTTAAGTAGCTCAGCTGGGATATTATCATCTCCGCTAGCTTTGTTGTTAGTAATGCTACCTAAGGCCCACTTGACTTCACTCTCTAGGATGTCCGGCTCTGGGTCAGTGACCACCCCAGCGTGGTCATCAGGAACATTAAGAATTTTCTTGTATAGTTCTTCTGTGTATTCTTGCCATCTCTTCTTAATCTCTTCTGCTTCTGTTAGGTCCCTGCCTTTTGTGTCCTTTATCATGCCCATCTTTGCACAAAACGTTCCCTTAATATCTCCAATTTTCTTGAAGAGATCTCTAGTCCTCCCCATTCTGTTGTTTTCCTCGATTTCTTTGCATTGTTCATTTAAGAAGGCCTTCTTATCTCTCCTTGCTGTTCTCTGGAAATCTGCATTCAGTTGAGTATATCTTTCCCTTTCACCTTTGCTTTTCGCATTCCTTCTTTCCACAGCTATTTGTAAAGCCTCATCTGACAGCCACTTTGCTTTCTTGCATTTCTTTTTCTTTGGGATGGTTTTAGTTGCTGCCTCCTGTACAATGTTACGAACGAACGTCCATAGTTCTTCAGGCACTGTCTACCAGGTCTAATGCCCTAAATCTATTCTTCACCTCCACTGTATACTCATAAGGGATATGGTTTAGGTCATATCTGACTGGTCTAGTGGTGTTCCCTACATTCTTCAATTTAAGCCTGAATTTTGCAATAAGAAGCTCATGATCTGAGCCGCAGTCAGCTCCAGGTCTTGTTTTTACTGACTGTATAGAGCTTCTCCATCTTTGGCTGCAAAGCACATAATCTATCTGGTTTCGGTATTGACCATCTGGTGATGTCCATGTGTAGAGTCGCCTCTTGTGTTGTTGGAAAAGAGTGTTTGCTATGACCAGCATGTTCTCTTGACAGAACTCCGTTAGCCTTTGCCCTGCTTCATTTTTGCGCTCCAAGGCCAAACTTGCCGTTGTTCCGTTTATTTCTCGATTTCCTACTTTAGCATTCCAGTCTCCTATGATGTAAAGGATATCTTTTTTGGGTGCTAGTTCTAGAAGGTGTTGTAGGTCTTCATAGAACCGGTCAACTTCATCTTCTTGGGCATCAGTGGTTGGGGCATACACTTGGATTACTGTAATGTTGACCACACCATGTGCAATGTTACAAACCTCTTGCACTCTCCCCCGCCCCCCCTTTAGATTTTTCAAAACCGAAAACGCTAGACTCAAATGCTTTAGCCTTTCTTTGCAAGGAAGATGATGCTGTGACACATTTTGGTTGCCCTCTTCTGCACCTTTCATAGCTCTTGATACACTTTCCTTTGAGATGAGGCAAGCAGAAGTTGACAGAATATTCCAAAGATAGCCACAACACCAATTTGTACAAAGGCGCAAAGTATGTTTGTGTCAGGGGTTGGCTACATGCCAAGCAATATGTACCGGTAGATGTCCTTGCTTCATTCCTTATATTTTACATGACAAATTTCTGTCTGTTTCTAAACCAAGAACATGTTCTGCAGTTTGCTATTGTGTTAGAACACAAACAAAACAGTACAAGAATTTGTTTTCGTTAATTTAAGATGCAGGTTAATTAGCATGCTGTTTCACAGCTTTAGCAATGTATAAATCACCAAAGTGCTGAAAGGAGTCACGATCCAGGACATGCCATTTGCTACAGTTTCATCTTGAAGTCCATTAGCTTAAAGAATAATGTCAGGACTTTCTTTACTCAAGCCAATGAACTGGAAAATCATTATCAAGCCCCATTATGGTATATATATTTTCTGCTGCAGGGTACTGAAATTCTCATGGGGCCATGACTTCATTATACCATTTGACGTTACTTATGTTGAACTAAAATGCCTATACTGCATAAAGTGTTGTGTTTTTATTGAGCAGATCATCATCTTTAACATATTCTCACAGTTATGCACAGGAGACTGAAGACAATGGGAGAGCTGGAGGGTATGCCAAGAGGAGGGACAGGGCCCTCTTCCCTTTAAGAGTCTGCACATGCCTACAATTTCTTCCAGATTCAGCATCTCAAGGAGTGGAAAGAAATACACCCACTGATATTGCAAGTTGTGAGTCCCTATCTATTTAATAGGGAAAACGGGGTTAAACCTGAATAAAAATTTGACTTGTCATAAAAGTCTCCAAGTCTCGAGTCGAGTCTTCTACAATCACTGAGTCAAGTCCGAGTCAAGTCATTGACGTGTCTTGAGTCCGACTTGAATCCGAGTCAGTAGACTCAAGTCTACATCACTGAGTCATGCTAGGAATACTGTAGCTCTGTCACTCATCAAGTAAAGGCTACTGATGTGGCAGTGACTTCTTCTGGTTGCTTTTTTTCCTCCCTCTCTCCTTTCTCTTCTTCTATCCACTCTCTGCTACACCGGTGGCTGTTCCAGCCGTGGTGGATGTGTGTGTGTGTGTGTGCATGTGTGGGGGAGATCTCTTTGTTTCCTGTTCCCCAGCACATGAGAACACTACCAGGGCAGTGAGTACAGTGAGTGATGGGAGCTGGGAGGGCTTGGGAGGGCTAGAGCAAGTCGTCTCTGGCTTGAATCAAAATCCAAACTGGACAAGAAATCCAGGGACTCGCATGGTCACCTTTGTTTTCAAGGTGAGTGTTATGAATGTCCAGAGTTCATATGCTGGGCCTTAGCATTTACACATTTCAGCAGCATCTCTGAGAACAGATTCAATATCAAGTAAGATCAGAATGGAAACATGAAAAATACAAAAGTACCTGCCTATTTTTGTTTGGCTTTGCTTTTTTGAGAAAGGGAAATACTGCTAAGCAGATGGTTTGCCAACAATAATATGTTTCAATTAAACAAGATATGTTGTTTGTTGTGAAGAATGTGATGGGGGAAGGGTATAGCAAACAATTGCATTTCTGTTGTCCATCTGGTTAAACACTGTAGGAAGTGACAAGTTTCAAGATTATATTTCCGGAGTATGAAAATAGCAGTGTCCAACAGTTGATATGCTCAGGTTTCATTTGTGGAAAGATTGTGTGCATTCAGAGCAGATGAAGATGAGTCAGTATAACACTGCTTTCTTAACAGCTCTTGGTACCAGGAAGTAAAACAAAATAGGTTATCCAGACTAATTAGGAAACAGTTACTGGCCCATTTCCAAGAAGAAAATCAAATATTTCATTAGTGAAGACTATTTTCGTATGTACAGGATGACTTTGTGTGCATATTTGGCTGCTAGAATTAAACTGTGATGAAATTAAATACTATATCATAACAAAAAGATACCCTCCAATGGACAGACATTTACAACTCAGCTGTGAGTTGTTTTTATTATGTACATTTTATTCTTTTATCGTAAGCTATTATGGCTATATTGATATAACTAATTGCCGAAAACAATAAACTGATTTCAGAGAAGTTGGTTAATATGACTTGATAAATGAGTGAAATCACAACCAGTGCACAGAGTGCGTTAGGATAGTGCTACTCCAAAAGTCTGCTGTTGTGGTCTGGCAGTTTTTTCCCCAATGTGCTATATAGTGCCAGTCTATATAGTGCCAGTCCCCAATGGACCGGTACTATATAGTGCCAGTCCATGGTACGTAGGCTTACCTGGTCTTTCCTGCTTCCTTCTTCTGGCTTCTCTTAGAGCCTCTTGTGAGATGTTTGAGAGCCGCAATATTTAAGAAGCATTTAAATATATTTACTCACCATGAACATTAAACATATGTTTTAATCCAGTGGATGCTCAGTTTATACCTGATAAATAATGATAAAACTTGACACTTTCTTATTTACTTTTTATGTTAATTGTGATGCAAAAAGGAGCTCAGCCAACATATTTCCGTGAGCCGCACATTATATGTCAAAGAGCCACATGTGGTTCATGAGCCGCAGTTTGGTCACCCCTGCCTTACACCAAGGAACCTCCAGCAGCCGAAATTCCCCCACAGGATCCAGCATAGCCTGTACCGGCCTCACTGAATCAGTGTGGGGAATTTGCCTTGGATTGGGCTGTCCATCCTCACCTTCTGTGACAGCCCTGTAGATGCTTGAAAAAAAGCTGTCTCCCCTTAATTTTCTCTTCTCCGGACTAAATATAGCAAGCTCTTTACATTGTTCCTCATAGAGCTTAGTTTCCAGACCTCTCACCATCCTTGTTGTTGCCCTCCTCTGAACCTTCTTACAATGTGGTGCCCAGAGCTGGATGCCCTCTTCAAGCATTAAAGCTTTCTTTAACGTTGAGCAGATTTATATGATGGTTTATGGGCAGTTCAGATATACTTCTGGGCTTGAAAACTGTAATGGATAGCAAAGATGCACCAAGCACACTCAGTGGTTCTTATGCCCCAGCCCGTGAACTTTGGTGTGGCAGGTTGGTTCCTCATCTTGCAGAAGCAGCAGCAGCAGTAAACATTATTAACACCAGTCAGCCCTGTCATCCTCAGAGGGTGGTTGATAATTTGATTCTTTTTTAATCTAATGGATTAAATTGACTGAATGTATTTTAATCCTCTTTATATCACAGGAGCTTCTGCATATTTGATTTATGCATTAGTACCAGATGCCTTTTATAGACTGACTTAATTTTACACATTTATTATTCTAGAACCAGCCAGCTACTAAATTGTACTTACTGTGCATCAGTCATTGTGTATTTATGAAATGTGATGTGAGGACGTATTCATTTCTCATGCCTTCTACGGGCTTAAAAGTGTTCCAATGAAAACAAAATGGATGGATCATAAAACGAAGCTACTTCTGTTATGGTGCAAATCTTTTAAAGGAAAAAAAAAAGACAGTTTGGGACTGCGTTGAACCTGGTCCACCAAGAGCTGCAATCACACTATAGGTGAAATCCAGGTACACTGTGGTCTGCCATTTCCATGGTAAATATATAACGTGTAAAGGGGAGATGCAATACATATCTCTGAATATACAGCAGGCATGAGCCCGGGAACTGTGGTTAATTATAGTGCATGTCCCAAATGTTTGAGGAGTACACCGCCTCTTCAGTATGTGGGTGTTCTTAGGTTGCTGAATAATAACTTTGAAGAATCCAAAAGAAATATATGCACACCTGCCATGAAGGGAAGCCTAGATGGTTAACCCTGCGAGGTGGGGGCGGAGGTCAGACCACTCTGTGGCCATGTAATGCACTGTAGCTCTCCCTGCTGCAAGATGAGCCACTGCTGCCGGAGGCTTATTGCAAGCCTCTGAAATCGTCATCGCTGTGAACCTCCACTGCATGGCCAGCTGACAGCTAGCTAGTGGTGATGGCAGCTGGGAGTTTATATAAGTCCTCAAAAGGATCTGCAGAAGATGCTAAGCAGGAGAAGGAGGAGAGTGGAGGCCAAGGGGGGAGATGTGGCAATGGAGAGAATGGCTAAGAGGTGGAACCTTTCAATGAGGACCAGGAAAGTTGTGGGAAGAGAGAAAAGGGATGAGTGGAGAGAACGAACAGGCAGTGAGGGGAAAGGCTGGGGCAATGAAGAGGGGGAGAGTGGACAGAGGAAGGAACAAAAGAGCCAGGAGGAATACATGCAGGAAGACAGAGAGGATAGAAACAGAGAAGGGGAACTAGGAGGTGAGGCTCTGGGGAGTAGACAGGAAGGAGAGAGCAGCATCTTCCCAGTGGGGTACAAGGAGGGGCAGGCCCCCAAAACAGTGGCATCCCCCAGGGGCTGGGCCCAAGAGTGAGGCATAGACGTCCACTCTTCAAGAGAGTCTGACCCCCATGGGCACCACCAGTGGGGTTGGAAGACCTGCAAGTACTTGCCATCCGCTTGGCCAAGTGGAGCCTTAGAGTTGTGAGCAGATGCCGATCCTCTGCCTGAAAGGAGCCTCATAGTATTTGGACATTCAAGCTAAGTTGATGGAATCTGTATGCTTCATTGTAGCCTGGGTGGACTCTAGCTGTACTTCAGTTAAAAGAAACAGGAACTCAGTGGGAGACTCAGTGCCTACGTTTGTGCCATAATGTCCTTCCCACAACCCCAGAATGCAAAGCTGCCCCAGAGGTGTCGCTACGGTGGGGGCAGTACTGTAGGTTCTGTGCCATCCTAGTCCTTGTTTACTCCCCGGTATGAGGTGGCCCCGCCCCCTCACTGTTGGAGCCATTCAGCGCGGTGAAGGCAACAGGCAGGGAGTCTCCTCCCTGTTGCCTTCGCCGCACTGAATGGCTCCAACGGTGAGGGGGCGGGGCCACCTCATACCGGGGAGTAAACGGGGACTAGGGCGGCGTGGGATTTACAGTACCGCCTCCACCGTAGCGACGCCTCTGAGCTGCCCCCTTGGGATGACAGAGAGGATGGGGCATATACCACAGGCCACCTCTAAACCTAGGAAGCAGCTCATTCTGCCTACTATCAGCTGCAACCATCCGATACCGGAAGGACTCTGAAGACCCAGACGGGGCCATTGCAGACTTCCAAACCATCAGGGACATGCAAGAACCACATATATTAGATTTATATTTTAAAATTGTATAGGCTGCTTTACTCCAACAAAGGAATTGCCAAGGCAACTTACAATTTCAGTAAAAACAATTTCACAGCCAAATCAAACACCATAACAAATAGAAGAAACAAGCCAAATGCAACGTAATAAACAGAAACCTGCAAAGTGCAGGCACAAAAATAAAGCCAAAGCACAGCTGAGTAATCAGAGGAAAACCAGATCAAATAAGTACAGGCATACTTTGACTTTCATCCACTTGACTTTGATCGCTTTGCTCTTTCAACCATTTTCAATTATTATTTATTTTATTTAAAGAATTTATACCTTTAATATATAGATTTCTCCCTTTCTCCATCTTTCATCCAATTTATAATAATAATAATAATAATAATAATAATAATAATAATAATAATAATAATAATAATAATAATAATAATAATATACAGTATTTCTATACCTCCTTTCTTGGTCATTGGATTTCTCCTCTGACTTTTATCCAAGACGGTTTACATGGGCAGACTTTCCCAACCCCCCTAATGGAGGGTATATAAATATTCAATATTTCATGAATAACTACTTCCAGATGGTATATTTTTGCAGTCTGGCCTCTCCCTGGCTGTCGCCTCCCATGCTTGGCCGATGCAGCTGGCAGCTTTATCTCTCCTCACAGAGGATTTCACAGCTTTTTGTCAGCGGCATGTCTTGAACTGCCATTCACCCATTTTCAGGCTTATGAGGTGGCAACTCTACCAACTGAGCCAGACCTCCTGTCCAACCTTCCCAACCAATTTCATCCAACCTTCCACGACATTCGTTGATATTCTTATGTTTATTTTTCTTTTATTTCTTTTTGTTTAGGTTTAGCATGCATTCACATATGTTATATAGTTATGTTTTTTGCAGGCCAAAATAAATTTGCAAGGTAAATAAGGCTATGCTTTGACATTCATACGTTTTTCACTTTCATCCATACTCTGGTCCCTAACATGTTGAAAAAGCAAGGTATGCCTGTAAAGTAAAGCCATATTTACTGCCTGCTTCAGAGTGGCCTGTGTGGATGGCTAGGTAGCTGGGTCTCACATGGAATTTCCTCAGACACAACTTGGCAGATTCTAGCATTAAGCCCTTCATCTGGTCTAATCACTTGCTCCTACTAAAAGCCTGCAGTATAAGCATTCATTGTATATATGGTCTAAATTACCTGTATATAATAGATTGGCTCTGAAATTGCTATGGTAACATGTTGGATCTTCTGTAACATTTGAGAAAAATATAGCATTGTTAAGGAATTCTTAGATGACACCAGTTCATTAGTGTTACTGAGCAAACTGGAGACGAACTAGATGACAACTGTGTATCCTAAGAGTCAAAGCTTGTCTCTCTTTGTCATGTACTTATACCAAGAAGTACTTAAGTCCTATTGAAATCAGTGGGACTTAAACATGCCTAGTTCTATGTTGGGGTTTGAACAGAAGCTGCCAAACTTCATAGTAGCGGTGGACATGAGCTTATTTGGTATTAAGTTGTATTAACCAACGTTGAATATTAAAAGTTCTTAAAAAGCAATTAATCTCACTGCTTTAAAGGTCTTCAAGAGTAACATGTCAGGTGTTAAAAGTAGATTAAACTAATCCTGCTGTACATGTGAAATGCAAGACAGGATTCACTAAAAACGGCATCACCCAAACAGCCTTCAGCATCTGCAGCCAAGGAAGAAGGGTGTGGAATGGGTGGCTGTGTCTTCGATCCATGGAGAAGATTTTGATGATAGAATTGAGACGTGGCTTTGGAATGAGAAGGCTTTGGAGGGCACGTGGTGTGATCATGCTAGGGTGATCATACTAGGGAAGGGACAAAGCTGGCAATTGGGAGCCACTCACTCCAGTAATGTGGTCCTCTGGCAAAACATGTAGGAGTGGAAGCACTCCTTGAATTAGACTTCTAGAAGTGAGACAAATTGACAGCAATTCTGTACATTTCCTGTGTCTGCAATACTTTACTACCTCTACCCATTTTCTCTCCCCCTTATGTTGAAAACACCCTTCAAGACACCAACTTGATGCCACCTTTATCATTCATCCAAGCAAACCCCCAAACTCATCCTTCAGGTGAAACCCTTAGTCCTCATCCCCCATTCATTGGTTCCCCAACTGAAATGAAGCTACAGTATATGTAACATGATGCAAACAGACTGTATATTCTTCCCATTACTCATCTCTGCCATCCTCTGTTGTAAACTTAGATTATAGTTAATGCAGGGCAGGAAATTGTGAAGAACTAGGTACCATGATGGTACAGTTAGTACAGTACATCATTGTTACTGTTGTTGTTCATATTATTATTATTATTATTATTATTATTATTATTATTATTATTAGTAGTAGTAGTAGTAGTAGTAGTAGTAGTAGTAGCAGTGTCAAATGTCACAACGATGTTCAAATTGTTCTACTGTATTTCAAGATGTTATTGTACAACTTGAACATGTTGCATAGGACAGCAACAAATAGGATAAAGCAGCATTTCTCAAACTGTAGGTTGGGACCCACTGGTGGGTTGTGACCCCATTTCTGGTGGGTCACAAGCAGAGCCTCCAATGAAAACACTGATGATGGAAAGATCAGATAACTAATTGGCTCAAGCCCTGCTGTTCAAAAATTAGATAGCTGCTAATTGCCCTGCAAAGAGCTGAGCTCCTGCAGTTTGCAAGATAGCTGCTAATTGCCCTACAAGGGAAGGGGCTGAGCTCCTGTAGTTTGCAAGCTTGTGTAAATATAGGGAGATAAATGTTTGAGCTTCTTTTTCTGGTGCATTTTTTCCAAGTCCATCAATGACAGGTAGTGGGGGCAGGTGAAGGCTGGGTCACATAACTAAGCCCCTCAAGCCTTGAGGCCATTAGGACTGCCTCATTATGAGAAATGGATCGAGTTTTTGGTAAATAAAGAAATAAAATATTACTTGTAAACAAACAAATTATTTCTTTCTAGATTTTTTAAAGTCTCGTAAAGAAAGCTAGATGGGTCCCGATAGAGTGTTGTTTTAAAAAGTGGGTCTTGATACTTAGAAGTTTAGGAACCACTGGAGTAAAATATTTGTCTTAGAAATCCCTGGATTGCTTATCATAGAAAAATGAGACCAAGGGATTTTCTTAATTCTAGTTTTAAATCAAGGTAATTGAGGACTAATAGTACGAATAGAGTATCCTGTCGCTTTGCAAATGGTATGGAATGCATTTATGAAGAATATTTTATTAGTGAGGGGGTTTGGGAGTAACTTGAAACTTGGGGGTTGGAATGACAACTTGGAAGGCTATTTGCATTACTAATTACTGTACTCTGGATCTCAGCTGGATGGAAGCATTCCTAATGCCACATTAGGAATGTTTCCTTCCAGCTGAGATCCAGAGGTTTTTCCTCTTCCTTTGGGTCATCACGATTACTATATCTAGAAGCCAACTGATAGGGTGGATCAGAAAACTTACTCTACTGTTTTACTCAGTGAGAAGCTTTCCTTTCAGGCTTAAGATCTAGATGACTACATCTGGGAGTATGAATGGATTTCTCACCCTAACCTTGTAATCCTAAAATGATGGGGAAAGCTTTGCCTAGTTAATTTCTGCAGGTCTGCCCATTATTTAAGCCTCAGGAACATGGTCAGTAAAGCTGGCTAATAATTACCTTAAGGAGGGGTCTGCTACAGATATTTATTTATTTATTTATAGAATTTATACCCCGCCTTTCTCCCAACAAGGGCACTCAAGGCGGCTTACAACACAAACATTAAAATACATATATACACATTAAAATAATTAAAAACAATTAATTAAAACAATTTAAAATAAACAACCCCAGTGGGTCACCTGAATTTACATTTGTTAAAAGATATGCAGCCTGTGTGTAAGTCTAATTCAGTGCAATGGAATTTACATCTTAGTAGGTATGCTACGGATTGTAGCCTTGTAGTTTACTGACAGCACAATCCTGTGTAAGGATCTGGCCTGTGGCCCATGGCCGCCCGCAGGATCTTGAGCCCCGGCAGCTGTTCTGCCGCCGGGCCGGAGGTCTACCCAGAGGTTCGTCCCCTTCCCCGGGTGTAAATCAAAGCTGGCCCTATTGACCTCCTTGGATTTCTGCCAGCTAAATAGCTGGCAGAAGTAGAGGAGGCCGTGTACGGTGTAACCGGCCCGGTGGGGACAGGGATATGGCCAAGGTCATCCCCTGCCCCCTCCCGGGCCAGCTAGGCCAATGGCCCCCCTCCCTCGCCCGGCTGGTCCACCCACGCAGCCGGCAACAGAACTCTTACCTTCTGCCGCCATCTGCGTCCTGGTCCAGCGCCACTCCTAAGGCATTGCGAATGTGCTTTACAGCACGTTTGTGACGTCATCCGGTGACGGAACGCTCGTTCCGTCACCGGCTTTATTTACAGGATTGTGCTGCCTGTATGTTTACTGAGTGCAATGAGGATTACTCCCAAGTGTGCAAGAGACTTCAGCTTTGAAATGGTTCAATCTGCATTCCTTCTCCCCAGAGGGGGTTCAGGATCTTCAGTAGACGATGCTGGCTCTCCCTTGAGACTCTCTGAGGGGAAATAATGGCAGTTAAATTAGCGTAAAACAATATAAATGTATTGTGTAGATATACCTTTCAATGACTGGTTTCATTTGCTAGTGTCAAGGAAAAGTCTTAGGTATAAAGAGAGAGTGACAGTCTTTTTGCAATTATTTTTTTGACGTAAAAACATAATCTTGGGGGAAGCCCAGGGAGAAACTCTACAGAAGACACAGTTTTGTTCCTTTCAAGTCCACATGTCCTGCAACATTGACTGAAAAAAATGCTTTCCATTTGTCATTCAAATTCATTCTGACATAAGAAACACTCTTCTTTGGATAGCAAAATCTGTGGCAGTTCAGCTTGAGGTCGCCACTTCCACAGGGAAAAGATTTTTTTCACTCCATAAATCTTGTATGTTTTAATGAAAAAAGAAATGTGATCAGAATGGAAACTGTCTGAACCAGTTTGAGTAAATGTTCTTTGCTTGACAGCTGTCAGTATATATTTTTTTTTCTGAAAAAGCAATGATGTCAAAAAAAATCTAAACTGCAGCCCTTTGGACTATAAACATTAAATAACTCTTCTTACAATCCTGTCCACTATTAAGGGGTGGGTGCATTTTTGCATTAGGACTATAAGGGGAAGGGGCAAGGATGAGGTTAACTGAGGCCACATCCTAAGAGCTCTTGTAACAACTAATCAATAAAGGATCCATCGCCGGATCCGTAGTTAGGATCTGGCTGTAAGTGAAGGAGAGAGACAGGGAGAGAGAGTTGGGATGCCAGCTGTGATGACATTGGGGGAGGAGGGAGGGGATGGGGAGGGGCAAAACTGGGTGGTGGGGGCAAAATGGTGGCAGGGAGGCTGAGAGTGCGGGAAGGGGTGGATCCTCCATTGGCAGCCTCCCCACCCCCTTTCTCTCACCGGACTTGTGTCATCCTAGCTGGCATCCCAACTCTCTCTCCTCTGTCTCTTTCACTTACAGCCAAATCCTAACTACGGATTCGGTGACAGAACAAGTGTTTCATCGCCGGAAGCTGTTGCAAATGTCCTGTAAGACATCCATGTGGCTGGCAGAGGAAGGTAAGGTTCCGGCACTGGTCGCATGGGCGGTCCAGGCAGCGAAGAAGTGGGGCCATTGGCCGAGCCAGCCTGTGAGGAGGCGGGGATGGCATCCGCCATATCCCTGTCCCCGCCAGGCCGGCTTTGCCGTTACACGGTCTCCTCCTACTTCTGCCAGCTATTTAGCTGGCAGAAATCTGAGGAGGATGATTGGGGACGAACATCCCCTTCCCTGAGTAGACCTTTGGGCCGCAGCAGCACGGACCTGAGCGGAGATAGGATCTGGCGGGCAGCCCTGGGCTGCCAGCTGGATCCTTACGGTGGATTTCGCTATTAACCTGTCCCTGTTCAAACGGATATATTTACAAATATTCTTTTCACCCACAACCACTTAAATCTCTGTGCACCTGTTCTTACAAGTAAGTACCTGCATTGCATTTTTCTTGATTTTTGATATCTCCTAATTAAAATCTGGATCCTTTTGGAAAACTCTGTTGCATGGTTACTGTTAGCCTACTTGGAGGCACCTTGAGGTTGTTCGTTCCAGTATCCACTCAACAATTCCAAAACAGCCATATATTGTATTTCTTCAATTCTAAGACGCATGTTTTTTCCCAAATAAGCATTTCAAAAAATGGGGTGCATCTTAGAATCGAAGGTCTCCAAAAAGCACCCCAAAATGCTATCTTCTTACTTACTGGGGCTTGGGGGAGCTTCAGGGAGACCTGTCCGACCCTCTGCAGGCCTCCCTGATCTTCAGTTCGGCAAAAAACGGTGATATTCAGCCATTTCCGGTTTTCGCGAAAACCAGAAATGGCCAAAAATTGCTGTTTTTCGCCGAACTGAAGATCAGGGAGGCCTGCAGAAGGTTGCGCAGGCCTACCTGAAGCTCCCCCAAGCCCAGGTAACGAAGGAAATGGCACTTTCTGGCGGGGCCAGAAATGCTATGCAAAGGCAGTGCACTCAGTCATCCTCAGCTGCAGGAGACATACTGGGGAGAGTTGGTGCTGAGCGGGTAGATTCAATGAAGGGAGGTGAGTCTTACAATCGTTTGATTTTTTTCCCCTGCTCGTGGTACTGAAAGTAAAGGTGCGCCTTAGAATCGATGGCGCCTTAGACTCGAAGAAATACGGTACTACATTTTGACCTTTAAGTTATAAATTCCCCAATTGAGTTTAATTCTGTGCTGAGCAGAACTGGGCCCGAGCCTCTCTCTCTCTCTCTCTCTCTCTGTGTGTGTTTGTGTGTTTGTGTGTGTGTGTGTGTGTGTGTGTGTGCGTGCATGTGTGCACATGTAGTGGTAGACACGAGTGCATGCATATGAGAGCAGTGTTGGTAACACTGGGAAGGTTCTTATGCTCATAATTTGACGTGCAAGAGAAAATTCCTGGCCTTTATTTATTGGTACCTTTTCTTTCATGAAGGCTGAACCATGACCTGTCAATCGAAAGGTTGGCAGTTCGAATCCGCGACAGGGTGAGTGCTCGTTGCTTGGCCAGCTCCTGCCAACCTAGCAGTTCCAAAGCATGTTAATGTGAGTGATAAATAGGTACCGCTTGCGGGAAGGTAAACAGCGCTCCGTGTTCCAGCCGCATGCTACACGCTGCGGCAAGGAGAGTCATGCCGGCCAAATGACCATGGAGGCGTCTTCGGACAACGCTGGCTCTTCGGCTTTGAAATGGGGATGAGCACCACATCCTAGAGTCGGACACGACTGGACTTAATTGTCAGGGGTCACCTTTACCTTTTTACCTTTCTTTCATGGGCAACAGGAAATCAGTGGGACTTCAAGTAACCAATCTAAAGAAATGTTCTTTTTCTTCAGAACTGTTCGTTTTATGCATATGCTGATATATGGCAATGTAATATATTAATAATCCAACACAATGTAGAATTGATTGACTTTCATGTGTCTGATTAAGTGGGCTGTCATTCATGACAACGTCTGCTGAAATAAATTATTAGACTTTATGGTGCTACAAGAACTCTTTGTTGGTTGTAATTGAGTGGCAGCCCAAAAATACATGTAAATGAATATTTACATTTCCCGTGGAATTTTTGGACCTAATATCCCATTAGTTGCCGTCTTTGGAATGCTTCCCTCTACATTCCACGCTACCGAGAGTGTAAAACTGCAGTTTGCCCTAAGCTACAAAGATGTTATCATTATTTAGTCAGCTTAAAGTGCTGTAAAGCGGAGGCATAGTGAGGAGTAATTCTTGACCAGCAAGGTCTCTCTCCCTCAGGGATTTACAAGGAGAAAATGAGAATTCAGCAGGATCTGAAAATGAGCAGTTTTCAAAGGAACCAGATGGCTTTAATGCTTGTGAGAGTGTGCATTGCTACAGAACAAGATGGATCAAAACAGCTGCAAATGGCCAATCGTTAAAGTGGGAAAACTCATCTTATTTCAGTTCAGCAATTGCTAGGGAAGCGTGCATTCCTATTAGTGATTTCTCCTACCACAAAGGGGAAAGGAGAAAAAAGTCTACTGCATATTATCTTCTCCCTTCATTTGGAAGGGTGGATTTGGCTGCTGTCCCTTGCCAGAAAGACTTCATTCCATAGACTATGGTCACACAAGTGTTTTTCTTAATATACAGAATATGCTTATTTTGTACAATATATAGTATCTGATTTATATCTAGATAGATAGACACACGAGAGAGAGAGAGAGAGAGAGAGAGAGAGAGAGAGAGAGAGAGAGAGAGAGAGAGAGTATTTTCAAATAGTCAGCCAAACTTTGATCCTATATTGGCAATATGCTACTGTGACTGAAAATGGCCCACAGTGTGGAGTTCTCCTTCTCTTTCCTATAAGTCAGAAGACATCTTCTGTCATGTGGTGACATCAACACAATGTGAATTTTCCTGCTTGTACCTGTGACAGCCATATGGTGTGGAGGCATAAAAATGTACAATGTAATGACATTGTTTAGGAAATCTTATATGTTATGAGAAAAAAAAATCCAATATAGAAATGTCATTTTAGCAGCAAGCCCATGTCCTTTGTGTTGGTCTGAGATAATGGAGCAGGTTCAGAGAAGGACAATGAAGATGATCAGGGCTCTGGAAAACAAGTCCTATAAGGAAAGGTTGAGGGAACATAGTAGCCTGTAGAAGAGAGGCTGAGTAGGGACATGATGGCCCTCTTCAAATATGTGAAGGGCTGTCACATGGAAGCAGGCAAGGATTTGTTCTCTACTGCTTCAGGGAGTAGGAATAGTTCTAATGGGCTTAAGCTGCAGGAGGGGAGATCCCAATTGGATATTGTGAAACATTTCTTAACGGTAAGACTGATTCAGCAATGGAACTGATTACTGAGGGAAATAGTTGGTTCTCCCTCACTAAAGGTCTTCAAGCAGATCTTTTGGAAATGCTCTAGAATAGATTTTCCTGCTTCAAGCATAGGGTTGAACTAGATGGCTTTGAAGGTCCCCTAGGATCCTATGAGTCTATAACCAGGTTTCAAAACTATGTCAAAACCTATTAAAGCCACCTGAATAGTATGTATCACACTTCAAGCCAAATCCACCATAAGTATCAGGCGGGTGGCCCAGGGCCGCCCGCCGGATCCCATCCCCCGCCGTGGCCTGCCATGCGGCGGGGCGGAGGTCTACTTGGGGAAGGGGACTCCCTCCCTCGCCACTCGGACCGCCCATGTGGGTGCCGATGGGAGCCTTACCTTCCACCGGTGCCCGCATGGTCCGGTGCCCACATACCTGCTCCGGTGCCTGCATGGTGGCGGAGTGAGCACTCAAAAGTAGGTGCAAACATGCCTTACGGCATATTTGCAACAGCTTCCGGCGCCAGAGTAAGCAAGTTTAGGGTGGATGTCGCCCTTCAGGAGTGAAGCGTGCATCCCACTAGGAGCACTCCAGACATATATTCAAATGATCATGCCAGTGGAGAAGTGCGGAAAAGTATTGCCACAGAATAGTATGCTGATTGCTTCCCTGAGAACATCTTGTTCATGTTATGGAGAAGAGGAAAGCGAGGAAATGCAAATACATCTTTTTGCACTTACATTGTAACATAAGAAAGGGGAACTCACACCTATATCTGCATTTGAAACACCTACATACCCACCCAGGGAAGATGTTCACATTCTCTCCGTTTCACAGTACATTGGAATCACACACAAACAAATCTAGTTCCACGATATAGCAGCATTTTAAAAACTGTGGGTCGGGACCCATTTGGTGGCTCACAACCTGATTTCTGGTGGGTCGCAAGCAGAGCTTCCAATGAAAACATGGGCAAGATCAGATAACTAATTGGCTCAAGCCCTGAGGCTATTCAAAAATCAGATGTAAGCGCCTGCAGTTTGCATGTGTAAAGATAGGGAGATAAATGTTTGAGCATCTTTTTATGTTTTTTTTCCCAAGTCCATCAATGACAGGTAGTGGGGGGCAGGTGAAGGCTGGGTCACATAACTAAGCCCCTCAAGCCTTGAAGCTTTTCATTAGGGCTGCCACATTACGAGAAATGGATTGAGGTGTTTTGGTTTTTTTTGTGTTTTTTTTTTTGAGCAAATAAATAAATAAATAAATAAAAATATTATTTCTTTTCAGATCACTTTTTTTAAGTCTCGTAAAGCTAGGTGGGTCCTCCTGATAGAGTGTCATTTTAAAAAGTGGGTCCTGGTGCTAAAATGTTTGGGAACCACTGCTCTACAGAACTTGTGAGGGAAACTTTAGTGAGAGGCTGAGAGCTCAATCCTATCCTCCCCTGTCACTGGCGGAATGCACATTCCACCAGTGGGAGGAGGAGGATGCCGGCGGAATGTCACTTCTGCCTGCAAGCATAGCGGAGAAGACTCTGTCCACCAGCATGTGGTGAGTGGCAGTGGGAGCGGCGGGGGGGGGGGGAAGAGACTGGGGAGTTTCTGGATGGGGAGAGGGACATGAGAGAGGTAGAATGGGGAGGGAGGAGGAGGGAGGGATTGGCAGCACTCAGGTACAGCTGGATCCTACAGCAGGTGGGGAGTTAGGTAGGACTGGGCTGTAAGTTAAGAGCTAAGAATTGTGGGGGCTTCCCCATGTAAAATGAATCAACCATCAAGAAGGGCGTTTATTTTTTACTACTTGACTTGTTTCTTATCTCCAGCAGCACAATTTCAATTATCAGATTTTGTTTTTTCCGTATCCAATCTCATTCGATCAATTTTACAGAAACAAAACATGACAGAATGGACGAAACAACTATTGCGGACTTCAGATCTCCTTAGGCAATAGTGTTAAAATAAGTTAGTTGGATAATATCTTTGTGGATAGTTGAATGAAAATGTCGACCCAGTGGACAGCAGCTGTGAAGAAGGCAAACTCCATGGTAGGGGTCATTAGGAAAGAGGTTGAGAAAAAGACTGCTAATATTATGTACAGAAATCTAAGGTTTGGCCACATGTACAGTTCTGCTTGCCATACCACAATAACTATAATTTAGACCTGGGAAAGGTGCAAAAAAGGTGCAAAAGAGGGCTCCCAGCATGATCAGAATGCTGAAACACCTTCCACATGAGGTAAGGCTACAATGATTAGAGCTTTTTAGTTCCCTGCTAACTGCAACCCCCCCCCCCCCGCTAATTGGGCAAAGAGGCACCTTTGAAAGTGGTGCCCTTTTATTTAGCAGAGGGAGAGCAACTGTCCCTCTTCACCCCAGTATGGCATCTTTTTCAGTAGCTGTTGCTGGTGTCTCTTCTGCTTTGTGTGTGTGTGTGTGTGTGTGTGTGTGTGTGTGTGTGTGTGTGTGTGTGTGTGTGTGTGTGTGTGTGTGTTAAGATTGTGAGCCCTTTGGGAATAGGGAACCATTTGATTTATTTTACTAGGTAAGCCGTTTTGTGAACTACTCTTGTTGAAAAGCAGTATATAAATATTCTTAATAATAATAATAATAATAATAATAATAATAATAATAATAATAATAATAATAGTTTAGAAAAAAGCAGTTCAGAGGAGACAGGATTGATGCCCAAGTCCTATCAGGGCCTTGTGTTGTCGAAACTAGGGTTCCAGTGGCCCAAGGCACTTAATGGCGGTACAAAAGCCAGGCTGCTATTGCGCACTGCCAGCTCACTGACACAAATGGCCAGAGGTGTGGCACGTACAGCAGCTGCTCTATGAGTCTCTGCTGGCAAGAGATTCAGGATGGGCAAAGGGAAGTACGGTCATTCTTCAGAGTGCATAATTTATCTGTCAGTGTGTTGCCACAAGATGTCATGATAGCCACTAGCTCTTTGCTCTCATTCCTGCTGCCCTTCTTTTTCCTTTCATCCTATGCCGGCCCTTAAAACTGGACAAGCTGCTGCTCTGCACCTGTTGAGTGCCCATCAAAGCCCTTCTTGGGAACATGCCCTTTCTTGCCTTGCTTCCCCCTCCTGATGACCACTGCTGGGCTTACCTAGTCAACACGTGCTTGCTCCTTTGCTTCCCATTACACTTTGATTTTTCACTGGAAATTTGAGGAATCTCAGTGGTCTAACCCTACACCTCCAATTCTGCCTCAATGAAATGCCTCTTTTCCTTTCTCCCTTGTTCTGTGTCTGTGTGTCGTGTGTGCGTGTGCGTGCGTGCGTGTGTGTGTGTGCGTGTGTGTGTGTGTGTGCGTGCGTGCGTGTGCGTGCGTGCGTGTGTGTGTGTGTGCGTGCGTGCGTGTGTGTGTGTGTGTGTGTGTGTGTGTGTGTGTGAGAGAGAGAGAGAGAGAGAGAGAGAGTCTAGGATTCTTTTTTCATCTCTTTTTATTTTTTATTTTAGCTAAGGCAGAAGCCCAGAGATTAGTCCCAGGCCTCCGAACACATGATTCCCCTTAGATGATTTAGCAAGTCCTCTGAGCTACAGACCATTTGGCTGTTCTTGCCAGGACAGGAGCAGTGATCACCTCTCCCAACCCTTTCTTAGAGGGTTCGGCATATTGGGTAAGACTAATCGTACGATGAGAGAAACTAGTTCGCCTGCCACAAGGAAGTGAGGAGTTTTACGTCCCACCAAGGAGTTAACTTCTTGCCTATAGCCACTGTACAAGCAATCGCAGCCCCAGCTGTAGTGCATTTTATTCTTGATTTCCTCTCCTTCTTATTGTACATGTATGCCCCAATAAATAGAATGTGTTGTATCTATATCCTTGTCTCCGTCATCCTTGTGAACATGGAGGTGTGCCACCCACTAGTCAATTGCATAAAGGTTTTTGCACGTGTTTAGTTTGCCCATGTGTGCCTGTTGTTATGCGTGACCAGGAGTACACCTAGTGACAGGTTTTTCAGTGCTGTAAGAGACATGTATTATTGACCATGACCTACTTTGATGTTTTTATAAATCAGTATTGTACATGCCAAGAGCAGCGGGCAGCAGGACGGAAGAAAGAAGAAAAGTGAGTGGGGAATTAGGTAGTAGCTTTGGCCTGGCAAGGTGAAGCTAATGCTTATGAAGGTGAAGGACCTTGTCCACGTTTTTGTGTTAAAGACAGTGAACATATGAGAAAGGCATGTATATCTGAAACAATGCCAGTGAACCTATATTTTCAAATAAAATGCTATTTCAAAGAGTAGTGAATTTTATTGCATATAATAAAAAGCATTCATATTGGCACTTAGCAATGTTCTAGTTGAAAACTGCTGCAATAAAGGCTAGCTTGTTTTATAGACTCTTTTAGGCTCAGATTACAGAAAAACCTAATAAAACTGCTTCTGTATTATGGAGGATGAAATCTGAGAATGAGACACAAATGCTCAATGTTGCTCATACGATGCTGTTGCTAATAAATATTATCTAACATCTACTGGGACTGTGTTTGAAAACTAGGTCAGATTTCTATCAAGCTTATAAAGAACTGACATTTGTCCTGTTTCAAGTACTTGTGGCTGGCACTGTGCTATACTGGCTCGGCTTCTGTAGGCTGACTCACCGAGGGGCTCTAGAAAAAAGCCAAAGCAGAATGACTTGAAACTGAGAAAGGGCTTAGTGTAGCCTTAGCGTGACTGGAGTTCGGTTGTTAATGGATGCTCATCAATGGTCCCTATAAAACAAACAACATTTCTTTGACCTGGTTTTAAAACACAGTCCCAGCAGGTGTTAGACACCTTGAAGAGAAACCTGTTCCCAAAGTGATGTGGTCAGCTGCATTACACTACCCATTTATATTGGATTTGAGAAAGTGGTTGTAATTAGGGAGTAATCCAAGAATGAAATGGACTTTGTTTTCCCAGCTCCACCACCATTATGGTTATTTTTAAGGCCATATATGTGTATGCTCTGTTCCTTTGATTCTTCTACCTCTTCTTCAGATGCAAAGATCACAGAAATCTGGGTCATATGCATAGGGATGCACTCAGATATATTGTTTGAGGCATTCATGACACTATACATGAAGAGCTGTGTAGGCTGGTGTATATTACCGTATTTCTTCGAGTCTAAGGCGCCATCGATTCTAAGGCGCACCTTTACTTTCAGTACCACCAGCAGGGGAAAAAAAAATCAATCGATTGTAAGACTCACCTTCCTTCATTGAATCTACCCGCTCAGCACCAACTCTCCCCAGCGTGTCTCCTGCAGCTGAGGATGACTGAGTGCACTGCCTTTGCATAGCATTTCTAGCCCCGCTAGAAAGTGCCATTTCCTTCATTACCTGGGCTTGGGGGAGCTTCAGGGAGGCCTGCGCAACCTTCTGCAGGCCTCCCTGATCTTCAGTTCGGCGAAAAACAACAATTTTTGGCCATTTCTGGTTTTCGCGAAAACCGGAAATGGCTGAATATCACCGTTTTTTGCCGAACTGAAGATCGGGGAGGCCTGCAGAGGGTCGCGCAGGTCTCCCTGAAGCTCCCCCAAGCCCCAGTAAGTAAGAAGATAGCATTTTGGGGTGCTTTTTGGAGACCTTCGATTCTAAGATGCACCCCATTTTTTGAAATGCTTAATTGGGAAAAAACATGCGTCTTAGAATTGAAGAAATACAGTATGTAAGCCATCAAATAGCAAGCAATGGATTAGGGTACATTGTTCTGAAAGCTGACGAGAAGCAGCAATAGCACAGTGTGAGCTGAATTACACACTCAGCCTAAATGCATGCTAAGCAGTAGGTGCCTTATGGGCAGGAGGTCTGGCTCAGTGGAACAGCTGCCACCTTGTATCCCTGAAGATCTGAGGATGGCAGTTCGAGACCTGTCAAGAGCTGTTGACATGCTGCTGACAAGTTTGCAGAAGCCTTGGTGGGAGGGAGAGAATGAGAGTGAGGAATGCTAGCAGATGCACTCTGAGTGGGAGGCAGAGTTGTCGTCAAGTCGATGTGTGAGAGGCGAATGCCAGAGAGAGGCCAGACCATGAAGGAAACCATCTGGAATGAAGGCGTTCAATGAAAGATTAGAACATGTATTGTAAAAACCCCTTTGGGGGTTTAGATTGCCTGCCTATGTAAACCACCTTGAATTAAAGTCGGAGGAGAAGTCTGATGACCAAGAAAGGTGGTATATAAATAATGTTGTTATAAATAATAATAATAATAATAATAATAATAATAATAATAATAATACCAGTATTTATAATAATGCCAGTATTTATAATAATACCAGTATTTATATACCACCTTTCTTGGTCATCAGATTTCTCAAAACAATATAATTTAGAAGAGAAATATCACATGTTCTCTTACGAGTGTCCAAGCTAGTCCAGTCTTGCAGCTTCCTGCAGTCTGCCTGTGGATACAAACCCCAGACCCTCTGAAACTGTGATCTTAATGTTGCCATGATTCTGACCTCAAACCCACTCTTTTCCACTGCCTCCAATCCTAACCCCCCAAACTCAAAGTACTGTACAGTGTATGAGAAAGAACAAATATGTTCTGGAAGTGGGAAGAAAACGTTTGCATAAAGTTTAGCAACTTTTGTTTTCCTGTTAACATAGTATCAGCACATACAGACCAACCATTCCTATTTACTAGTTCCTGTTTTTGGAAAAATTGTTCCCCTGTTATCTCTGTTCTTGCCTTTTGAGGATGCCTTGTTAAATGTTATGCTCAGTGGTGCTAATGGTAGTATTCTGTGGGGCTCAGCTTACCTTCAGGTCTCTGGAAGTTAAACCTCTGACAATGCAATTCTATGCATGCTTACTCAGAAAGAGGTCTCACTGTATTCAATGGGTTTTCCTACTGTGTAAGCAGAGGCGTCGCTGGAGCGTGGCGGGAAGGGCAGACCGCCTGGGGGCAACGCGCACAAGCGGTCCGCCCTTCCCGCCGCGATCCAGCGATGCCTCGGAGCGTCCGCCCTTGGCGGAGCTCCAAGGCCTTCTGAGGGAAGCCCGATACGACACGTCATATTTAGAAGGTTTAGCGCATGCGCAGAACGTTTGAGGGCAAATCTGCCCTCAGAAATGTACTGCGCATGTGCGAAACCTTCTAAATATGACGTCGCATCAGGCCTCCCTCAGAAAGCCTTGGAGCTCCGCCGAGGACGGACGCTCCGAGGCCTCTTCCTGCCCAAGACAGCCGGCCGGAGAGGATGTCTCCGGAGCCGGCAGCAGCGGAGGCTTCGCCGCTGCTGGCTCTGGAGACATCCTCGCCGGCCGGCTGTTGGGCGGCACGGGGGTCATCAGGGCGGCGTGCGCACCCTCGCACAGGGCGGTGCGCGCCCTAGTGACGCTGCTGTGTGTAAGTGTGCACATGATGGCAGCCTCAGTGAAGAATGCATGCATCCTGTGCACATGCAGGTATATATTGTGCACATGTAACATTATGACTGGAGGTGTTTGAAAACGGTGTTATCTATTTTACTCAGAAGTAAGCCAATTATGTTCAGTAAGACTTACGGTAGGCTGCAATCCTCTCATATTCAACAAAAACCAACACCTCTAATTATGACAAATAAATGCATGCACATTATACGCAACAATGTGTAAGAATAGCCTATTGGACCGTTTCCTTGCTGCCAAGTAGCATTGGAGGGAGGGAGTTGTAATAGAAATGCTGTATGAGTGATACTTAACCATCTCTCAACCTAATAAATTTGCATAATTATCAAATGATTTACATAATATATAGACTAGAGTTCCTGGATTTGGGAAATTAGAATTTAGGCCTGTTCAAACTGTGACCCGCCAAGCCAAATATAGCCTACCAGGAAGAGAGCAAAAACAGGAGTTGGCCGAGCATCCCATCAAGAGATGCTCATCTTTACATGGTCGCCCGGGAAGCGCACAAGGAGGGAGGGGGCGAGGACGCCCCCTATCATATTTCTGTGGGAGGAGTGTGGGAGGAGCAGCAGAAGCGTCGCTCCGGTAGGGGCGGGGCTGTAAGTATCGCTGCGGTTACAGTCGCTTTACCGAGCGAGGAGGAGGCAGCCCCGCCCCCTCACTGTCCGAGCCAGTCCCCTGCGGAGAAAGTAGCAGGCAAGAGACCCTGCCTGCTGCTTTCTCCGTAGGCGAATGGCTCGGACAGTGAGGGGGCGGGGCTGCCTCCTCCTCGCTCGGTAAAGCGACTGTAACCGCAGCGATACTTACAGCCCCGCCCCTACCGGAGCGACGCCTCTGAGGAGCAGTACCGGTTGGGTTGCTCCGGCCACACTCTTCCCCAGTCTCACCTGAGCGCAGCAACGGTTAACCCACCCACCCTTCCTTGAGTACAGTCTGGGTTATGCTGTTCGCCCGTTTGGGGGACGGGTAGGAATTTTTCTGCACACCCGATTGGCCTGGGGGGGTGTAGTTTTTTCGCCTACCTCAGACTATATTGGGTACCTTGATCTCTTTTCTAACCGGTCACTAACTGGCTGGGGGTCATGGGTAAGAAGGCTGAAAGCTGGGTTGAGGGAGTGAACCCGAGGGCAGCAAGGTCGAGGGATGCACCCCCCACCATCCATCTCCCCTTTGCTCTCCGGCACGGGGAGCGGTGGGGGGGGGCCCTGGGCTGGGATCACGTGAGCTTCCCTTGGGCTCACCGGCTTGAGGAGGTGCAGCGGTTCCTACTGCCCTGACCCACTAGGGGTCGGTGTGGATGAGTCAGCTTCCTCAGGCGAGGGGCGACGGCTCGGAGTACGGGTTGTAACTCCGCCTGGGGCAGTCCTTAGGATGTATGCCCGTGTCAGCACTTCTCACGTGCGCGTGTAACACCCTGACCCCGGCCTGTAGATCTATGAGCTTGCTTTCCTGTATTTCAATAAAGTGACCCTTTTCATCCATATCATGCCTTGTGTGTTTCATGGGGCGTACTCGAGTAATGAGCCATTCTGTCTTGATCCAGAGTATAATGCTGGAGCACTGTGTTCAGCATGAAGGGTCACAAGCTGTTCAAGGTCTGGCCTAATTGTTCAACATGGTGTCCATTCTTCTAGAGCTACTAGATCTGTTCTTAGTGTGCTTGTACCATAACTCAAACTTAACTGACTATTTTCCCCAGTTTAATCAACTCGACTTTAGTGTTTCCCTTGGCTCATTAATCTCACTCTCCATTCTCTTGCATTGATAATGCTCTATTAAAAGGTACTGCTGTCTTCTGCAGACTTTGCTAATGTACATATCCAACAGCCCAATCCTATGGGCGCCTTTCACTGACGGAATGAGCGTTCCGTCAGTGGAAGATCCACTCTATCAGCACTGTGCCACTTGGACTTGTGCCAGCCAAGGAACAGGTGCAGATCTGAGTAGACCTATTGGAAACCATGGCACGACAGAGAATTTCATTTAATTACCTCTCTGCTCTGTCATAGTCCCCAGCTGGCCCGCAGGATGCAGCCGAGGATGCATCAGCACCAATACACCCGCAGGCTGGCCAAGGATAAGATCGGGCCATACAAAATGTACAGAGATACTGCTGCTGGTTATCACCAGCAGTTCTGAGCCAACTATTCAGCCACAGGCTCTGAAACTGTAAAGTCCTTCTAACTAGACAGCAAACGTTCGACTACAAAATTAATTCTGTTGTTTTGGAGAACATGCAGCAAAGGCCTTTTGTGCACTCCATTGTACTTGGCTGGAATCTCTTTAGCTCTTTTTATATAGGTATCAGTTACTGCATGCAGCAAAGATAAGTAAAGATCAATATTTGGCCTATTAGATCAGGGGTGTCAGACATAAGGCCGTCATGTCAAATCTGGTCCACAGAAGCTCTTTATCCAGCCCACATGACAATTGGGCTCTCCCAGTGCTGCCTTTTCAGTAACACTGCTTCTGCTGAGGCTCTGGGACGGAGAGAGAGAAGAAGGCCACAGACGTCAAGGGACGTTATGGGAGATGGGGGAGAACAGGAAGGGTAAGAGAGGAACATGCTGCCAAGGCACTGGGAGAGCCCAGTTATCATGTGGGCTGTCCTTTCAGCACCACCACTTCTGCCTGGCATCACTTCGCAGAGCACCTCATGGCTGAAAGGCATGGCTGAAAGGGTAGCCCGCATGATAATTGGGCTCTCCCAGTGTGATAGCCTACCTTTCAATGACAGATGCAAGAGAGTGGAAACAGGATACAGGTACCTTGTTGACTTGAGTGCTCTCTGAGGCATCTGGTGGGCCACTGTGAGATACAGGGAGCTGGACTAACATGGGTCCTTGGCCTGATCCAGCAGGGCTCTTCTTACGTTCTTATGTTCAACGGGTCTACAAGAATCTGCACCGAATCCTTGGTTGGTGCAAGTCCCAGTGCATGCAAGGGGGGCATAGCAAGGCTGGGTAGAGGGCATGGGATATTAGCAGCACCATTGCCTCCAATAACTCCCCCTGTCCTCCCCCGACATACCTCCTGGCAGCCCTGATCCCCACCCCTATCCTCTGCCCCGATCTTCCCCCTCAACATAAGAACATAAGAAGAGCCCTGCTGAGTCAGGCCAAAGGCCCATCTAGTCCAGCTTCCTGTATCACACAGTGGCCCCACCAGATGGCTCAGGGAGTACACAGCCAACAAGATAACCTGTTTCCTGCTGCCACTCCCCTGCACCTGGTACAGAGAAAACCTACTTCTAAAACCTACTTCTGAAACCACGATGTTGCTTATGGCTTGTAACCTGTGATGGTCTTTTCCTCCATGAATCTGTCCAAACCCCTTTTAAAGGCATCTAGGCCAGGTGCCATCATCACATCCTGTGGCAAGGAGATGTCCCTCCCTGCCCATATCCCAGCCCCTGTGCCACCTCACCTCCTCCAGCAGTGACTGTGTGCTGTGATGGCATGCATGCACAGTTGCCAGTCTTTGGTGTTGATGGCCCTGCTGCGTGCATTATCACTGCAGCCGCAGTGGGCGATGAAGTGGGTCTGCTGGTGACAGAATGCTCATTTCATCAGCGGAAGGCTCCCGTAAGATTGGTCTGTAAGTGCCATTATCCCCATGCTGCAGCTGAGTGGCTTGCCTAAGGCCACATCATGTGATCATGGCAGAGGTGAGATCTGAACCAGAGAAGCCCTTATTCACAGTTCAGTTTCTTAGCCACAACATTAATTAAACCAGGTCTCTGGTGATTTCCTGATTAATCACATCAATTATGTGACAGAAGGATGTGGACGGACCAACTATATTTAAACTAGAATTGAAGGCCAAACATAACATTCAGTCATGGGTAGTTTTGCTCCAATGTTTTTTCAAAATGTAGCAATGGAAGCTGCAGTCAGGAGTAGAAGACTGGGACGGAGGAGAGTGGGTTTGTAACCCCATCCTTTGGGGTGGTTTCTCTGCTGAAATGCCCTCTGTCTTTTACCACTGAGGGAAGAAAATAGGGGAGAGGAGTGGAGTGTCAACTGAGTCTGCAGACCAGCTCATAGTGTAGCACAGAATAATCAGTATGAGATGCACACTTGGCACAAAGTCTTCATAGAATGAAAAAGAATTGGACGGGAGTTCTATATCACTTAAACGGAACTCATCTGATGCTCATTTCCAGAGCCTGTCATTTTGCCTGCAAAAGCCTTTAATAAAATATATGGTTTATTATTAAAAGAAACCTGAATGAAAACGTCTAAGCGGTCTGCTGATATTAAGCAGCAGGCGATTGCTCTCATGCTCCCAGTCATCCATCTCCCCATTGATAATTCTTCTTACTGTTTTGACTTGTGCTAATACTCAATCTGTGTTTCAGGGAGACCAAGCGAGAGTTATTTTAAAAATAAATAACATGCTGCTAACTTCTTAATAACCTGCTTCCTGTGAAACAGAAGGTTGGGCCTCTTAAGTCAGGGAAGGAAAAATATTGCTGGGGGGTGGGGAAGCATGATTAGACTGTGGGATTGCTTCATTGCGCATCCGTCTCCATCAGAAGCGTTGTGCTTTTAACAATGTGCAAGGACAGAGCAAACCTTCACAATCAGCTCTCCAAGTAATTGAATAGCCTGGAGCTTGAGCTAATAGGTGTCTGAATCTCATTTCTGTTTTTTATTCACCCTCATATTTTATTCCAATGGACAGTATAACCTGTATAATAGTTTTAAAAAGTTGCTGTTTTCAACCTCATGAGCATACTTTTATGCAGGGAGGCTGCTTAAATTTTCAGTTGAAAAATGTACTTTTGTAAATCCTGAATATATACGGTATATTGGGGGGGGGAGGCAATTAAATTGTGTGCAAAGGAGAGGTAAGCTTGTAAATCACTCACAAATGGGAAGACGAAAGCAAGTGGATCAGTAAGAGAATAGCTGCCCTTGAAAAGGATGTGAACCAGGACCCTAGTCAGCAGGCATTCCATCTTTCTGGGACAACTGGTTTGTCCCACCTAAAAATTAAAACCTTGATTTTGGAATGGGTTCAATAAACTGAGCTACTTTCCCCCAAAATTATAAAAATAGCTCAGTTTTTCCAAGTCCTGAATTTAAAAAACCTCATTGTTTTGTGTTCCTGACGACTTTATTATAGGGGCAACAGAGTTTCTCAGTGCCATTCAGAATACCATCACAGCTTCCAAACACTATCCCTATGATTCCTTTCTTTCTTTCCTGGACTGGTATCTCCAGGTGGGGCTGGGAAAAGCCCTTATCTTGAACCAAGGAGCACTTCTGCAAATTGAGATAGACAATACTGAGCTAGATGGACCAATTGTCTTAATCAGGAGAAGTCAGCTTCATATGTCGTTCAAGAACACTTCTCAGATAGTTTAAAGCCCAGTGTGCTTTACCACCCCATCCTATGAGGACCATGCACTGCCAGAACTAGTGTTTCGGCAAAGCAAGTTCCTTTACGGCTGTCGCAAAATGAGACACGTCATTCAGTGTAGCCTGGAAAAGAGCCCTGGTGCCAGTAAGTCAGCATGGGGGGTGGGAGGGAGGTGGGGGTGGACCAAATAAGGTGGGGAGGGGAGGAATAGGGAGGAAACTGGGGTGGAGAGGAGGGTGGATCAAGGCCAGGATGGGGGCATTATTGGCCGCAGTGGTACCGATGATATCCTTACCCCCTTCTTGGCCTCGATCTGCCTTCCTTGGTCCACTCGGACTTGCACCAGCTATATAGCTGATCCGGCTGATGCAGGTCCAAGTCGACCCAGCAGGGCAGTGAGGGCTTATCCCTGGACAAAGGAACAAATGTTCCCTTACCCAGAGGAGATCTTATGGACTGCTCCCCCTCCGCAGCATGCAGTGTGCACTTTGGTGTCATGGCTGCATAGGTTGGGGGGGGGGGGTCCATTAGGATTGGGCTGTTATTCAGTTTCCACCATGGCTGGGCCATGAAGAGGGACAGAGATCATTACCCTGGTGCTAGCTCTAGAATTGTGCTCATTTTATTTGATTCACACTTAGATTATCCCTACATACAACCAGAATATAAAAACTAGAACAAAAAGCAAAGCAAAAATAGCTTTGGTGACCCCAGGGAGTCGAAGGATGGATGACATTTAAAAGTAAACAAACGATACATTAAAATTAAGTTTTATTTGCTTTTAACTGTAACTGCATGGAAGATGTGAATAAAGTCTATGGCTGTGAGCTGCTGATTCTCTCTAAAAGACAGTTTTGAAGTAAGCAAAATACAATTTTTTTAAAAGTAGGCCATGAGAATTTCAGGCTTATTTCACAAATAGGCTGAGCAGCAGCAGCACATTCTTGGGAGTAAATCTCTTCAATAGTATTGTGGCAGCATCATTTCAAGCGCTAGTTAGTGCCGTGGCTTGGCAGCAGTTCTATTTTAATCTCCAATTCTCTGGTATTCATGACTTGACCATAAACCCCCCTACTGTGATAAGGAGTGAAGCTTACAGCAAATTAACTATGGGAACTTTGGTGAGATTGTGCAAATGTGATGCCTATATAGCTAAAACTGGAGAAGGTTTAGATGAAATGAGGAACTCTGGATTTTGAGCCCATTTTAAAGAGGTTCTTTGATGCCTTAACAGACATTTGGTAGCTGGGGATATGCATTAGGTTAGTTTTGCTATATTTGCATCATACATCAGTTTTTTTTTAGAATCTTTTGAAAATGTTAGGCCTAGGAGACAGAATGACTGAATGACAAATGTGCGTAACTACCACAAATTAATAAGACTAAAAGCAAAACTACTGTATTAAGAAGCTGCCTGTTGCAAGGCTTTTATATATTACGGCTTGAGAGGATGAAACAGATGTAAGTCTTCTGCTCTGTTTGCATATACTGAGCCAGGTTTCTCCAGCAAGCCCTTAGATACCTAGGAGTTTAAATTGCATTGAAGTCTATCTAAAGTTGCAACCTCTAATACATTTACTAGGCAGTGAGTATAGTACCATTCAGTCCAGTGGAGCTTACTTTTGATTAACTAGGTTTAAGATTGTACTGTTAATTAATTTGCAAAGTGTCTGAAGTATTTCAAAGAGTTTTAAATTAATTTATTTTATTATTTTATTTATTTTCTGTATTTATATACCGCCTTTCTCATCATCAGATTTCTCATCAGATTTATTCAAGGCGGTTTATATAGGCAGGCTATCTTTAGATCTGATAAGGGTCTTTACAGTATTGTTCTATTCCTATATAGAACCTTCCATGCTCGAGATGTTTTCCCTTCTGAGTGCAGCCCTCCTTCTGGCTTGTGCTTTGCACTTCCAAGCTTCACAGTTCACCCTCGGACAGTTGTCTTAGATGTTCTCTCTCTAGCTGACTCCTCCGCATTCCACCCTCTCACGATGCCTTCTCAGTGTCTTTGCGAGGTTTGTCAGCAGCTTCCATCTCCCATCCAAGCGGGAACCGAGGTCGACCTTGCTTAGGTTCTTCAGGCAGGGCACCGGCTCAAACCTCCTAACAGTTCAGTTTTTCCAAGCCATGGGCAGGTCCAGGAGGTGATCTTGCCAGCTAGATAAAAGCAAGGCACTTTTGCCACTGTGCTAGATAGTTTGCAAATGGATTGCTTTAAAGAAGGACTAATTATTTTACAAATAATTCAAGTTATGATATAGTTAAGTTATGATATAATTATGATATAGTTAAGTTAAGAATTCAATGTTTTATTTTTATTCACCTGTCTGAGCTCTTGGATGTACAGAGACATTGCCATGAGTCATTATTTAGACAAGGAATGTATGTATTTTAAGAATTCTCCTCCTGCATCCATTCTTTTCTCCCACCAGTAAATCTGATTTCTCAACGTTACCTTTTTCTAATCACTGAAACGTTGCGAGATCAGATTTACTGTGGGAGGAAGGGATGGATGGAGGAGGACAATTCTTAAAATACTACAAGACACATACTCAAAAGTATGAGGATTGCTAGCTCTAACTGCACCAATGCAATTCAACAAAACACAACATTACACCAGCACTTGGGCATCTAAAATCCAGCTGAAATTGATTGATCATCCCAGACATTAACTGTGATTCACTCATTCCATTGACTTCAATGGGTCTTTTTGGTGCAATGCTAATTATATTTTTCTAGCTGTACAAAGAGGCATCATTTAAGTGGTAGTTCGCTTAGATTTAGCAGAGGGAGGGCATTTTTTCATGTTCATCCCAGCATAGCAACCTTTCCAGTGACTGTTGGTTGTGTGTTATTTTGCTTGAAATTGTGAGTTCATTTGGGGCAAGGAACCATTTCTGTACTGTAAAAATTGCGCTGTCAACTTTTTTGTTGAAAAGTGGTATATATAAATATTCTTAATAATCATAATAATAAGGGCCCAATTCTATCCAACTTTCCAGCACTGATGCAGCTGCAATGCAGCCTTGAGGTAAGGGAACAAATGTTCCTTTACTTTGAGGAGGCCTCTGTGACTGCCCCCTCCCACGCCGCAGGATGCAGTGCATTCCCCATTTGGCGCAACTGCATTGGTGCTGGAAAGTTGGATAGGATTGGCCCCTGATATTTTGACCACATGCACCTAAAACACAAGACAAGGAATTTGGATTATAAATGGGCCACAACTTTATTGATCAGGTTACATGATTGCATTCAGTGGAGACAAGAGGTTGCACAAATGACATTATCTCTGTTCTCCTAGGGTGTGTGACTTGGAAGGAAAGTACATTTAAGGCGATTTGAGGCTTGATTAGAGTTTCTTCGGCTCGGCCTACGTTTCAGCAAACCAGTGTCATATTGTCCGTTTTATGTACAGAAGGAATCATGAAAAGCTTACCTATGATTCACAGTATCAACCTAGTTTGCCTTCTGCTTCTCACAGCAGTTCTTTGATCAAATCGTGGGAACTTTCCAGATGGATTGTTAGTATGGAAGACATATTGTTTGTTCATCCTGTTTTATGGATTGCTAATACAATGTCATAATCCATCCATCCATCCTTCTGTTATTCACCCATACTTTCCCCATGCTTAAGTCGTCACATTTATTAATGGGGAAAATTTTGGAGCAGTACAGTCCCACACTAATCATAGTGCATGTAGGCTGGTCTTTTAGGTTTCTTGATAAGCAGGGCTTTGATGGAATCACTAACATTGTGGTTGTCGATCCTCCTCTGAATTTCTGCCTGACGACACTGACACTTCTGCCATTCGATTTCTCTTTTGTTCATTTCTGGTTTGTTGTCCATCATTGAGGGTGGTGTATGGGGAGGCACTTACAAAAGAATTCCCAGGCAACATGAACCTACAGTATATTGATTTAGCACCCCATCCCCCAAATGGTATTATGCCTTCCAGGGAAATGGATGGACAGAGTGGCTGTGAGGGGAGGTCCTTTGTCTCTTGCCAAGCTCCTCCTCTTTCTGGTCCCTTGCTTGGAGCCCCAGCTGGGAGCCCTCCAGCAACTCGCCCCTTGCACCAGAAAGCCTTCCACAGAAAAGGGGTTCCCTTTCCAAAACAAGACAGGATAAAGCTACAGCCTCTGGCACACGTTTGTGTATGTGTGACTAATAAACTCATAAAATCAATTGGTTGGTCTTTAAGGGCCGCAAGACTCTGTTTTTGGTGAGTTTTTAAAGTATTAGCAACATGTTGGCACATTACCATTAACACAGACACCTGTATTAATGGTGGTTGGTCAGAGTAGTGTATGCCAATGCTTGAAAAAAGATTTAAAATCCAGAAAACAAAGGTGCACAAAGGTGCTCCAGCAACACCTGTGCTTGTTTACGGAAACAACAGAAAATGAAAGGTGAAAGCAGGACGAGTTGTCAGGCCTTAGGAACATCTGCAAATGGAGATAGAAAATAGTGCTTAAAAAGTGCAAAACAGTGGAAGGTGGGGAAGCAGCAATGCCACTCCACTTGTGACTCAATGCACAGAGGCACTGATGGGGTGACATTCGAAACACCTTGCCTGGAAGAGCCCTTAAGCTCAGACCATCCTGCTAGACCTTCAAAACTGTAATGGATAGCTTGAATTTTGGCTGTTGGGCTTTTGAATTTGGCTGTTTGGACAGCAGCATGGGATGCAGTGTTCCTTTTATGCTTGTGCAGCATCCTAGTATAAGGCACAAAAGAGCAATCCTGACCATCCGGAGGACAGGACTGATGTATAGGCTTACCAGATTTTCCCGGTTCTAAACCGGGACTCCCCCAAATAATTAATCAAGTAAAATAATAAAATAAAATAAAAAAACTTTTTTTTACTACTGCCTCATGTGCCCTCACGAGATTTGGGCACCACCATCTTGGATCTCACGAGATTTCACGAGATCCAAGATGGCTGACAGGAAAAAGGTGAGTTTTTACATTTTAAAAGTGGCGGCCGAGGCTTCCACCGGGCCCAGAAAGCCTGGGACCAGAGCCCGGAACCTGGGATGGTCCCAGGCGTTCCAGGACGGATGGTAAGCCTACTGATGTAACACTTCATTGGCAAACAAAAGCAATTGATCTGAGAGGTGCTAGTATGCAACACAATCCAAACTAGGTTTGCTCAGAATTCCGTCCCATTGAGTCAAAAGGGTTTTATTTCCCAGTAAGTATGCATAGGGTTGCAGTCTGAAAGGGAAAGGTAGCACAGCTGCCTAGCTCTGCACTATGGCTTTAGTATCAGATGCCAGAAGCCTCTTGTGTTGCTGCAGCTAACACCGCATGATAGGATTACGCTGCCAGCAAAATACATGTCATACTCAGGAACACAGCAAACTGGATTGACCTCACGTACCACAGAGATATGTATTATTATCAATACAGTATTTTGAATTTCTTCACTAAAGTTAGTTGGATAATCATGCTGTATTGCTCTTTTCCCATTTATTTTAACCCCTGGTCACCAAATAGATGGATGGTTCTTGACAAAGGTACAGCTGTTATGTAACAAGGCTTCACACTTGTCTCTTTGTGCCAATAATTTGTTTGCATGTTGATTTCTGGTATCTATCAAATTTGTAAAATCTCATCTTCTGCATCTTTGAAGAGGTAGCTTATTTCCTGGGAGCTGACAGCTTGCTTCAGCATTTCCCACCATTAGGCATTGAAAGGGGCTGACTCATTAGAGAGAGAAAAAATAGTGCTTGCCATCTTAACCATTGAAGAACAGAGATAATTTTATGTAGATGTCAGCACAGTCTGTTCATACAAGCAGTGATCTGATGATCTGATGAGAAGAGCAGGCTTGAAATAACCCCCACAAGCAAACCACAAACATAGCACTAAATATAGTTGTTAGCAAAGGGTATATACTTTGTGGCTTCTACAATTTCCTTGCCTGTGGCCATCAGCTTTCTGCGGTTCATTGTCAATTTCACATTAGGAAGCCACAGTAAAATTTGCCAAGTGCAAGAGCAGGATAAACTAAAGGCACACTTTGGTAATTTTTTTTTAACAAAACAGTATGGAGAAGAAAAGTTCCCTATCATCACAATGTACTTACAGCGCAATCCTGCACAAGTTATGGGCGATGGACCTAGCATTCCACAGCCATACTAGCCGTACTACTACAAAGCATGTTTGCAGACTACTTTAGAGCCGGGAAGACTGGCGCAAGGCCGGCCTTCCCAGCTCCGCCGGCCAAGGACTCGGCCTGCTGCCAGACCCAGATAGGTCTGGATCCAGTGGGTGGGGGTGGGTGGGTTGGCGGGGGAGAGATGGCGGAGGCGGGAGGGTGGCCATAGGCCCAGCCCCCCTGGCGAGGGCGGGGGCATGGTGTCCGCCACATCCAGGTCCCCGCCGGGCGGCAGGGCCATTACACGGCCTCCTCCGACTTCCACCAGCAAAATAGCTGGCAGAAATCCGAGGAAGCCTATTGGCCCCAACTGCGTTTACACTCGGGGAAGGGGATGAGTATCCCCTCCCCCGAGTAGACTTTCCGCCATGGGCTGCCTGCTGCAGGCTGCCCGTGGTGGAGATCAGGATCCGGTGGGCGGCCTCGGCCGCCCGGCGGATCCTTAAGTAGGATTGGGCTGTTAGTTTGATAGTGCCACATTCTGTGGTTTCAATTCCATCAAAAAGCAAAAGCATTAATCTAGATCAGAGAAACCATCCCAGCTTTGTTTTCAGTGTTTGGAAGTAATGGAAACTGCCATTTGTGTTAAACCAAAAGCTTCCTATGACCATTTCTTTACAGTACATTATAATTTAAGCACCTTTACTTTAAATGAATTTTGCATTATAAAATTACTTGGTGTTTACCTATAAGCAGTCTGGTTTTTCTGCCTTTATAAAATGGAAACCTTGCCCTCTAGTGGCTCTAGGCTTACAACAGGATTTAAGAAGGGCTTTTTTATTTTCCCCAGTGTGCTATGTTCATAGTATCTAAAATGATGTGTGAATTGGCATATTTTGGTATCTACTATTAGGAGTCACAAAGTATCACATTACTTGGTATTGAAAATGTTGAGGTAATAGTGACGGGCCATGCAATTGATGAATTTATTCCAGTTCTAAATGATAATCTAAATTACAATTAATACTTCATGTATTCATCCAAATGAAAACACCCCATGTGAGAGTATTGTATTTGTATTTCCCTAAAACTGTACATGCAGTAAGCCATTTTAAATGAAATTGGCAGATATCCTTTCCTTAGTAACCCTCTACACATTGTTTATGGATCTTTGTGTAAAGTGAATTATATGAAAACAGTGACACTCCATGGACAGTAGGAATAACACCAAGCATTGCCTTTTAAGTGCTCTGAAACTGTAAAGTTCTATAAGGATACTGTAAATCTGTATTTAATCCTGTTAATAGGGATGAATTTATTTTAGGAACAACTTCATTTAATGGCCTCTCTTAATGGCCTGAGTGTCAGTTTCTATTTCCACTGGAGAGGGGAAGGGAAATTACTGATTAATTTCAACCAAAGCATTGATTAAAATGGAAGAAGGGACTGACAAGAAGGTCTACCGAGTGAATAGCCAACAGCCTTGGCAGTCAGTCAACAGAACATGGGGGTTGACTGGATGGGATGATGGAAGCTGAACAAAATAATATCCTGGGACACTAATGGGTCAGACTCAAATGGAACCGTTGATCCTTGGCTATATCATTGCATTGCTTCAGGTGCATGCGAGACACTTTCTGCCTCACTTCCCTGTAAATCCATGAAGAAACACCAAACCTAGGACCTCCTGTTGACTGACCTTGTGCCATTCCACTGGTCACAATCTAATACTGACCCTTTAGTTCAGGGTTATATATGGCTGTGCTCCCTTTTTTTGTGCATGAGATGAGGAAGGAATAGAAGAAACTCATAGGCTCTTGGGAGACTATCGTCAGCGCAATCCTATCCAACTTACACCACCGGTGTAACCAGCGGTGCAGCGAGAACGGGAGGCCCCAGAACGGAAAGGGGATTCACATCCCCTCCAAAGGGGGATTCAAAGGGGATTTAAATCTCCCACCCCCTCCAAAGCCTCCCAGCCTGCCCTCCCCCGCTCGTTACACTGGTGGTGTAAGTTAGATAGGATTGCGCTGTCAAAAGGCTAAAGGGTCCATCATGATTCTGTCTTCTGCATGCTTCTGTGATTAGGAAGCTGCCCTGGGGAGTGCGAGGTTTTGGGTTTTGCCCTGCTACCCCCAAACATTTTTTTTAAATGTTCTTGCTGTCATATCCCAAGATTAAGCTTTCCTTTATAGAGATCTCTTTGACATCTCCTTCTAGAAGAAGGACTCACATCTCAAAGTTACAATATTTAAGGGATTTTCAGCCATGTGATTTCAGTTCTTAAAATTGAAGAAATAAAGATCGATCTTACGATTGTCAGTTGAAATTCCAAATCCTGGTTCTACCGCAATGTGGAGCGGGCAAGCGGGATGGATTATCCAAAGCTGACAAAGTTGAAATCTTTAAGGTCTTCTGTGCTTGACGTTTCTCCCCAGGCATTAGGGGCTTCTTCGAAAGCTGGAAGCTTGCAGCTGGGTTCTCTTTTCGCTTTCGAAGAAGCCCCTAATGCCTGGGGAGAAACGTCAAGCACAGAAGACCTTAAAGATTTCAACTTTGTCAGCTTTGGATAATCCATCCCGCTTGCCCGCTCCACGTCGCGGTAGAACCAGGATTTGGAATTTCAACTGACAATCGTAAGATCGATCTTTATTTCTTCAATTTTAAGAACTGAAATCACATGGCTGAAAATCCCTTAAATATTGTAACTTTGAGCATAACAACTGGCCATGAAAACCTGCATGTAGACTCACATCTCTTTTCCCACTGAGCTTTGGAGCAGCTCTTGCTGCTGGTTGGGCCTTATGAACCTCTTGTCTGCCTTCCTTCTTCCTTGTTCATGTATTTGCAAACACTTGTTCCTGTCACACAAGCACCACTTAAACGACATTGTATACAGCGCTTTGATGCATGTCAGAACAGGGAAAGACACTACCAGCTCTTCCTGGTTGTTTATCTATTTTGTTGTGTGATGGGCGTGTTTACAGAATAGGGTGGCATCATTGTGACGTGGGTTACATCCCCACACATTGATTAGTGCTTTGAGTGCATACCTAATGTGGGGGGAATCATAACATGAATGACCTTGTGATCGGTAGGTGACTACCAAGTTGCCAAACACATTGTAGGATAATGCTGTATCAGTGCTGGTTTCTGCTATTCTTGTTTTCTGACTTGCTGTCAACTGAGTATCAGCCCTGGCAGAGTATAACAACATAGGACCTTAAGACCAACCTGGCCACACCAGATTCCAGTTTTAAAACTATTTGACTATTTAAAACTGGATAAATTTGTGTTCACACACACACACACACACACACACACACACACACACACACACACACACGCACAAATGTGTTCACAGATGTTCTCTGTTTTATCCTCAGGAAAGAACAAAGTCTTACCTCGCACCTTAAACATCTCTGCCCTTTTTGTTTCCTTTCATGACTACCTCAATACTTTTTATGACATTATCTGAAGTGAATGGTAGCAATGCTTCAAGCTGAACGCCACACCAGTTAAACAGATCAATCAAACCATGTTAAAATGCATTCCATTGCTGAATGATTAATGCTGAATCATGTTTTGAATACTGAAATCACGAACGTTATGGCCATTTAAATGTAATTAAATTAGCTCAGCAAGTGAAACTTCAGGGAATAGAACAGATTATACCTGGCATTATTTTAATTTGTGTTTCTTTACATATATATATATATATATATATATATATATATATATATATATATATATATATATATATATATATGTGTGTGTGTGTGTGTGTGTGTGTGTGTGCGTGTGTGTGTGTGTGTGCGTGTGTGCGCCAAGCATTGAGCCCAGTGGGTGTGTTCCCATCCATCCCTCTCTCCACATTCAGTGAGCACAAAGGGAAATTTCATGAAAAGAGGAGTTTGGGATTGTTAACAGAGGTGAGGGGGTAAAAAATCCTCATTCACAGTGGAGCTGAGTCACACAAAGCATTTTTATATGCTGCAAAACAAAACAAGAACAGCAACTGATCATGGACGCTTAGATAGGAAGATGTAATAAGACAAGACAGGAAAAGTAGCTAATGAGAAGTCTAATCAAAGGAAACCACAAGCCTTTAAACTGGGAACTGAATAGGTAACAGCTCCCCCTACTGGTGGGGATTTCCACATCCAGTGTGGTTGTGCAGATTTGGCTCACATGCTGTCACTCTTGTTCTCTCGGGGAATACATTAGGAATAAAAAAGGATGTGCAGATAAGGCCCCTCCCCCATTATTCAGTGAATGCATGAGTATGGCCAGCAGGATTGCACCTGCTGGCTATACCCACTGATGCTCATTGGCCACTTCTCCCAGTCAGCATTAGTGACAAAGGGGCCTTATGCACATTCCGATTCTGCACATAATTTGGAATCCTGGAGGATCAGGAGGAAGAACCCTACAGGCACTTATTTATTTATTTATTTATTTTATTTACAATATTTTTACCCCACCTTTCTCCCCAAAGGGACCCAAGGCGGCTTACAACAAAAAGAAAATACAGTGCAAAAAAGTATAATACAAAAAATAGTCACATTTTAAAACAGTAAAAGCAGTTAACGAAAATTAATAAAAACAGTATCTAAAAATCAGTTAAAAATATTACAATTAAAACAAGAACATAAAAACAGCAGCATCCCACCTGTACCAGCAGGATGTTAAAAAGGCAAAGGCTCAGAAGGCTTCTTTGAACAAGAAGGTTTTTAGGCCTCGCTGGAAAGTGTCCAAGGAGGGAGCAGTTCGTAAGTCAAAAGGGAGGGAATTCCATAAGGTTGGTGCCACTACTGAGAAGGCCCTATTTCTGGCCGCCGCCCCTCACACCTCCCTGGGCGACGGTACCCACAAGAGGGCCTTCTCTGATGACCTAAGGAGACGGGCCAGACTATATAGAAGTAGGCGGTCTCTCAAATATCCTGGTTCCAAGCCATATAGGGCTTTAAAGGTCAAAAACAGCACTTTGAATTGGGTCCGGAAACGAATCGGCAGCCAGTGCAGCCGACAGAGGAGAGGCCCGACAGAGTTGAACCGCCTACCTCCAGTGACCACATAGGCCGCCGCATACGGCTTACGGCTTGAAGCTGCCAGGGGACTTGGTTAGCAGATGCATTGGAGTCAAGCCGGAGCTACGCTGTCCGTATTCGCATTGCGTTTGTGTTCCGTGTGCGTCTGGTGTCCTGCCCCCAGGTCAAACAACGGCTCTGATTAGCCGGATGTAGCGCGGACGCAGCAAAAGAAGTACGGCTGCAGCTGGCGCACCAGCCAAAGCTGGGTAAATGCACCCCTGGCCACAGCTGCCACCTGGATTTCCAGGGAGAGCTGTGAATCCAGAAGCACTCCCAAGCTGCGCACCCGTTCCTGTAGGGGGAGTGCAACCCCATTCAGAACGGGGAGGTGACTCAGTACCTGCATCGAAGCTTTCCTGACCAGTAGGACCTCTGTCTTTTCTGGATTCAATCTCAACCTATTAGCCCAACCAATCTCAACCTATTTGGGTGTAGATTCCTGTGTGCAAGCTCTGGTCAAGGCTGCAATCCTGTACACACTTTCCTGGCAGTAAGCCCCATTGAACGCAATGGGACTTACTTCTGAGTAGACACACATGGGATTATGCTGTGAGTCAGGTGCAAGATAACAGGAGGGATGTTTTTTGTTTTTTTTTCTGTCTCCTATCCAGACTGTTGTGCAGCTTTCTTTAATGCCCATTCCACTCTCTTCTGCTAAAAAGGCCTGGATATTTTTCCATCATTGGAAAAATAAGTCCAGATTCAACTATTTTTTAAAAAGTATTTTCAGGCATTTGGTACTCAAATAACTGTTGCGGTAATATGTTTAAAGTAGGCATTTAATTATTTTTTACTGCAAGTTTGCAGAATATGCCCATGTCTTGTAAAATCCAGTCCACTGGGTAAGAATCATGTGTTCCATTGCAATTTTTTTGCAAGAGAGGACTTTAGTAAAAATCCCTAATCGGTAGACACAATCCCAATATTCACTCCATGTGATCACTTCTACCCAACTGAATGCCTGAACAGGGCTGTGACTTGGTGATT
Source organism: Plestiodon gilberti rubricaudatus (assembly GCA_026170595.1). NCBI lineage: Eukaryota > Metazoa > Chordata > Lepidosauria > Squamata > Scincidae > Plestiodon > Plestiodon gilberti. The sequence goes on from JANXHW010000001.1 coordinate 92,162,516, forward strand.
AACAGCACAATCTTATGCACATTTACTTGAAAGTAAGTTCGATTTTGTTCAATGGAGCTTACTTCCAGGAAAGTATGCATAGAATTGAGTTGCAGTTGTTCTGTATCTTCGATGTTATGCCAGAGATCACATGTAATGTTATTCAAAGGGTGTAGAAGTTGACAGCAAAAAAACTAACTTCTTTTTTGCTTCTGTTGCCGGCATGGCTTTAATTAAGTCTTATTTTTCTCCTTCTCTTTCATATTTAGCCATAATGGTGTAGTGAAGGGGTGTCAAACATAAGGCCAGCAGGCTGGATGAAGCCCTTGAAGCTCTTTATCCGGTTCCTGTGATAATTGGGCTCTCCCAGTGCCGCCCTTTCAGCAGCGCCACTTCTGCTGAGGTTCTGGGAGGGAGAGACGGAAGGAGGCCTCAGAAGGCAAGGAACGCTATGGGGTAAGGGGCAGATCAAGAGGGGAGAGAGAGGGGGACACTGCCGAAGTGCTGCAAGAGTCCAATTATCATGCAGGTTGCCCTTTCAGCAGTGCTGCTTCTGCCAAAGCATCATTTCACAGAACACCTGAGCTCTCATTGGGCTCTCCCATATCTTGAAAATATGATAAGATTTGTACATTTTCTCTTCTGTCATTTGCAGCTAATGAGTTTCTGTGTGAGAACAAATTGCTTATTTCTGGCCATCAGCTGCTTAATTACATCACTTCCTGTTTAATGATGTCACTTCCAGCCCTCAGCAGGCGCCAAGTATCCACTATATGAAATGAGTTTGACACCCCTGGTGTAGTGAGTGCATTGAACACACAAAAGTGACACAGTCCTTGCTCCTGTGTCCAAATGAATGCAAATATCAAGGATACTATAGGAAGCAGGATTATACTGAGCAAAGTTCATAGTGTTTCTATCTGAATGAATCAGTCCTGAAGAAACAAGACGTCGGAATGTGAGCATCATTTTCATTTTATTTCATAGAAACTATTTTAACACATCTAAGAACAAGATTCTACCCAGAAGCAGGTTTCAGAATGACATATTTCTCACTCTTGGATTTTCCAAATAAATGCTTGCTGTCTGTCCATACCCAGAGGGTATTACGTTGTTACCTAGCAACTCCTCTGACTTTCTACCTCTCACAAATTAACCTCTTCATAGGTTCTACCTAACCCATTTTTTTAAGATAACTATCTTGCGTTGTCTTGAGCAAGTGATACTTTCTCACAGGCAGTTTCTTTTAAGGACAAAAATGGAGAGTTTATCTCACAATGCTATTTCAGTGGCCGTTGGTTTCGTCTATCGTTGTTTTTTGCTGATCTAGGCTGAAAGAGCCTGAAAGCAGAGGCTAGGTCCATGATGGTGAACCTATGACACACGTGTCACAGGTAGGCTTACCGGATCTCCAACCGGGACAGAGTGCTAGTCACCTTTATTTATTTAATTTAATTTATTTAAAGAATTTGTATCCCGCCTTTCTCCCAGCGAGGGCACTTTAGGAGAAGGAACGTGGGTAGGTGTAGCTTTTTAAACCTTAGAGCACAATCCTAGGCATGTCAACTCAGAAGCAAGCCCCATTGCTGCAGCGGAGAGGTAGGTGCCCGCAGTGGGGCAGGGGAGGGCAGAACAGGGCATATTGGGGGGTAGGATTAGTCAACAAGGGGGAGGGATCGGTGGTGGCCTCCAGTCCTCTGCCATGTACTATCCCCCTTCCTGGGCCTGTTGGGCCTTACACAGGCCTCTTGAATGTGCACCAGCAAAATAGCTGGTGCACATTTGAGTAGACCCATTGGAACAGCTGGGGCTCTACTCAGGGTAAAGGGACAAATGTCCCTTTATCTCAATGAGGCCTCTGGCTCCACTGGCACAGGATGCGGTGGGTGCTTTATTTGTGCCACTGCGTCCTGCTAGACAGGATTGGGCTGTTAAAGAGGACAGAGATTTCAGAAAAACTGAACACATTCTTTGCATCTGTCTTCACCACAGATGTTGGTGATATGCCTGACTTTCTCAGGAACAGAACTGAATGAACTGAGTCAAAGAGAAGTGACAAGGGGGATGAGGTTCTTTCTAGGCATATTGATAAATTAAACATTAACAATTCACTAGGCCCTAATGGCACCCACCCAAGAGTTCTGATGGAGTTTGACCTGTTGGTGACAAAGTAGGAAGGAGATCTTGCAGTTTCATGTCATCTTAATGAAAACGTTTACCCAGCATGTTGCAGCAATGAAGAAAGCAAAGTACATGGTAGAGGGATTGAGAATAAGGATGAAAATATTATACTCCCTTATAGCGATCTATAATAGTGCAGTCATATTTGGAATACTGTGTCTAGCTCTTCTCAAACCCCTCCCCCCCAGAAAGATATTGTGGAGCTGGAAGAGGTGCAAAAGAGGGGAAACCCAAATGACTGGAGGGCTGGATCATCTTCCTGCATTGTTTCGGGATTTTTAGCTCAGAAGAAAGGCAATTAAGGGGAGACATGAATTATGTATAGTGCAGAAAAAATAGAGAATTTTTTATCCTTTTCTCGCAATACCGGAACCAGGACTCGGGCACTGGTACAATGACTGGTGGGAGATTTAAGATGGACAAAAGGAGGTACTTCTTCACACAGCACATAATTAGTTTGTGAAACTTGTTGTCACAAGATGTAGTGATGGCCACTGTTCAGGTCGCTTTAAACGGGGATTGAACATATTTACAGAAAACAAGTCTACTAGACCTGCAGGTAAAGGTATCCCCTGCTCAAAAGCCAGTTGTGTCCAACTCTAGGGTGCAATGCTTATCTCTGTTTCTAAGGCCGAAGAGCCAGCGCTGTCCGAAGACACTTCCGTGGTCATGACTAACGGAACGCTGTTATCTTCCTGCTGCAGTGGTACCTATTTATCTACTTGCAATGTCTTGCTTTTGAACTGCTAGGTTGGCAGGAGTTGCGACAGGAGATGGGAGCTAACCACCAAGCCACCGCAACCCCTAGTCCTGCAAGCTATGTACTAACTTGAGTTTCCAAAGCAGCCTGTCTCTGCATACCAGTTGCAGAGGTGCAATGGTGGGAGAGAAGTAGGCCTTTCTCTCCTGCTTGTGGGCTTCCTAGAGGTCACTGGTGGGTCATTGTGGGAACAGAATGCTGGACTAGGTGAGCCTTTAGCCTGATCCAGCTTGGCTTTTCTTACATTATTGATCTGAAGTTCAAGAGATGCTATGTATTTCAAAGATTTGCAGATTCAGATTTACTCACAGCATTCTCAAATTTTTAGAACAAAGTTTCCATTTTCCTTTTGGGTTAGGTACTTCGGGTGCCTGCCAAGATGTTCCTAACCATTGATACGCTGTCTGAGAAGAATAAAACTCAATTATTTGGAATATGTCTCATGTTGCAGAGGGAGCAACACACTGGACTTGTGGGAACATAAATGTTTTTCCATTCACTTTAATGGGATTTGCGTCAGTCAAAATAATTTGATGTGGTTCTAATGCAGTTGCAAACATCCTGAGTCTTGCCTCTATAGTACAAAAACTGAGAATAAATAATTTCTAATATTTTGTTTCAACAAACATTTATCTATAACAACTTCATAGAGATTTGTTGGATTTGTTTTCTTGAGTTTTGCCATAGGATAATTAGGATTAGTTTTGGTTGAAAAATCAAGGAGAAAAATGCGATTTAATTTAAGAATATTATGTCAGCTGGCAGCTCCACACAGAAAAGAGCTGTCATTTTAATTATAAGGAAATGTGGCTTACAATCCCCAGACTACATACGCAGATATTTCCTCATGAAATTGTTCCTAGGTGGAGATGTTTATAGACAGTTGTCTTCTCAGTCTTTGATTTCAGCTTGAGCCTCATATCAATGAATTAAGGAGTAAACCTATTCCAGTCTGAATGTTACATTACTGCAGCATCGGTCTATTCCCTACCAGAATTCCTACCTGTGCTAACATGCAACTTCAGTTTCAAACTCTAGTTCATTGGATATGGATAAAAATGTCTTGTGTTATAACTGTAAAACTAGGTTTGTTGCAAAATTGGGCTTGAGGGTTTTTGTGGGATGTGCACTTTGAGCAAAGAAATCCTAAGTTCTGAAGCAAGTTCTTTGGACTTAAGAACAAAGGAGTCACACTGTTGGTCCATTTTGCTCAGTATTATCTACAGTGACTGACAGCAGCTCTCCAGGATTTCAGAGGGAGTTTCTTCCCAACCAAAGCAGGAAATGCCAGGGACTGAAACTGGGACCTGCTGAAACTGAAACTGAAACTGAAACTGGGACCTGCATGTGCTCTACCACTGAGTGGCAGCCCCTCCTCACACTTACCTGCAAACGTCTCTGTTCTGCTTCCTAAGGGCCAGTTCACACTGACAGGCAGCTCTCACACAAGTTCCTTGGGCATCCACAATCGTGAATGGGCTCAAAGCTTACGTAGAGGCATCATTTGAGTGAGTAGCTTCCACGAGAACATTTTGACACTGTGACCTCTGTGATCTGGGCAGCACTTGTGTCAAGCCACTGCAGTTGCGCCAGTGATTCTGAGTGCATTGATTGAAAGTCTCCAGATGAGGCTCAATTGCTAGTAGAGAGTTAATATCTTGTCAGCGACGTCGCAGCACCTGTGTGCAAGGGGCGGCAGACAAAGTGCCGCCTCCCCCCTGACATCACTGACTGATGTGCCGTCGCCACCTCAGCAAAAGACTTCCAAGGTGCAGGGCAGGCAGGTGGGCAAAACTGCTCACCTGTTTCTTCGCCGCCCCCCTGCCCCAGGCGACCCGACACTTCTGTATCTTGTGTGGTGGGCTGGTGCATTTGTGTCCTGCTGTGGGCTGTCAAGAAGCATCTGGCTGGCAATAGCCACTGCTGGAAGCAAGATACTGTATTAGATGGAGCCTTGATATGATCCAGAAGCGGTTCTTCTTCTGTTCTTCGAGTATAAAAGTTAGCTGTGTCACTCAACACCATGATAGCAAATAGACTTGTGAAAGCCAGGGCTACAAATGATTGAAGAGCTCCTAAATATTAAAGCATTGTTCACGTTGTGAGAAATCAAGTGCTATACTAATGCGAGAACAATAGAGGCCACTGTGGCTCCAGAATTCAAAACCGAGCGATCCCATACACATTTCAGAAGGCAAAGGTATAGATGTGGCACTGATTCAAAAGTCTTTAAAGGCAAAGCTATAGGACATGTTTTTTAAATGTCAATTGTATATTAAAGCTTTTCTTAATAATAACTTTTGTTGCATTAAAAAAAAATATCCAGAGACTTTAATCTAGAGCACTGTGAGTGTACAGCGAGCACATGGAATCACACAGTCCCTCTTGGGAATGCAAGGTTTGTAACTTCCCATAGTAAGGAATGGGAACCCCTCATATACATATTTTTTTTCTAATTACAACTTAAAATTATAGTGTGGCTCATACAAGCATGTTCATCGCTGACTTGCACATGTGAATGGACCATACCGAATCTAACAGCATGGGTAGAATGTATCATTTTGGCTACCTCAAACCCAAAATCTTGCAATGGAGTCAGTTCGCACATTCAACAGCAAGTCACCACATCTATAGAACTTGGGCAACGCTTATGCATGTGTGAACCAGAACTAAGGAATACTTTGGTACTATACAGTATATGAAACATTGGAAACCATGTACAGTTGGCTTAAAATTTCTTAAAACTAAGTGATCATACAGGCTGGTCCTATGATCCAGCTCTGATAGCCACCTCTGTGCTTCTGCTTGTTGTACAAGTGTAAACTCATTAGGGGTGCAATCCTACCTGGCCGCTACGCCAGTGTAGGATGACTGCACTGGCCCAGGACCATTGCAAAAGCTGACATAAGGCAGTTGTGCTGGCCCCAGGCTGGCACAGAGGCCTATACCAGCCCCTGTGGGCCAGATCCAGATGGCATGCGGTGCAGGTAAGTTGTGACTGGGCCACACAGCGCAGGGGCAGAGGGAAGGTGTTTCAGGGTGGGCGGATCAAGCCTGTTTCTCCCAACAAGGGTCTCCCGGACTTACGCCAGCTAAATAGCTGGTGTGGATCCAAGGAGATCTGTTTGGCATGGCTGGGGCTTTATCCAGGGAAAGGAAACAATTGTTCCCTTCCCCTGAGGTGACCTCCAAGCCTGCCTCTTTGCACTTGGGATGCAGCGTTGGCTGCATCGGCCTCACTGCAGCGCTGGGCGTAAAGTTAGGCAGGAATGAATTGGGCTGCCCATTCTATATTCACCTATCTACTTGTACACAGTATATCCTCAGGACTCCACCAATGACAGAAGCAGTGTTGCAAGGCCACAATTTTCCTTGTATGGCAGTGGAAAGTTTGTAGCTGATTTGAACATTGTGGGGCAATGGACAGATAATGAGGATAGAAAGTTATTGCCAAGATACTAGTTCAGTTTTACCACCTGTTCTCCAGTTCACCGCTGATTCTGTGATATGTCTATCACATAACTAACAGTGCAGAGCTCTTTATGGCGGCGTGAAAGCTGGGCCACTGTTATGCGCTGCCGGGCTGCTGCCTCAAATGGTGAGGCACTACATGCATAGCAGTGGCTCCAAGATGCCAGTGAGTTGTTGGTGGGGTGGGCAGTGGGTGGGGACAGGGAATAATGGGGAATTTTGAAGGATGAGCCAGGGTGTGTGTATGGGTGGATCCATGATGGGCATATCTTATCCCCCATTTTTAGTCCAACCTGCCCCCTGGCTCTCCTTGGATGTACACCATTTATATAGCTGGTGTAAGTTTGGGGAGACCCATAGGCCATAAGGGGACCTATGCAGAAGTAAGCCTGCCCTCACAACGCTCTTGACTGTCTCTGATCCCTGACCCGGCCCTCCTCCGGAACACCCTGGAACTCCCGCCACCAATTTACCAATTCCAGTGGGGGGCTAGGCGCTCTGTTGGTGCACAACCAGGGCTGGCAGCCATGAGCACTGGCGGCCTCAGTGTATTATGCGCTGTCACTGTGGCTGCAACAGAGACGTCGTCAAGGGGGGCGGGGGCCCCAGGGCCCCAGGGCAGGGCGCAGAGGCTTGGCTGGGGGGGCGCAGAGGTTTGGTGGTTTCGTTATGCCTCCGCTGCTTGCCGCCGGAATTCGGCGGCAAGCCGAACTTGCTGAAGGGAAAAAAATGGCCCTTGCGGCTTGCCGCCGAAAAAAGGTTAAAACGACCGTGCGGCACTGCAAAACGGAGCGGTCCAGCGTACCTTGGGGCGCTCAGCTGCCTGCCTTTATGGGGAGGTTAACCGACCTTAGGGGCGACGGCTGGGTGGGGGCGCCTCGGCACTTGTCCATTTGCTTCACCATTGCCTGCTTGAGCCCATAAACCTCTGAACCCCCCCCCGTAGAAAAGCCCGTAAACCTCCGAAACCCCCCCCCCGGTTTTTTTAATTTTATTTTTGTTTGTTTGTTTGTTTGTTTGTTTTTTATTGGGGGGCGGTGAGAATCTGGGGCCCCCCACGGGGGTCACAGGATCGTCTCTGGGCTGCAGCGCCAGCAGCCCAGGCCTTCCGCTGATGACAGACAAGTTCTGTCAGCAGAAGGCCCTGATAGGATTGGGCCATAAATCACCAACGTTAAAATAGCCCAAAAACAGTGTGGTTCTTCTAAAGTCAGTAGGAGACCTAATTACTGCTTTAGCACACATAAAAAGAACAAGAAGTGTCATACTTCTTTCCCCTCATTTTTACTGTTCATTTCTATCTATGTAACACCATCTCATAATAATTCAGCAAGATTTTATCCTTGCAGTGTGAGCTGTTATTACCTCTCTTTTCAACCCTGGAGATGCAAGTCAATAATTCATAATTATCAGCAGGTATGCAGCCTGTGGCCTGTTCTAACCCATAAATATCTCTGTGATGAAGATCTTAACATAGTGGGTTTTTTTTTTCTCCTTTTCTGGCTCTCGGCTTGACTCTTGAAACCCCCAGACTTTAATAATAGGTCAAAGACATAATGATGATTTGGGTGGAAAAATCAATGTTTAATGTGCATGAAAAAACATGCACTGATAACCACTTCATCGACAATAACAAAAGTTAAATATATGTGAATATTGCACCTTCTTGGCCAGAGAACTGGCATCTACTGACTTATCCAATAAAACAAAGGAGAAGACTGGGACAGAACTCTTTTGTTTACATCTAAATATAGGGGGAAAATCTCTTAGTACACTTCTTGGCTGAATTAGTGCTTTGGAATCCTCTGCCAATGTTACGTCCTGGATTTTTTTTTCTTCTCAAATCCACTTTAGTTCAAAAAGCCCACAAGACGTTTGTTTGTCTGACTGCAAGAAAGCAAGGGACAACCAGCAAGAGACAACCACATTTTAAACTCTATATTGAAGCTGCATTATGCACCAGCAAGAGAGCCTGAATCCCAGGCAGCCAGCTAGCTCTCCATTTCCATCATGCAAATGTATACCTTTTAGCTTAGGCAAAGATGATTCAGCAAAACTAGTAAGCAAGGCTTCTAGCTATAGCAGGACAGTTCATTATCAGCTAGTTCCAGTTTTTTCCACCCTTCCACCACCACCTCGCACATTCAGTTGGTTTACTCATTCCAGGCTTATCTTTGCCTTTTTGACAGAACATTCCACAGCTCCATTGGATAGCCCTGACAGAACATTCTATGATCAATGGTCATTAATTAATTAATTTCTAAAAGCAACATAACACCTTTCTTAGGACCAACTGAAAGTGAAATCTGTCTTGCAACGAGCAGAAGAGATGATCTACTTAAGTCTGCATAAGACCTCCTGCATCTTAAGACTGTTACAAACTGCAGTCTTTGGGGCTTTCTCATCCTGCCCAGATTTCTGTCTATTTCTTCTTTGCAATGTTTGACTACTTTGCAATTTTTCAGTTGATGCATATGTTACGAAGGTAGTTTCCTGTTTGGAGTTTTGAATTGTTTTTCTTATAGTGGGCCAATGGACCACCAAGGATATTTTTAGTTCATAAACCTGTGATGTCCTTCCCAGCCACTGGGGGAAATCTGAAGCACCTGCAGCCAGTTTTCAGACCCTTACCACGAATGTGCCTAATTAACCTGTAATATTGAGGCATTAGGATAAAGAAAAAGGTAATTCTGTTGGTAGGACTGTATGCGAGCTCTCCTGGCTTGGTGAGGCAGCCAAATTTCTTGTTGGGGCATGACTAGTCAGTTAATAAGGCAAGGTGAGATGTTCATCTCAGGTGGGCGATCAGAGGAAGGAGTGTACGGTCAGTGAGCACCCTGCATCTGCTACCACCACTACCACCCTACTTTGCTTGGGCTGGTCTACAAAAGTCCTTCCTTGCCTTTGTGTTATTATACTGTATGCATCTTTCTTGTTCTTGTATGTGTGATTGCCGTACTGTTGCCTGATGATTACAACTGGAAAAAAGTTTCCCTGTTCAGCATTCTTCTGACATTTAGCAGGGGGAGAGTAACTGCCCCCCCTTTCACCCCAACACAGTGTCTTTTCTGGTGGCTGTTTGCTGGTGGTCTTCTGCATCTTTTTTAGATTGTGAGCCCTTTGGGGACAGGGAGCCATTTAATCATTTGATTTTGTCTGTAAACCGCTTTGTGAACTTTTTGTTGAAAAGCGGTATATAAATACTGTTAATAATAATAATAATGATCTGTGGTAGAGCTCGAGGCTTGTGTTCAGCAGCTAGTAAAGATGACTACACCATGGAGCAGCGGCGTAGCTGGCTTTGCGCCAGCCACCACCCCACATGACGGCTGACGTCACTTGCCCGGCCCCAAGTGACGCAAGCCAAACCAAAACATCACGGTGGCGTGGGGGGGTGGGGACCAACTCAAACGGCACGCAGAGGCTGACCTGTTCCACTGCCTTTGCTGCTTGGATCACCACCGCCGCACCCACCACCATGTTCTTGACTCCGCTGCCATCTTCTCGACCCCGCCTCCGGTAAGCTGCCCCCTCCAGCATGCTGCCTGGGGGAAGTACCGCCCCCTGGCACTCCCTATGTCACTGCCATGAAGGAAATCAGCTGAAATTGTAGGGTTCTATACAGAACAAGATTGTAAAGATCCTTATCAGACCTAGATAACCCTGCCTATGTAAACCACCTTGAATAATATCTGAAGAGCAATCTGAGGATAAGAAAGGCGGTATATAAATACAGAAATAAATAAATAAATATCAACACTTGTCCTGTGTTGACAACACATAATGTGCTGATGTATTCACTACAAGAGCGGTGAAGCTTTGAGTATATTCTTAAAGTTCTCCTTGCTTCCAAACCAAGCTTCAGGCCTTTCCAATCACACTTCTAATATATGATTAGGTTTATTAGTTCAGTTAGACTAATTTATAACTTGGTTATATAAATATTACTGAACAGGCTATTCTTAGAATCCAGGATGCCATTAATCATACAAAATAAGGTTTGTACAAAGCACGTTAAATCATCTAAATATCTGAAGCAGGGAATTAAATAATTTAAACTGCCCTGATAAATACCCATCTCCAAGCATTTTCATATTTCTGTTTATGGAAATGCTGTACATTTTACAGGTACGTTTTAGGCTAATGGTTTGAGTTCTGTGACTGAGAGCCCAATCCTATACTCCCTTTCCCTCCCCCCTCCGCCGATGCAGCGACGCCAAATATGGCAGCCGATGCATCCTGTGCGAGGGTGTGGGGTGTGTAGACTGGGAGCTTTCTACAGACTGGGAAAGGGAACATTCAATCCCCTTACCCCTGCGTAAGGCTCATGACCTGCAATGGGTCTCCTTAGGAGCTACACTAGCAATTTAGCTAGCATAACTCCAAGGAGAGGAAAGGGGCAGGGAAGCTTCAGGGAAGGGAGATAAGATCCTATGCGGGCCATCCGCGGCAGATCCACCCTCTCCTGCAGCCTCCCCACCCTCTGTAATGCCCCTGTTCCACCCTCCCCCCGCCTCCCCGCTGGCACACCGTTCACAGCGTGCGTCCAGGCGTCTTCTGGTGTGCCTGGGAAGTCAGAGGCCTTCCCGCCGGCATCCCTGACAGCTTGCTGGTCGGTGCGCTGTTAGGCCAGGGAGGCGTTTATGACTGGTGTGGACTGCTTTATGACAGTCCGCATCAGTGAGTGAGGTGTGCCGCTATTGGGCAGCACACAGAAGATTGGGCTGCCCATATATGCGACTGAGCTGAGAGCTGAAATGACTAACTTAATTTGATATTTTCTATCATCTCAGTGAAAGATTTGGAAAGGTTTTTTTTTTCTATTAAACCCAAAGAACTGTACTTATAACACTATAAAAATGAATTCATAGAATAAAAAATGTGGTAGATCTCCTGGGGCATGAGGAAATGTTGCACTTTGTCTTACAAGCCTGCCACACTTTCCAGGTGTCAACACTTTAACCACAGTGACGGCAGACTCAGGATAGTAACATCAAGAAAATGGATGTCAGTTCCATGAACTACCTGCCTCACCTGTTCAGACTCCCCATAGAGCTGCTGTCACTTCAAGGGCTTGATGCAACTGACATCATTGCGGGGGAAAAAAGTTATTCTCTTAATGGCTGCCAGTTGAGAAATGAGCCAAAATGCAATCACAAGAAGAGAGGGTTTGTTTGAAAAGTGACCTCACTACCCATGGGTTTTCGTGAGTGTGAAAAGGGTAACCTGCATTTATTGGTTGGGTGGAGATGGAAACACAGATGTCAAAGTTAACTTGTCCTCAGCAATAGTGATTGGGGTATAGAAGAGAGAGCTGTCCACCAGAGGTTAGTTGTATATTTAACTCACATGTGTAAAGGTACCAGGCTTTTCTGCATTGTATCCTACTAAAGCCTTTGTTCCTTTAAACTGGTAATAGTTACAAATAGAAAATAGTTACAAATAGGATAGTTACAAAGTAATAGCTACTTTGAAGGAGATAAACCACATATATATCAGTGACCGCAACATTTCTGAAATTAAAAGTGCCTTCATGTCTTTACCTGTTAATAATTCCATGTAATACATCTAGTGAAGAAGGTATACAGGCTGTAAAAAGCTTTAAACATGATACTAGTTAGTCTCGGGCGGCCCAATCCTGTCCTAGCAGGACGCGGCAGAACAAATAAGGCACCCGCTTCATCCTGTGCAGGATGGGGCCTGCGCTGGTGGAGTCGGAGGCCTTCTCGGGGTTAAGGGACATTCATCCCCTTACCCCAAGTAGAGCCCCAGACACCCCAATCGGCCTACTACTCGAATGTGCGCCAGTTATTTTGCTGGCACACATTCGAGCTGGCCATGTAATGCCGGCCAGGCCCAGGAAGGGGGATAGGATTTGGAAGCCTCCGATGATCCCTCCCCTTTCCTGGACCTGGGCAACCAATCCTACTCCACCAGAATGCACCATTCTGCCCTCCCCATGTCCCTCTGCCACTAGACGGGGAACTCCCCTGGGTAGACAGGATTGTGCCGTAAGTTACCTACTGCATGAAACACCAGTAGAAACTGTCACATCGAATATGATGCAACCGCATGCAGTTCATAATGTTTGTAGGGACAAAAAAAAAAAGTAATTTTCTATTCTGAAAAGTGTTACAGAGTTGATAAATAAATTAGGATGAGAATTTAGGGGTTTTTTTTTCATGATGGTATCAACATATGGAAACCTACAAGACATCTAATAATCTAGGACCAGGGAATTTTAAGCACTGCCTCTTCCCATTTATACCTGGTAGGATACTCCATTCAACAACAACGGCTCTGTTGATGGCGCTTCCACCTTCTGCGGTAAGTCAAGTGAGTCTAATCACTTCTCCACTGCAATGTCCCCTTACCCTTACAAATGTCCCCTTACCCTGAGGAGACCTCCCGCCTGCTGAACTCCATTGCGGGATGTAGCAAATCCCATGCCGGCACTGCTGCATCGGCATGAGGGAGTTAAGGTAAGATTGGGCTGCCTGTGTGTTTTGTTCTGGTCCAAAGGTAGAACAATACAACAGGATACAAATGCCACAACATCACCACACCATCCCAGAGAAAATCAATGTTCACATCTTGAACATTCACATGAACAAATGTGAATGAACCTACAAACATATTCAGATATGTTTTGGACCTATTCACATGTTCATATCTTCATATTTTGCATGGTTCACTAAAACTAGTGGAGCTTTTTTGAAAGAATTTCGAATATGTTTTTGGAGTAGGTTTGGCAGAATGAAGGAAATATGCAGGAGTTTCATTGATGTTTTGCCAGTTTGGTGTATATGTAGACATTTTCAGAAACCCCAAGGCTGTTTATTGCTACTCTTGTACCACTGATAGAGCCCAAGCCTATGCTTTCTCCTTCCCCACCAATGCAGGCATGATAAAACAGCTCATGCTGCATCCTATACAGGAGGGAAAGTCAGGGTGGTGTCCTTTGGGTAAGGGAACAAATGTTCCCTTACCCAGGGGTAAGCCTACATGGTGCAGAGGGATCTACTTGGACCTGCACTAGCTAAATTGCTAGCGCAGGTCCACATGGACCTGGGCTGTGAGATCAGGTCCGGGACAGGTGCTAGGATTCTGGGGCTATTGCCGCCAAGCCTGCCCCCTTCTGGAGCCGATCTGCCCTCCCCTTGCACACATTGCCGCCCTGTTCCGCCCCCACCTTGTCCCATCGCCCTGTTCTGCCCCCACGTTGTCCCACCTCCCCCACCAACTTACCTCAGTCGGCGGGTCCCAACGGACCTGTTGCCATGAGTGAGGCCGCTGCAGCCTCACCATGCCCAATGACCTTCTTCAACTGCCAGTGTTAGAGCCCAGTGTTAAAGCCCAACTGGAACGCTCATTCTGCCAGTGTTAATGCCCAATAGGATTGTGATGTTAGCAGGGCTGGTGCCAGGCTATTTTGCGCCCAAGCAAGGTTAACTACCTGCAACCCCCCCCCCCCCAAAAAAAAATGTGAACTTCAATTTTCAAAAACAGATGTCTTGTAGAAACAATGAAAAGCACAAAACTTGAAACTGCTAAATTTATTTTAAATTTCAAGAATAAGCATAAAACCATGCCCCTCAAAGGTCAGCACTCTGCCCCTCTGAGGTCTGTGCCCTAGGTGGCTGCCTATTTGGCATAATGATAGCACCAGCCCTGGGAGTGAGGGTACCCACTGGCTCCTGACTAAATTAACTAAAAATTGTTTGTTTGTTTTTTTAAAATGCACCCACTAGTCAAATTTAAAACCCCAATATTAGAAAAAAGGCTATTGTTGGAGCTTAGAGGGCTTCAGTATTCTAGAATACAAAACAACCTTTGGAAAAATAGTCGGGAATCTATAGCTGTACTTGTGACAGAAATGGCCACGGATCAGGTTGTTTTGTCTTAGAGGAGAAGTAAGCCATCCTACCCATAACTAAGGACCATGCAGGAAGCAACTACCCATAACTAAGGACCTACCCATAACTAAGGACCATCCTACCCATAACTAAGGACCATGCAGGAAGCAACTACCCATAACTAAGGACCTACCCATAACTAAGGACCATCCTACCCATAACTAAGGACCATGCAAGAAGCAACTACCCATAACTAAGGACCTACCCATAACTAAGGACCTACCCATTACTAAGGACCATCCTACCCATAACTAAGGACCATGCAGGAAGCAACTACCCATAACTAAGGACCTACCCATAATTAAGGACCATCCTACCCATAACTAAGAACCATTTAGGAAGCAACTCTTACTGTCTCCAACAGATCTGTAAATACCAGGAAATTTGATCTTATGCTTGTTGATCACCACAACAAAGGCCACATCTGAAAACGAATGCAGTAAGGTCAGAATTATTCACTAGCTAATATGTATTTAATTTAATTCTTTGGCCAAAGCAGAATTGAATTTGTTATGCCCTTGTTAGTTCTATCTTATTTACATTTGACCCGATTTGATTAACAGTGTGCTTCTTTCAAACCTGGCACCCATACTGAGAAACGTCTTTGACATATTAAGAATTATGTCATTGTACAATTTATGGCCCAGCATTCCAGCAGGCATGGAATCATCGACTTCTCACAGCCATATGAATAGGAAACCCAAGCAAGGGCTTGTTTTCTTTAATTATTGAATTGATATAAATTAGAATTAGCATAGTAGTTGGGATGTAATTACATTGCCATACAATCATTTATTTTGTGTTAATTCACCATGTCCAATTTTCTTGCATTAGCCCCTACCCTGCAGATTATGACCTGGCATTATGCAGCAGTAATAACAGATCCTGATTTCCCCCCCCTCTTCTTTGTAATTACCTGAACATAACATTTTGGGGTAGGGTGGGGTGATTATTTGTTCAACTTTATTAATAAGACATAGCTTCAGAACCTTGCTGCTAAAAAAATTGCCTCAATTTGCTAACATTTTTTCCATTTACTAAATGTATCTGTATTCAAATTTATTTTAATTAACCGCAGCCTGCTGTTTCAAAAAGCAGTGGTAACAACTGAAATGAGGAGTAAACAGGATTTCCAACAGAGATATTTCATGCAAAGAGAACGAGGGATATAGAATATAAATTGCCAAGCGCATTGACGCAAACAGTATAAATGAATATCTGGGGAGAGAGAAAGGAGGAATGAAAGCTGCAGTGACTTTGCTTGAGGGTGAACTTCAATACTTATTTAAAGAGTGGACATGTTGAGTGGAACAGCTGGCTCCATTTAACATTGTTGGTATTTCCTTCTGCCTTGTCAGTCTCAGCTGCAAGTACGTTGCAGTGCCAAGGAGTTGCAGGCAGAGGTGATGCAAATATCCCTAGATGAGGTGGTCCTTTACGTACACAGATCACTGAGCAGCGACTCTGCTGTGAAGCAGTTGGCTGGATTAAGGAGGGGTGGTGGGAGATGCCATTTCATAGACGAGCAGCGCAATCC
>JANXHW010000001.1:96478359-96558359 GCA_026170595.1 Plestiodon gilberti rubricaudatus
GCATAAGCCAATAGGCTACATCCACTATGATGTTACTGCTGAGCATGTTTTCAATAAGAAAATTGAAGAAAATTAGCTCTGACCAAGAAGTAATTATTTCATTTAGTCATACAGAGGTGTACTCAGTAAAACATAACCCTTCCTGTCAGCAATACATGTTTTTTCCCCAAGGAAATTATTTGCATAAGTTTGTCTAAAATGTGAACTTTTAAATCGGATAAATTACTGTTTGAACAACTTATATTATTATAGCAGAATCATACTAAACAACAATGAACATAACATACCCTTATTAGGCCATGTGTTACTCCACTAGGATCTTATTTACATTTGTTTAGATTGGTCATACCCTCCAGGGGTATTACTAGGGGTGCGTGGACCACACCGGATGACACCCCAGGGAGGGGTGATGCCAAAATGACACTTCTATTTATTACTGGTGGTGCAAAAACGCATCACTGGTAGAAAATGGGTTTTCCCAATCCCCACTGTAACTTGTGCTGGGATCGCATTTTCCAGGAGGCCTCCACATCGTGTGTTCTGGTATGGGAGGGGGTCCATAGGGGTGACACCATGAGATCTTGCCCCTGGTGTCACCAACCTAGTGACACCCCTGGTAACCTCTACTAAAAGCAGGGCATCTTCTGGCTATTGCTATTACTCCATATGTACAGTATTAGCCCACGGGCAGCCCAATTTTATCCAGGGTTTATGGTTGTGGATCTCACAACCCACTACCATATACCCTGGATTGGCAGCACAAAAGCCACGGCGCTGTTATGCACTTGCGGCTGCTGGTGCAAATGACCAGAGGTCCTGCATGCATTACAGCAACTCCCAGACACTCTGCCAGAGCAGGTAGGTCAGTGGTGGTATGGAGGACGATTGTGGGATAGTTTGGGGCAGGGAGCAGGCCAGGCCGGGAGCAATTTGGGGGTGGGAGGGAGAGATCTCAGCAGCAGTGGCACATACCTATGTAAAAAAACACACTCCATGGCAAGCAGAAACGATGAGAAATAGAACAGTAGCACAGCAAGGAACATGCTGGGCAAGAATCTCTGTTCTGATGTGCTCGGTTTTTTACTTGCTATCATTTTTTTCCATGGAGGAGCATTCAAAAATGGCATTCCTGCTTGAAGTGGCTCAGTCCATTTTATGACCTCACAATTCTGTTACCTCATATGATCATTAAGCTGCCTGATACTAGTAGTCCATCTAGCTCAGTATTGTATGCTGTCGCTCTCCAAGGTTTCAGAAGCGGGTCTTTTCTTAGTTCTACTTGGAGATATCAGGGATTGAACATGGGACCTTCTGCACACAAAGCATGTGATCTGTTACTGAGTTACGAATTCTTGCCCCTCCTTCTAGCATCTCTCTGGCCCTGTGCATAGACCAGGTCTCTGTCACACATCTTCAGAACTTTGCAGAGCTGTATAAAGTGCTATTGAGAATGGTTTATGTTCCAGTTTTCCATCCTTCAAACTAGAACCAAGAAAATGAATAATGTTTTATTGTATACCCCAGTTTAATAGATTTGTGTTGTGTGTCCTCATAGCTTATTACACATATTTTTAACTGATTCATGATCTATATTGGATATAGCTAAATGATTCAGCATTCACTCTTAAAGGAATAAAATTTCTAAAAAAGATACGTCATTGCTGGGGCCTTCAGGATTTCTGATTGAATCTTTTAATCATTTAATGTTTTTCAATTTATTTCCCCCTCAAGCTACTTGCTATGGTTTATGAGCTCAGATTATTACCTCTGCAGGGAGAGGTAGCAAATTCACTCAGCACTCATTCCAGCTTCCTTCTCCTGCTCAAAAGTTATAACCATTTATCAGTAAGAGGAAAAATATTACCAGTGAAGAATGTACTATTTTAAGAAGAAAGGATCTAATATTAAAATGGAGCAACACTGACAGCATCTAATGCCAGAGATTTACAAGCAGTGTGTCATCAATTCATTACTATTTGTCCTAGAAAATTATATATTATAAAAATGTAATTAAAATAATGCTAAACACACTGCTGGGCTGCTTTTCATATTACATTTTGAATACATCGTATAACTTTCTAACAGCATGCAGCATCACTGGCGCAGCCTCCACTGCATGGTATGGACTAGCTGGGGACCACGCAGCAGTGGAGAGGTAAGTAAAACATTTCTCCTCCACCGCTCCCTGCTCCCCAATGGGCCTACTTGGATATATGCCAGCTCTTTTGTTGACATAAATCCCAGTAGGTCCAAGGTGGTGTGTCGGACCCTGGGCCAGGGGTATGGGATATTGGCACTGCCACTGCTGCCGAGATCCGCCCCCAGCCTGGCCCAATTCCCCACCCTGATTATCACACATACTGCCACCTCCGCCACCTCACTGGTAATAATTTTAATAGCAGCTCAGGATCCAGACAGGCTGGATGCTCTGCCGGTGCAGAGCATCCAGCCTGTCTGGTTCCTGAGCTGCTATTATTGTGGCTTGTTTTTATTCTGGCTATACAAATAGGTTGATTTTGTCTGCTGCAATGTTTAATTTTTTTTTTTTTAAAAAACATATTATGGGAGTATTTTAAATGCTGTCAGTGTTAGCTGTCTTGGACATTTGTGTAAGGAAAAAGAAAGGCAGGAAAATGTCACCCTAAGTTGCAGGCAGACCCCCAAGTTTGTGCATTTACAAGGAAGTACAGCAGTTTCCAGGTCAGAGTGCAAGCCTATTGACTCATTGAGATTCAGTGTTTGTGCAGGGATGGAGCTAAGCAAGTTGACCAGGGTCAGTAAATTGTAATGTGACAAGTTGTTGTTGTTGTTCAGTCGTTAAGTCGTGTCCGACCCTTCGTGATCCCATGAACCATATCCCGCCAGGCCTTCCTGTCCTCCACTATCTTCCTGAGTTCGCTCATTTTCATGTTTGTTGCATCGGTGATGCTGTCTAACCATCTCATCCTTGGCCTTCCCCTTCTCCTTTTGCCTTCAATCTTTCCCAGCATCAGAGTCTTCTCCAGAGAGTCCTCTCTTCGCATTAGGTGGCCAAAATATTTGAGTTTCAGCCTTAGTACCTGTCCTTCCAGGGAACAGTCAGGCTTGATTTCATTTAGAATTGACTGATTTGATCTCCTAGCAGTCCAAGGGACTCTCAGGAGTCTTCTCCAGCACCACAGTTCAAAAGCATCTATTCTTCGGCGCTCAGCCTTCCTTATGGTCCAACTCTCGCAACCATAAAGTTGGCTTGAAACTCAACATTAATAAAACTAAGATCATGGCATCGGGTCCCATCAATTCTTGGCAAATAGAAGGGGCAGAAATGGAAGCAGTAACAGATTTTACTTTTCTGGGTTCCAAGATCACTGCAGACGGAGACAGCAGCCATGAAATTAAAAGACGCTTACTCCTTGGAAGGAAAGCTATGGCAAACTTAGACAGCATAATAAAAAGCAGAGATATCACCATACCAACAAAAGTTCGTATAGTCAGGGCGACCTTGTTTTCTTACCTTTCACTGACCACATTTGTAAGAATGACAGATCAGAAAATTGCTGTTTTGTTTTTAACTGTAATGTTCACATTTTTCCCTTCACCAGCCAACCAATGTCAACCGTTAATGCTAACCTGCTGTCACTATTTCATTACTGTGGAGCTTTATTTTTAACAAATTCTTACCTGGACAAACATATAGTTATGTTTCTAACAGCACAATCCTGTGTAACCTTGCATCAGTGTAACAGTAGATTGCACTGGTGTAAGTGCACTTACACCGGTGCATCTACTGTTATACCAGTGCATTTACTGTTACACCAGTGCAAGGTTACACAGGATTGCACTGTGAGATTCTGAGTGTTTCCATTCTGCACATTTAATGCAAATCATCAAAAAGGAAACACACTTTACCCTAGAATCAAGAGCACATAAATGATTATGGTATTCAGTTAAACATGTTAAATTAAACATACAGTACTGCAAGACACCTTTATATTAAAACATATTAAGAAATAAGAAAAGCCTGAGAACTAAGCAACAGCATATGGTAGATAGTTTTCACTTACAAAAGGAATGTTGGATTTTAATTAAATCCACACATAAAGGAATGTTGGATTTTAATTTAAAAAATATATGTTTGCAATGCTTGCTTTCTATCACCCAAATCCAGTTGTTCTTTGTGGGTATGGGACTGGGGAGCACATATAACCCTAACCCTAACCCCATCCCTTGAAGTGAACAGGAAGATTTGCTTGAGTAGGAGCTCTGGGTCTACACTGGCTGGAAAACACCTGGATATCTGGCCTGAGCCAATTTTAAAAACACCCTGAGTAAAAAGAGTGTATTATATATCAGAATGTAGATTAGTAAATTGTGAAATATGGAAACCAGCAAGCCCTAACTCAACTATGGAGGCCAGAAAAACAGTACTGTATACTGAAGATTAAACAAAAAAACTGACGACAATGATCAGCAAACCTCAGGGCTATAAAAAATATGAATACCAAAAAAGCTGAAGAATAATTTAAAATAGCCTTATGGGAGTAATCATGTAATATTTAATTGTGCATGCAAAGGAATCATACATAATTTTCTAGGCTTCATCTTGAAAGGAATATTTTCTTTAATAATCTATTTGCTATGTGCAACTCTTACATTAAGAGCCTCATTTCACAATCCATTTTTAATGAAGTAATTAGATTTGCTTGGAATTAAATTCCACAGCCCAATGTAATATCCCCTAAGTAAATACATTGAAGTCAATGACTGAGGTCTCTTGACCACCAGTAGAGTTTTACCAACTTAAAACCATGTACATTGGCTTGACTGGGTTGTGGATCAGACTGCTACTCCTGGTGTAAAACCTAAACAAAGCTTCAAGAAATATTCAGACACTGCTATACTCTTACCATCTTCTGACTTTAGTTACTGATATGCAGGCCCCATATATGAGCAGTTTGGCAGAATTTATGGTAGTATACCCGAGGTTTCCATCAGTAAGGGGAATTACTTTATTACATGGATATATGTGTGGAAGTTGAAAAGTCAATTGGAATACCATCTGAAAGATCAGTACTCAATGCATGAATTGAGCACAGGAAGTACAGTAATCAAACCTGTCATACTTTTCTTATTATAGAACACCCATCTGACATTTGCTGAAACATGAATGAATGATCTTTCATCAAGTTTAACTCAGTGATACAGCATGTGGTAGAACAGCATTTCCCAACCTTTTTGGCCCATGTATCACCTACACAGGCCTCCGGCCAGCTGCATACCACCAGAAGAAAGTGTGGATAACATCATTGGCACTTACTTCCAAGTTTGCGGCCACGCTGGAGCTTGGAAAGGAAAAGAAAAGTAAGGTAAGATGCAGGGGAGGGCGGGAGGGCCATCCCTGGCATTTAGAACCCACGTGCCCAAGCTCTGCCGGCTCGGCAGAGCTCGAGATGCCGCTTTTCGGACTCCGACGCAGCGCCGTGCAGCCAGGATGGCGGCTGCCATCTTGGCCACCGGCAGCCCGCATACCACCAGCCTGTGGTCTGTGTACCACAGGTTGGGAACCTCTGTGGTAGAGCATAGAAGGTCCCAGGTTCAATCCCTAGCATAGCATCTCTGAGTAGGACTGGGAGAGACCCCATCACAAACCCTGGAGACCTGCTCTGCCAATCAGAGTGGACAATACTGAGCTAGATGAACCAAAGGCCTGACTCAGTATAAAGCAGCTTCATGTATGTTCACTGAACAGTAGATTTCTCTGCTGGTACTGATTGGTGATGACTCAGATATTTGCATTTCTTTCCTCTGGCCTCTTCATTGTTAAATTTAAATTAACAATTTTTTAGATTGTTACCAAAACAAACAAAATACGTGTGCAATTAACCTTTCCAGTGATGCAGTACAGCAGAGGGTGAGAAAGGAAATCTCAAAAATGATGAGAGTAACATTATATGCGACTTCCGGCTAGGAGGACATGGCTGGCTGACAACTCCACCGATTGCTCTGTATCGACAGAGTACATCTGATGGACTTAATTACTCTACCCCTGGATTAAAAGGGAGTATGAAGAGATAAACCACATTTCTTTCAATCGCCCCCTTGACACTTCAAGGCAAAGGCTCTGAAGTTTTGGATTCTCGGCGAGAAAGTAGGATTACCAACGAGGCTCGTGCCACAGATGAACCATAAGCCAAGCCACCTCCCACATGCTTTGCTTTACTTAGGCAAGAGGTGTAGAAATGATTTATGAGTTGAAGAAATTACCGAGATAAGAGTTAACGTTAAAAATAATACGTTGCGATAAGGCGAACTGAACATTCGAAAGTGAAAGTTGGAAAAGACGAAGTTAAAGTTTTAAAGTGGAGAGTTTTATCTATTTTTTTCTGTACTTATGGAAGATTAAAACAGTAAGAAGGTTTTTTTAAATAGACTATTCTGACAAGAGAAAATTGTTTGGGATTTTTGTTGTTGACATTCTTGACATTTTTGCTAAAAGAATATGAGCCCTTCCGTGTCAGAATTCATGGATTTTGGCAATTAATCTTTCTGTTTCACGTCGGCGACCGCAGAAGTTTTTTTATTTTACCTCTCTTTTTTTAAGAGAAGAGAGATTGGCACCTGGTGAAAAATTTGCAACATGACTACACAATTGGAGTATTGTTTTAAAAAATGGGAACAGAGATTTGATGCAAAAATGGCAATTTTGCAGGGAAAATTTCAAAACATGAATGCAGAACTGAAACAAGCAGTGAAGGAAAAGGATGAATTGCAAGGAATAAAGGTTACGATGGAAGTACAGGAAGATAAAGAGAAAGACAATGATAAAGAGAAAGATTTAGTGGAAGAGATTGTAGCAGAGGAAGTACCAAGAGTTAAACCAAGACTTGAGATAGAGAAGCAGAGTACTTTACTAAAAAAGGTGCTGACGATTGTCTTTCGGGGGAGGAATATAGAAGACGTGAATGATCCTGTGGAAAAAATTGCAAAGTGGATACAATTCAAAAAACAAGGGACTTTCGGGAAAGATTTAAGGATGAAGAAGAGAAAGAAGAAGAAAAGAAAGAAGAAGAAGGAGGAGGAGGAGGAAGGGGAGGGATGGAAGGGGTAATGGCAAACTGTCAAAATTAAAAAGGGATTATAATTTTTTATTTTTTGTGGGGAATATTACTGGAGTTAATGTTATATAAAAAGAAAAAAATGTTTTATTAAAAAACAAATACGATATGACTTTTTTAAGAAACTTAGATAAAGAGTGATGGAAAAATTTTGATGATGGAAAATTAACAAATTTGAAGATAAAAATGGGGTGACTTAATAAATTTAAAATATTTGAAGTGGAAGTTAAGACTTTTAGATGATAAAGGAAAAGTTAGTTAACCCTTTTGTGAATAAAAGAAAAATGTTTTATTATTTGAAAAGAAATAAGATGCGATTTGTTTTTAAGAATCTTATATAAAAAGGGGATATAGATTTTTTTAAAAAACAGAAAAATTTGGAAGGTTTTATTTTAATACATTTGGAGAAAAATTGGGTGGCTTTATATATTAAAATATTTGAAGCGGGAATTAAGATTTTTAGATGATAAAGGAAAAGTTAGTTAATCTTTTTGTGAATATTTGGATACCACTTATAGATTCTTTAAGAGAGAGAGAGAGAAGGAGTGATGAAGTGTGAATTTAATGAATAGTATATTAGAGATATAGGCTTAGTTAGATATTATAAGTAGAAAATATATAATAGTATACAAGTAGGATTTACTGCTTCACACTTGCTGTAATCTTTCGTAGTATGTTGTATTGTTTTGTTTTATTGTTTTGTTTTGTAGTTTATTAATAAAAATTAAATATATGACCAAAAGAGAGAGAGAGAGAGAGAGAGAGAGAGAGAGAGAGAGAGAGAGAGAGAGAGAGAGAGAGAAACATTATATGCAATATACTAGTGGTTCTCAAACTTTTTAGCACCGGGACCCACTTTTAAAAATGACACTCTATCAAGACTATCATATCATATCTATTATGTTCTTATGTTCTTATGATAGAGATTTATAAAATTCTGCATGGTCTATAGCAGGGGTGGCCAACCTGGCCTTTAGGCCATAGGGCCTCTGTGTTCTTAAGAGTTGTGTAGAAGGCAGAATCTTGGCAGCTGCAATTGCTGATGGAGCTGCTAAAGCAGCTGCACCTGCTGAAATACCCACACCTATACAACCATTAAAGGTCCAGAAGCATTCATGTTGAAAGGTTGGCCACCCCTGGTCTACAGAATGCAGATGGAGAAGTGTTTCTCCCTCAACACTGGGCCTCCAGTTCACACAATGAATCTTATTAGCAACAGATTTACAACAGATACAAGGAATACACAATGCATAATTAATGGAATTTCAGTTCCACAAGATGTGGTGATGACTTCGTAGTCATCTTAAAAGTAGTAAAAGTCATCTTAGGGCGCAATCCAAACCTACTTAGGCCACCGTTGTAACCAGCGGCCCAGCGAAAACGGGAGGCCCCAGAATGGAAAGGGGATTCAAATCCCCTTTGAATTCCCCTTTTGGAGGGGATTTGAATCCCCTTTCCATTCTGGGGCCTCCTGTTTTCGCTGGGCCGCTGGTTACAACAGCGGCCTAAGTAGGTTTGGATTGCGCCCTTAGTAGTCTTAGCTTTAAAATGGTTTTAAAGGGGGATTAAACAAATTAATGGAAGATAGGTCTGTCAATGGTACTATCCTTGATAGCTAATGGAACCTCCATGTTAAGAAAGAAATATAGCTATGAACACCAGATGCTAGAGACAACATGACAGAAGAGGCAGTTACCTACCAGAAAGCCCCCAAACATCTAGCTGGTCACTGTGAAAATGGCCGGGATGCTAGATGGACCCTTCCCTACAGGGTTCTTATGCTTTATCACTACATTTCAATTTCAAAAGCATAAAGTGCAGTATGTACTGGTAATCTTTGATCACAACGTTAGCAGATTATGATTTTTGAAGAAAATAAGTTATCTTTTTAATAGCCTAAAACTTGAGTGACTATAAAGAAATGTTCTGAAAAACTAGGGGGGTTTTAAGTGGATTTCACGGATTACATGCCTGAAAGCATTTCCTCCAGTACAGCTACTACTACAGAGAGCTGTTTCCAGATATAGTTTTGTACCTTGCTGTGTTACTTTTATACTTTGTTCTGAGGTAAGTAACACAGTCAGCCTGTTCTCTTAAGTAAACTTCAAACAGACATGGTGGACTGACTGCTTCTCATGCTGCCCCAGAATGTTATGTCATGGCATGAATAAATTGTGTTCATTATGGCACTTATCATTTTGAAGCAGCTGTAGACTTCACAATATGAAAGCAAGGCAATTAAAAAACTAGTTGTTCTTCAGGGAAGACTAAACACAGAGCTTATAGTAGTTCTCCAGTTCATGATAAAAGTTTCTGCATGGATATCAATTCCACCAAGACACCATTGTGAGAAGAGTCTGTGCGTTGTGTGTTTGCCCCAACCACAGACAGTATCAAGAGGGGCCAGAACTGTATGGCTGAAAGCAGGCTACAACACACAGAGGCTGGCTTCCAAAGACCTATGTTAGATAATTAAAGACTTCGGTGTATCCATTAAAATTTTTATTAACTTTATATCTTTCAATGGCATACCACCACCACTGGCCAGTGCCATATCACAAAGACAGGTTTTGAAACTCCACCCAGTTGTAAAATACATTGTCTATGAGGGAAACAGAAAATTGCTACTTGAGAAACAGAAATTCAAAATTCCTTGAGATATATGAAATTCACATCATTCTTTGGATCCAAATTGTGGAACATGACAAACTGAAACATCAAGTGAAACCAGTTCTTCCCTTTCTCCTCTCACTGGTTCTCTCTTTTTTTCTATCCATCCCAAAATGAGAATGATGGTCAGGTACAAGAAAGTTTGTGGAACAGAGGTGGAGTTGAGAGGGGACGGGGGTGGGTGGCGAGTGCAGCACCAAGACTTCTCCTACAGCTGAGTGGTGATGTCATCAACTGAACATTCAGGTGCTGCCTTAGCTGCAAAGAAGCTTTACCTCAGAAATTTGCCTAGGGCAAATATTACCTTGGGGGGGGGGGTGTTTAGGAAAATGCACCATATCTAATTTGGCCCTCACTATCTGCCCAATAGTATGTCAGTCTACTCCATATATTTTCTCTATTAAATTGCCATTCAATTTTATCCTAGCTTCTTGTTGTGTATAAATCGCTTTAATAATTTTCAAAAAATTTGGGCCCAGTTTCATTCCATCCATCACTTTAAACATAAAAGTCCAGTTCACATTGTCAAAAGCCTTCTGAGCGTCCAAGAACATTAAACCCACTTTTCTTCCTGAATGATTTTCATAATATTCTAAAACATCAATTATAGTTCTTACATTCTTTTTCAAGTGTCTCTTAGGTAGGAAGCCTGTCTGGTCTTCATGAATATATTTCACCAACACCTTTTTTAATCTGGAGGCTAAAATTGAAACATAAATCTTATAGTCAGTATTCAATAGAGATATAGGTCTATAATTCTTAATATCAGATTTATCTGAGTCCGTCTTATGAATTAATGAAATCATAGCTTGTTTCCATGTCGCTGGTATCTCTCCTGTAGATCCTATCTCTTGAGCCAGCATCTGTAATGGTACCTGTATCAACTCAACCAGCAACTTATAAAAATCAGCCGGTAATCCATCCGGTCCCGGAGATTTGCCACTTTTTTGTCTTAATATTGCATCTTTAACTTCATTTAATGTGATATCTTCTTGTAAAAAGTCAGAATCTTGCTTGCTAATTTCAGGTATTTTAACCTTTTTCAAAAATTGATCCTGCCGAGCTGTAGCAATATTTTTCCCTTTATATAGTTCCGAATAAAAGTCTGTTACAATCTTTTTCATACCTTCACTAGATATTATTTCCTTCCCTTTCTTATCTCTCAGACTCAATATCATATATTTTTGAGCTTCTTTCCTCAATTTGTAGGCCAACCATCTCCCTGATTTATTTGCATTTTCAAAAAAATTCTGTTTGGCCCATCTTATTTTCTTCTCCATCTCTTCAGTTTGAGCAATTCTAATTCGGTGTTGTAAGTCATTAATTTTTCCCAATATCTCTTTCACTGAACCTTTAGCTCTTTGGGATCGATCCTCTTCTTTCTGTAAATTTCTTATCAAGTCTTTCATATTCTTTTCTTTCTCCTTTCTCTTTCTTGCCGTAAATTCTATTATGATTCCTCGAATCACAGCTTTAAAGGCGTCCCAAATAGTTATCATCTTCATTCCGGGTTGAATATTGGTTTGGAAATAAGCCAGAACTTCCTCAAAACATTTATCTTTAAAATTTTTGTCTCTCAGAATCGAAGTATTCATCCTCCAGATCATCTTTTTGTCCCTACTATTCAGAGATATCATCAGCGGGCTGTGATCTGCAATTGTCATTGGTAGGATTTCACAATCAAAGTCTAAATTAGTTACACTTGTTTTCCAACACATATCAATACGTGACCAGGAATTATGTCTATGCGAGTAAAATGTAAATTTCTTCTTTTCTGGGTTCTGTGTTCTCCAACAATCAATCAATTGATATTCCTCCACCAACTCCAAAAAAACCTTTGGCAAAAGACCTGTTTTCCTTCTTTTTGCTTTAGAAGACTTCCTATCCAAATCATAATTGATAACCCCATTAAAATCGCCCAAAATCCATAAATCATCAAATTCTCTCTTCTTAATTTCTTGTAACAATATATTATAAAATTCTTCTTGTTTATCATTTGGGGCATACAAATTTACTAATAACATCATTTTCCCATTATAGCGAATCTTCACCATCAGAATTCTTCCATCCTCAGACCTCCACTCCAGATCTGATTCAAATCTTAAATTAACATATATTACCACACCATTTTTCTTTGTAGATTGATGTGCCGCGCAATACATTTTGCCCAATTTTTTCTTTTCCAAATATTTAACATGGTCACTTCTGATGTGTGTCTCCTGCAAACAAATAACATCTGCTTTCAACTTCATTAATTGATGAAAAACATTATTTCTTTTAGAGGGGTCATTCAGCCCGTTGACATTATTACAAAAAATCTTCATGTTCATATTCGCCATCATTTCTTAGTCTTAGATCTGGTACTCTTATCTTTATGTTCCTTGGAACCTGCCAGCCTGTCCAGATATCTCCTCATCGTTGATCTTGGTCTTAGCTCCCTCTGTACCCTTGGTTCTCCTCCTGTTGCACCAAGTTCTTCCTCTGGTAACTGATACTCTGAAACATCTCTTCTCTCTCTAAGTTGGGTCATCTTTTGATCTCTCTTTTCTTTTCTGCGACTTTGTTCTTCTTCCTTCTGTCTTCTTTGTCGATTGGAGTCTGTCCCATTGGAGTCTGATAACATTTCTTCTGGAACTCCCAAATCTCTCCCATTCTTCCTCAAGAAGTTTCTCATTTTTTCCACCGATGTAATCCTGACTTTTTTCTCTTTGTAAACAAAGAAGAGCCCTTGAGGGATCTCCCAGCCAAATCTTATATTGTTCTTCTTCAAAACTGTCACCAAGTCTTCATAAACTCTTCTCTTCATCCTTATTTTAAAAGGAATCTCTTTAAGAAACCTCAAAGTCAAACCTTTCATCACTCTTGGTTTCTCAAGAAATTTTCCCATCAATTTATTCTTTGTAAATTTACTATAAAAAATAACCATGATTTCTCTTGGAACGCCCAAATCTTTAGCTTTCCTAGTATTCATCCTGTAAATACGTTCAATACTGTTCGTAATTTCTGAGACTTCTACCTCTGGGATCTGTAATTCCTTTATCATCCAATCAGTAAAGCGTTGTCGTAAATTTTCTTGATCCTCCTCTGAAAAATTCTGTACTCTAAGCATAAAAGCAGCTCTCTCCATCTCCAATCTTAAAGTTGCAGTTTCCAATTCGTCGCACCACGTCTGGGTTGTTTCCATATCTTTTTCTTGTTGATCTCTTAGTTCATCCAAACCTGTTTGCAAATCATGAGTCACCTCCTGAATTTCTTTAATTTCATCTGTATTTTCTTTAACTTGTTGCTTTACAAGTCCTATCGAAGCATCCAGCTGTTTCATTTGCTGCAATAACTGTTGTGTTTCTTCCGAAGCCTTATTTTGATTATCTTTAACTTCATTTATGCTCATTTGCATGCCTTTCAACAACTCCATCATCTGTTGCATATCTGACTTTTGTACACCCGCAGTTGCTAAATTAGCTAGTAAAGATGTGGCGGCAGGTGATTGTGATGGTTTAGAAACCTTGGGGACCACGGGAGGTGTAGATTTCTTTGAATCTGCCATACTATCTCTTAAAGGCGTAAATCTACCCGTATCTCTCACAAAAACCCCAATCTCACCCTTCAAATAACTGTACAACAATATCAGCAGTTGAAAAAGACAATGCAACAATATAATCAAATTATAACACTAATAAACAAAATAAAAAACTCAATAGTCCTTTTTTCTCTTGTTTTCCCTTTTTTATACAACTCAGTTCCAGATAAAACTTCCCATCTTCAGAGTTCTTAGTTCCAAATCAGTCAGTGGATGAAACTCAGTTCAAAATACAGACAAGAAGGGAAAAAAAAAAATTTATAATCCCAAAAGCGATAGGATCTTGGCAGAACTCCCAGAACGTAGTGGTCTTTCAAGGTCAGTAGGCACAACCCAATAGACAAAACAGACTTGTAATCCAGGGACCCAACAGCAGTAGACAGCAAAAGGCAAGGAATCCTCTTCACAAGAAATCAAAAGTAAAGATCCTTCCGCCAGTAATCCGCTACATCCATAAAGAATCAGTGAGGGGATGTATAAAATCGAAGGGTAATACTCGCCAGCCCGGTAAACTTAATCTCCAACACAGGAACTAGAAACGTCCTGGCCCGAAAGAGACATAGTTCAAGCACAAACACCCCCTACAGCCTCGATATTCCTCGGTCCCGGATAGTAAATTGAAGACACACGCCGCCGTCTCCACAAACAACACAATCTCCGCGCGAGGGGGGGAGAGGTAAGAATCTTCTATCACCCTTCGCTGCTTGAAAAAACCATATAGTTTTCCCCCTTCCGAAGCACTTCACCCACCACAAATCGCCAGCATACACGCCGTCTCCACAAACAAAACAGTCTCCGCGCGAGGAAGGGTGGGGTGAAAATCTTCTATCCCCCTTCGCTGCTCGTAAATGCCATATAGTTTTCCCCCTTCCGAAGTATTTCACTCACCCGCAATCGATCAGCACAGCAGAAATGAGCTTACTCCAGAGTAGGGTTGGGAAACTTTATGAGTCTACTTTCAAGTAAAGTCTTTGCTCCGTCCGGGAGAGAGCGACAACAGCGGGCCTACGCGGACACCAAAAGGTGTCCGCAGCAGAACGGGGATAGAAAAGGGGATACCGAAGGAACACCGGATCGGCGCCCCGATCCAGTCCGATCAGCATGCCCCCCAATCTCTCAGCCACGCTTCTCCTAGCGTGGGTGGTCCCGATCCTTACAGGATCAAAGGAAATCCCCCGTTTTGCGGCGCGGCTCCGGAGCTCATCCCAGAGTCGCGTCTTCGGCTCGCCATCCCAGCCACGCCCCCCAAAGAGAAAATACAAATTGAACAAGGTACAAGACAAGGTTGCCCTCTTTCACCTCTGTTGTTTGTGTTAACAATAGAGGTTTTGAACATTTTAATTAGAAATGATGAGAGAATAAGGGGGCTCAAGATAAAAAATCATCACATCAAGCTACAGGCATATGCAGATGACTTGGTGTTTATATTTGAAGATCCAAAAGAGACCTTACCTATACTTAAAGAAGACTTGTTAGAATATGGTGCTGTAGCAGGTATGATGGTGAATTATCAGAAGACAAAAATATTGCTCAAAAATGTGAATTCAAAAGAAATTGGAGACATCAAGGAATTGGGTTTCCAGATAACGGAGAAGGTTAAATATTTGGGCGTTAATCTGTCAAAAAAAGTGAGTTCTTTGATGCAGGATAATTATATCAAGATATTGGAAGTAATTCAACAGGACTTGGAGAGATGGAAAAATTTACAATTGTCAATAAGTGGAAAGGTTTCAGTAATCAAGATGAATGTTTTACCTAAGTTACTCTTTCTGTTCCAAACAATTCCAATAATTATGAAAAAAACTTTCTTCGTTGATTTAGACAAGATGACAACAAGATTTATTTGGAGTGGCAAGAAACCTCGTGTTCGTTTGAAACTGTTACAAGATCAAAAGAAGAGGGCAGGGATGGCCGTCCCGAACTGGTTGTGTTATTATCAAGCTACAGTTCTGCAATGGGTTCGAGATTGGGTTTTGAAAAGTAAAGAGAACTATGTTACCCTAGAAGCAGAAGGGCTAGAAGTTGGATGGCCTGCCTTTTTGATTTATGATAAAGCTAAACATTATGCGTTTTTTAAAAGACATACCTTAAGGAAATCTTTACTATGGGCATGGGAGCAGGTTAGATATAAGGTTTATGATAAAATACCCGGCTGGGTGAAACCGTTAGAAGTGGCTAACAGACCAGATTGGATAAAAGATTCTCAAAATAGATCATATAAAGAACTGATTGATCCCCAGGGGAAACTATGGGATGAGAATCAATTGAGGATGAAAGGTATCCTGATGGACACTTGGTTTCAAAATCAGATTAGAAGCAGGATACGGGAAGATCAAAAAGTGGGTTTTCACCTGGGTGATACTGACTTTGATAAGGTATTTTTAAATGATGATGACAAATATGTAACTAAAATGTACAATTTTTTGCTGGACTATGAGATGATAGATGAAACAGTTAAAGATGTTATGATACAGTGGTCACAAAATTTGGGACGAGAGATTTATTTTCAAGAGTGGGAACAAGTTTGGAATTCTGGTATTAAAATGGTTAAAGCTGTTGCATATAAAGAGAATCTTTATAAAATGTTTTATAGATGGTATTTAACACCTAAGAAGTTATGTAAGATGTATAAGAATGTCTCGAGTACTTGTTGGAAATGCAACAATTTGGAAGGTTCTTTTTTCCATATGTGGTGGACATGTGAAAAAGCAAGAAAATTTTGGAGGATGGTCCATGCGGCATTGGAAGGGATATTACGACATACGCTGTTGTTCGTACCAGAATTATTTCTTTTGAATATAATGACATCAGTAGTATTTCAAAAAGATAAATATATTATTATACATATAGTTACTGCTGCCAGGTTGTTATATGCTCAGCAGTGGAAAGTTGAGACGATACCAGATATTGATGAGTTAATAATTAAGATTTATGACTTGATAGAGTTAGATATTTTAACGGAAAGATTAAGAGAAGGAGATGTTAAAAAGAAATTAGATTGGTGGCAACCATTTTATGATTGGTTGAAAAGATAAAATAAAATATTAGATTATTAGTAGATGTAAGGAGGTAAAAGATAGTGGGGTTGGAATATGTATGAAGCTAATTTTATTTAGCATAACTGAAGAGTGTGAATAGTCATTTTAATGTAGTTCGACGTCCGTTAGTTATTTTTTCCATTTGTTTCATGTTGGTTACCCTTGTTGCCCTA
The DNA here is from genome assembly GCA_026170595.1 of Plestiodon gilberti rubricaudatus. Classification (NCBI taxonomy): domain Eukaryota; kingdom Metazoa; phylum Chordata; class Lepidosauria; order Squamata; family Scincidae; genus Plestiodon; species Plestiodon gilberti. The sequence continues at coordinate 96,494,915 of JANXHW010000001.1, forward strand.
TGATTTCCCTTACCCTATTATCCCTGTAGTTTTTGTGTTAATAAATAAAAAAATTATCAAAAAAAAAAAGTCTACTCCATATATAAGGTATAACTAAATACCTAACATGACCTAATCGTGCTGGATTCATTTGTCAGGGAAACTGGAAGAAGCTGGAATGGTTGCCTACTGTGTCTAGTGATCTGTGTAGTAATCTGCTCATATGAACAACTACATGAAGAAGTTCACATGACACAGTTCTTTGTGCAATTAGAAGCTATCTTACAAGCCTAACTGTGTCAGAGAATAAATACAAGGTAGAGAGATCACGCAATAAGGGGGAAATGCTCACCAGCCTTCATTCTCTACTGGTAGGCTTCTCAGAACGGTCTCTGGCACTGTTCTCTTACACTGTAACCTTTAGAACATGAGTGCCCTGCCAAAATGCATTCTAGAAAAGGCTATGAAGGCTGGTAGCTTCCCAGAAGGATGTGGCCAGCCACATTCTGTTACCTTCCCGCTGCAGCGGTATCTATCTACTTGCAATTTCTTGCTTTCGAACTGCTAGGTTGGCAGGAACTGGGAAAGGAGACGGGAGCTCACTCTGTCACCATACATACTGCCAATAGCAAACATCTATCTATTTCAGTTATAAAACTATTCCAAGACAAAGGACAAATTATTCAGACTTATGCAAGTGATAGAAATAATTGTATACACCATTCAGAAACAGCCTGTAACATATTCTGCGGCATCATGTCTGAACTGATTTCATTAAAAATAAATACCTAGGCTTAGTGCTTTTCTAAAAGAGTAATTATGTTACTGATTCAAGAACCCACTCAACTGATTCTGTCCATTGCAGCAAAAGCAACAGACTTGTGGCACCTTAAAGAAGAGAACTGCAAACCTTGGGAGGAATACTTACTTGAGAGTAAGCCGGCCTCACTGAATTCAGTGGAACTTATTTGCAAGTAACAATCCCCTTCATGGATCATTGCCTTGTCGTGGCGAAGGGGCTTGTGTAACTCAATGAAGCCATGAGCTATGCCGTGCAGGGACACCCAAGACCAGGGCCACCCAAGGTCATAGCGGAGAGTTCTGACTAAAAGTGATCCACTGGAGAAGGAAATGGCAACCCACTCCAGTAACCTTGCCAAGAAAATCCCATGAACAGTACCAAAAGGCTAAAAGATATGACGCCGGAAGATGAGCCCCTCAGGTCGGAAGGTGTCCAATATGCTACTGAGGAAGAGCGGAGGACAATTCCAAATAGACCCAGAAAGGATGAAGTGGTTGGGCCAAGGCCAATAGGACGTTCAGTTGTGGATGTGTCTGAGGATGAAAGGAAAATCCAATGCTGCAAAGAGCAATACTGCTTAGGAACATGGAATGTGAGGTCTATGAATCAAGGCATGCTGGATATGGTCAAAAATGAGATGATAAGATTGAACATTGACATCTTGGGAATCAGCGAACTAAGATGAACGGGAATGGGAGAATTTAATTCAGGTGACCATCATATCTACTACTGTGGGCATGAATCCCTTAGAAGAAATGGAGTAGCCCTCATAGTCAATAAAAGAGTAGGAAAGGCAGTACTGGGGTGCAGCCTCAAAAACGACAGAATGATTTCAGTTCGAATCCAAGGCAAACCATTCAACATCACAGTAATCCAAGTGTATGCCCCAACCACTGATGCCAAAGAAGATGAAGTTGACCAGTTCTAGGAAGACCTACAACACCTTCTAGAACTAGCACCCAAAAAAGATGTCCTTTACATCATAGGAGACTAGAATGCTAAAGTAGGAAATCAAGAAATAAACGGAACAACAGGCAAGTTTGGCCTTGGAGCGCCAAATGAAGCAGGGCAAAGGCTAATGGAGTTCTGTCAAGAGAACACGCTGGTCATAGCAAACACTCTTTTCCAACAACACAAGAGGCGACTCTACACATGGACATAAGATGGTCAATACCAGATAGCTTATGTGCTTTGCAGCCAAAGATGGAGAAGCAATGGCGTTGCTCCCATCAAGCGACGGGAGCGGGCCGATACGGGGTGACGCGCGCAAGGGGTGACGCGCGCACGCGCGTGACGTGTCACCTCTTGCACGCGTCGCCCCCGAAGACGTCCCCGGAGCCGGCTCCCGGCCTCTTCTGAGGCGGGGAGCTGGCTCCAGAGACGTCTTCACCGGCCGACGCGCCAGGGCCTTCTGAGGATTCGGCGCAGCCATAGGCGCAGCCCTTTTCCCTCAGGAATGGTCTGCACATGCGCTAAAAAACGTTATAAATAACGTTCACACAGCGGGCCTTCCTCAGAAGGCCCCGGACAGCTGGCCGGGGAAGACGTCCCTGAGCCGGCTGCAAAAATTAAGGGGGCGCCGGGGCCAGTGGCCCGTTGGGCTCCCGGAGCGGCACCTCATCAGGTTGCCCCCCCAAATCGATACACGGCCTATGGCTGCGCCGAAGATTTGTAAGAGGGGGGGTATACTGGGAGGCGTCACTAGGGTGACGCGTGTGCCACGCTATGGGGCGACGCGCGCCCTAGTGACGCCACTGTGGAGAAGCTCTATACAGTCAGTAAAAACAAGACCTGGAGCTGACTGTGGCTCAGATCATGAGCTTCTTATTGCAAAATTCAGGCTTGAACTGAAGAATGTAGGGAACACCACTAGACCAGTCAGATATGACCTAAATCATATCCCTTATGAGTATACAGTAGAGGTGAACAATAGATTTAGGGCATTAGATCTGGTAGACAGAGTGCCTGAAGAACTATGGACAGAGGTTCGTAACATTGTACAGGAGGCAGCAACTAAAACCATCCCAAAGAAAAATAAATGCAAGAAAGCAAAGTGGCTGTCAGATGAGGCTTTACAAATAGCTGTGGAAAGAAGGAATGCGAAAAGCAAGGGTGAAAGGGAAAGATATAACCAACTGAATGCAGGTTTCCAGAGAATAGCAAGGAGAGATAAGAAGGCCTTCTTAAATGAACAATGCAAAGAAATTGAGGAAAACAACAGAATGGGGAGGACTAGAGATCTCTTCAAGAAAATTGGAGATATCAAGGGAATGTTTTGTGCAAAGATGGGCATGATAAAGGACAAAAAAGGCAGGGACCTGACAGAAGCAGAAGATAAGAAGAGATGGCAAGAATACACAGAAGAACGATACAAGAAAGATCTTACTGTTCCTGATGACCACGCTGGTGTGGTCACTGACCCAGAGCCGGACATCCCCTAGAGAGTGAAGTCAAGTGGGCCTTAGGTAGCATTACTAACAACAAAGCTAGCGGAGATTATATTATCCCAGCTGAGCTACTTAAAATCCTAAATGATGATGCTGTTAAAGTGCTGCACTCAATATGCCAACAAATTTGGAAAACTCAGCAGTGGCCAAAGGATTGGAAAAGGTCAGTTTACGTTCCAATTCCAAAGAAGGGCAGTGTCAAAGAGTGTTCAAACTATCGCACAATTGCACTCATTTCACATGCTAGCAAGGTTATGCTCAAAATCCTACAAGCTAGGCTTCAGCAGTACGTGGACCAAGAACTACCGGAAGTACAAGCTGGGTTTAAAAGAAGCAGAGGAACTAGAGATCAAATTGCCAACATGCGCTGGATCATGGAGAAAGCACGAGAGTTCCAAAAAAACACCTACTTCTGCTTCATTGACTACGCAAAAGCCTTTGATTGTGTGGATCACAACAAACTGTGGCAAATTCTTAAAGAGATGGGGGTAGCAGACCACCTTACCTGTCTCCTGAGAAACCTGTATGCGGGTCAAGAAGCAACAGTTCGAACCAGCCATGGAACAACCGATTGGTTCAAAATTGGGAAGGGAGTACGGCAAGCCTGTATATTGTCACCCTGCTTATTTAACTTATATGCAGAGTACATTATGAGAAATGCAGGGCTGAATGAATCGCAAGCAGGAATCAAGATTGCCGGGAGAAATATCAACAACCTCAGATATGCAGACGATACCACCCTAATGGCAGAAAGTGAAGAAGAACTAAAGAGCCTCTTGATGAGGGTGAAAGAGGAGAGTGCAAAAGTTGGCTTGAAACTCAACATTAATAAAACTAAGATCATGGCATCGGGTCCCCTCAATTCCTGGCAAATAGAAGGGGCAGAAATGGAAGCAGTAACAGATTTTACTTTTTTGGGTTCCAAGATCACTGCAGACGGAGACAGCAGCCATGAAATTAAAAGACGCTTACTCCTTGGAAGGAAAGCTATGGCAAACTTAGACAGCATAATAAAAAGCAGAGATATCACCATGCCAACAAAAGTTCGTATAGTCAGGGCGATGGTGTTCCCAGTAGCAATGTATGGTTGCGAGAGTTGGATCATAAGGAAGGCTGAGCGCCGAAGAATAGATGCTTTCGAACTGTGGTGCTGGAGAAGACTCCTGAGAGTCCCTTGGACTGCTAGGAGTTCAAATCAGTCAATCCTAAATGAAATCAACCCTGACTGTTCCCTGGAAGGACAGGTACTGAGGCTGAAGCTCAAATATTTTGGCCACCTAATGCGAAGAGAGGACTCTCTGGAGAAGACTCTGATGCTGGGAAAGATTGAAGGCAAAAGGAGAAGGGGGAAGGCAAAGGATGAAATGGTTAGATAGCATCACCGATGCAACAAACATGAAAATGCACAAACTCAGGAAGATAGTGGAGGACAGGAAGGCCTGGCGGGATATGGTTCATGGGATCATGAAGGGTCGGACACGACTTAACGACTGAACAACAATTCTTGCTTTAATTTGTGGTTCACTTGATTCTCAACCTGTGGTATGGGTACCCCTAGGGGTACGTGGACCTCTTGCTGGGGATACGCTAAGCCCTGCCCCTTATCTGACCCATTAGCAGCTAATTGTTAATTAACATGGATTTTAAATTTTAATTATTTTCGGAGAATTATTTTTAAAAATAATTTTTATTTTTGAAATTAAAAATTTTAATTATTGTCTCTCTCATTTTTGTTTTGGGCTTATTTTTGTACTTTGGAAAATGTACTTTGGTGGGGTGGGGGAGGGAGGAGCTGATTTTGGGAAGTTTGATTTGGAGAAAAAAGAGATCCTTCCATCTCTCTCTCTCTCTCTCTCTCTCTCTCTCTCTCTCTCTCTCTCTCTCACACACACACACACACACACACACACACACACACACACAGAGAGTTAAATAAGACATTTTTTCACATTTAAAATTGTGCTTAATTGTGCTTAAAAATCATTTTATTTAATGATTAATTACCTAATTAATTAATTGATTAATCCAATTAATTAGCGGGGGTACTTCAAAAAATTGGACCGCGATAGGGGGTACCCGGGCCTCCAAAGGTTGAGAACCCCTGGTTTATTTGATTATTGTGTCTTATTTAAATTTTTATTGTATTTTCTTGATATTGATGACTGTTAGCTACCTCGGGCACCTTGCAACAAAGGGGGAAAGTAAGTTATAAATATTTTAAAATCAATCAATAGATTAGTCTTTAAATTGTTTAAGTCACCGAAGATTCTTTGCTGTTTGTACTCTTGGGGCCCAATCCTATTCTCCCCCCCCCCCGATGCAGTAGTGCCGAAATGGCTACCGCTGCATACTGGGGGGTGCAGTTGCGGAGGTCTCCCCTGGGTAAGGGAATATCTGTTCCCTTACTTGGGGGTGAGCCTCTGTGGCATGGGGGTGTCTACTTGGATCTGCACCAGCAAAATTGTTGGCTATTTGGATCTGAGCCATGGGATTGGGCCCAGGAAGGGGATTAGGATTTGGCAGCTGCTGCAGAACCTGCCCCCGTCACAGGCCCAATCCACCCATCCCCTGCCCTGCATCCCTGTTCCTCCCTCCCCTGCCTCCATCGCTGCCTCGTTGCACCCGCCTCTGCCCCCTGCAGCCATCCCATCTTCAAAAATGGATTTCATGGGCTCTCTTCATATCTCTTCAGAGAGAGAGAGAGAGAGAGAGAGAGAGAGAGAGAGAGAGAGAGAGAGAGAGAGAGAGAGAGAGACTTATTCACCATAACATTACTTCAGAATTCATTTCAAGGAGGGAAAAATCTTTATGAATCCATGTTACCTTTAATATTAGGGAAAAATATTATTATTATTATTATTATTATTATTATTATTATTATTATATTATTATTATTATCCAGCCCTGCTGGATCAGGCCAAAGGCCCATCTAGTCCAGCTTCCTGTATCACATAGTGGCCCCACCAGATGCCTCAGGGAGCACACAAGACAACAAGATAACCTGTGTCCAGTCGCCACTCCCCTGCACCTGGCACAGAGAAAACCTACTTCTAAAACCAGGAGGTTGCTTATGTTAGAGCTAAAATAAAAAGTCAAGTGTAAAGACAACATATTCTGCTTCCATCCTAGATGTGTATATAGACCTCATCATCAGTTGTCAGTGAATCTGGCATGTGACCATAGCCAATTGTTTTACTTTTTAGTTACATACTGGTCTGCTTTCAAAAGAGTAAGCTCCAGCCTATAGATAAGGCAGCAGGGAATATCTAAAAACAGTGACTCATGCAGTTAGCAAGAAGTAGTTATGCTTTTAGCTATGACAGCTTTTCCTAGAATAAACTAACTCCCAGCTGTTATGTTCACAAAAACATTTCTGACCTTAAACAAAATCATATTTCCATGAAATTGTAAACTGTGGTTGAAATTAATAAAGACCTTAGTAAGGGTGGGGCCCAAGCTACAAGTTACAGGGAGTCAGTTGTGTGTACAGTATGCCACCAACTCATGTCTCCTCTATGAATTTCACTGGTAGTGTGTAGTTACCAAAAAGAATGATGTGATGACATTAGGGCTATAGTCTCCAAACATACAGACTCTTAACTAGCAGAAATCCTGCAAAATTGGGGGTCCCCCTGGCACAGAGAGCCTACTTACATACAGTTGTATGAGAGTAGCCCCTTGCCAACAATGTTCTGCTCAATGCACAAACATCACGGGGTGGGCCAGAAGGCACATGAACAGGGAGTGGCAGGGCCAGCAGGAACAGTCGTGCTTCCCCTTCCATACACTGAAGAAACATACTGTATGGGGAAGGTTGTTTGAACAGCCCTACCATTATAGTATTTCCCCAGGCCAGCAGTATGGATCAATGAAGCAGTGTGGAAATATATAATGTGAAAGTGTTGTGGTCCCCATGGGCCCAGGGCCATCCCACAGGGCGAACTCTATGGCATAGGGGTGTGAGATGCTCATGGGGCCTGCAGCGGTCTCTCCGCTGAGGGGGAAAGATCAAGCTTACTTACCCATGCTTCACAATATATTCTTGATTATTTCCATCTGGTAACAACTCTTGGTCCCCTGTGGATACTTCTCCCAATGTCTTGGTCCCCTGTGGATACTTCTCCCAAGGGCATGGTGCTCGGATGATATTTCTCACTGAACTCTTCATGGCTCTGCCTTTACACAGAACACCGGCATCCCATGTCAAGCCTCCAGGATGCTACATAATCGCCTCAAGGCCAGTGCCAGCATCCACCCTCTATCCCCAGCCCAGCCCCAGCTGCAGTTGAATGACCTGGGCCTTCAGCAGGGGGACCAAGATGCAGTCGGACAGGTCTTCTCAATAATGGTTTCCCACAGGAGAGGAATCAGGTTCTGGGAACCTTCAGTGGATACAGGGGTTTCCCTGTAATAGGTGGGTATCTCTCAGCTAACCACCTCCCACTAGGCTGTGTTTAAATCCTCTCCTGCCACCTCCTTGGCCCATTTGATCTCAATTGGCTCAAGTGTGCCTGCTTAAGTGGGGAGCTGATCCCTCAGCCCCTGGGCTGCTTGCTGGCAGGATCGGGGTCAGCCCTAGCAAATCTGAGGTGGGGTTGGGTTGCCCCAGATGGACTAGTCACCACCTTGGGGGACAGGGCAGGGGGCTGCATCAGCTGGCCCCTCACAGAGGAGAAGGTGGGATAGCAATACATTAAATAAACATGACACCACATCACACATTGTTTTAATTACTGGGGATGTACATGGGGAGACATAGGTTCATGGTTTCCTCACATCTTCCTGTAACAAGTAATTTGTGCATAAGGTGAATTCCTCAAATAGTGGGAATTTCACTATTTGGTGAAATACACTATAATACTAGTATTAATTAGCTTCTCAAATCCAGTTCAAGACCACTTTGGAACATACTCTTGCTTTATTCCATATGATAAACATGCTTTTTCTTCTGTCACACTTTAACAGGCACAGTGTTTTTTCCCCCAAGGTTGTTGTAGCACTTCAGGAAGAAGTGGCTAAAATCCCAAACCACCTGAAGTACAATCAGCAGTTTTCTGACACTGTGTATGTCTTTGTCGATGCAATCCTCCCTAACTGTGTGCCTGCAGAACGCCGGGTGCCATAAAGTTTTTTCCACCCGGGGAGCAAGGGCTGCCGGCGCGGAGGCTGGCAGCCCTTTCTCCACCTCCGGACTGACCCTGCAGTTGCCGGAGCAGGTGAGATTTGCACCGGCTGGTGCAGGGGCGGTGGGAGGGCAGACTGCCCAGCAAGGGAGGGTGACCATTGGCCGGGGCAGGAGGGGGCAGGAATATTGACAACAAGCTCTGCCGATATCCCCAGCCCTTTCCCGGCCTGGGTCGCCCTTATCCCACTGCCTCGGATGTACATTGGCTCGAGAGCCAACGTACATCCGAGGAGGCCCATTGGGGCCAGGCAGCCCTATACTGGGGGAAGGGGACAAACATCCCCTTCTCCTGAGGAGTCCCCGTGCCATGCCGGAGCAGCCCAGGAAGGGCTCAAGATCCTGCGGCCGGCCCATGGATCCTTACGCAGGATCGGGCTGCCCGTGACTACTATAAGGCACCTTACTACACAGTGTTCATAACATGACATCCTGACACATGATTCATAAGAACATAAGATGAGCCCTGCTGGATCAGGCCAAAGGCCCATCTAGTTCAGCTTCCTGTATCACACAGTGGCCCCACCAGATGTCTCAGGGAGCACACAGCCAACAAGATAACCTGTTTCCTGCTGCCACTCCCCTGCACCTGGCACAGAAAAACCTACTTTTAAAGGCCAGGAGGTTGCTTATGGCTTGTAACCTGTGATGGTCTTTTCCTCCATGAATCTGTCCAAACCCCTTTTAAAGGCATCTAGGTCAGGTGCCATCACCACATCCTGTGGCAAGGAGTTCCGCAGATGAATTACACGCTGGGTAAAGAAATGTTTTCTTTTGTCCTAACTCTCCCTCCACTCAATTTTAGTGCATGTCCCCTGGTTCTGGCGTTGTACGAGAGGGAGAAGAATTTCCCTCTGTCCACTCTCTCCATCCCATGCATAATTTTATACGTCTCAATCATGTCCCCCCTCAGGCACCTTTTTTCTAGACTGAAAAGCCCCAGACGCTGTAGCCTTTCCTCATAAGGGAGGTGCTCCAGCTCACGAATCATTCTGGTCGCTCTTTTCTGCACCTTTTCCAATTCAACTACCGGTATATCCTTTTTGAGGTGTGGTGACCCGAACTGGACACAATTCTCCAGATGTGGCCTTACCATCGATTTGTACAAAGGCAGAATGATATTGGCCGTTTTATTCTCAATCCCTTTTTTAATGATCCCGAGCATGGAATTGGCCTTCTTCACAGCCGCCGCACATTGGTTCGACACTTTCATCGACCTGTCCACCAGCACCCCAAGATCTCTCTCTTGATCTCTCTCTTGATTCCTCTGTGAGGGTTCAAGTCTGAAGATGGGCAGAATTTCCTCAGCCTTCATCTTCATGCATCATGAACCAAAAGTGTTCTGAATGAGCTGAAGGACAGCCACAGTAGTATTCTCTGCTCCATGGAATTAATATAGATTCTGATGCATTTAGCACTGAAGGGCACACTTAGAGCTACTTCACGTATTGTATTTTTCCCTACCTACTTATGTGTACAAAAGTGTAAAAGGGGAAAAAAAAAAAAACATGCCTACCGGTGTATACAGTAGTCCTCACAGTGAGTCTACATGGGGGTAGCAAAAAAAATTCAAAAGCAACATTCTTTAGTGTAATACCTTCACTAGATCGCCTAAAAAAGTAGTGAGCATGCTTTTGAGTTCATCAGAATTCTTTTTCAGGCTAGAGATGGAAAGCAAAACAAAAACATAAGACAAGGTGGGAGAGTTAAAGGATGTTGGACAGTAGCAGTCTTAAAATGGAAATGAAGAGGTACACTTCAGACTTGCTACATATTCCTGTTTATGTTGTGTTCAGTGGGACTTAATCCTACATAAGTGTGCATAGGACCGCACCTAAATTAGGTTAGTCTGTGGCTGATGCAAAAAGATCTCAGCAAGGTATCCCTGGGTGAAAGAAGAACAATGGCTGCTTTTCCAAGCCAGATGGAAAATATAAAAAACTCAGACGGAGCACACACATTCTGACTAGAGTTAATATTACTCTGTATTTAGAAAAAAAACTCACAATTTATCTTACTTTTTTCCCCGCTGCAAATAACAGGTATTAAAATATAGAGTCATAAAGTGTTTACGGTAACTTGTGAATACAGTATATTGCAAAGGCATGATGAATGACAAAGATTTGCATAAGCAGTTTTATACATGAGGGATCTTGCAATTTTCTCTTCTACATAAATTCAGGCCTCCTGGTGGCACCAAACTGATGCCCCAAACCCACCATCAGTAATGTGCTATTTCAACAGTAATGGTTGAGCATTAAGTAGCAGGGAATTCTGTCAAGCACTCTCTAATGACAGTGTGCCTCTTACATCGTTTATAGGATTAAAAAGTCCAGTGCTCTGTCAAATGATGGAGAAGGGATATACTAGTAATGATCTGTGTGCTTGCTGAAACTGACAGCTTAATCAGTAACCATTGCCATTTGAAGGGGCACTGAAATTCGTGACAATTCATTTTGTGACATGATGAGCAATACGTTTTCAATGGGAAAGAGGAAGGGATTTTTTTAAACCTTTGCGCTAGGGTGACAGGAACAGGAGGCCCCAAGGCCAAATCTTTTCAGTTCTTTGAGTTATGCCAACTACCTTCCCCCACCCCGCTGCCAATGCACAGGTAAAAGTGAATATGAAATGTACACTAGTTATAGCAAGAAGATTTGCACAAGATCTAGGATTAATTGGCTCAAGTGCATTGTTTTTGGGAGTTCCAATAAGTTGTGCTTATTTCTTGTAAGCAATACATGATATAGATTGTGTATTGGGAGACATGATTAACCCCTTTTAGCTGACCTATGGAAATGAATAAAATGTAGCTTTAAATCTGACAACCTTCAGAACAAAATACTGTACAAATTCTAACTGGAATGATAGTGGAGGTCAACATAGTTTCCTCACTACTTCTGCTAAACTTTTGATAAAGCCATAGGATTCATCTTTCATATTTTGTTCTTGAATTCCATCCAGAGCATAGCATAAGCTGACCTGATGACAGGATATGCAATGATCTCAGTTTTGATCATAAAAAGGTAAAGGTATCCCCTGACAATTAAGTCCAGTCGTGTCCGACTCTAGGGTGTGGTGCTCATCTCCATTTCAAAGCCGAAGAGCCAGCGTTGTCCGAAGATGCCTCCATGGTCATGTGGCCGGCATGACTCTCCTTGCCGCAGCGCGTAGCATGCAGCTGGAACACGGAGCGCTGTTTACCTTCCCGCAAGCGGTACCTATTTATTTATCTACTCGCATTGACATGCTTTGGAACTGCTAGGTTGGCAGGAGCTGGCCAAGCAACGAGTGCTCACCCCGTCTCGGGGATCGAACTGCCGACCTTTCGATCGACAGCTTATGGTTCAGCGGTTTAACCCGCTGCACCACCCGCTGGCCTCAGTTTTGATCATAAACCTACTGAAAATTGGCTACGCTGAGAGCTTTAGTTAAGGATGGATTTATGACTGAACAAAACCATGGAACTTATCACCAGTTCTCTGTCACAGAGAGCAGTTCTTCCCTGTCAGGGTGAGCAAGCTGTAATACCGTATTGGTCTGAGTATAAGACTCACTTTTTTCTCCTAATTTAAGTTTTTAAACTAGGGGTGCGTCTTATAATCAGGCTGTTGCAATTTAATGCCAGTGATTTAATTAATTTTTTTAATAGCACCAAACTTTAAGGGTGTGTCTTATAATCAGGTGTGTCTTATACTCGGGACAATACGGTACTTGGGGCAAGAGGATTAGATTCATTTGCTTATGTTATCTATTTGTTGCCTGTGCTATCGTAAGCATTCCATTTGCCAGAATTCTAGTTAAGCTTTTAAAACAAATTGCTCTTTACCACCCGCCCTAAATTCAACATGGACTACTAGACAACATGGACATGGACAACATTTGTTTATTCAACTGACTTTGCTAAAGAGATGTCACTGGATAATCAGAAGTAGAATAGCAGCCCATATTAACTGCCAACATATTCAAGACCAACCCTGGAGTGCAATGCATTTTGTGATTCTACTCAGCATCAGCTAGGAGTGGACTTTCAGTCTCATTCTGATAAAATACTCTCTGTGACTGTTTCTGAACCTAATAGTAACTGAACCAGAGAAGGATTACAAAGGTCAGTGTGGAACATTTTTCACTATGTTTTACAATATCCAATAAGAGAACCTTTCCACATGCTTTTCTCTTGCCAAATGCCCTCGTTATATAATTTTATTCAAAACAGTGGGATTGCCTGAAGAACTAATTTGACACTGTGTTCAAAAAATGACGAATGAGACTGTGCTGAAATCAAGCCACAAGCCATATTCAAAATGACATGTATTGGACGCATTTTGTGATGGATCAATAGATAAAAGGCCCTGGAACGTCGTAGTCCTACACCTGTTGCCAATGTATCTCTATGGTGTTTTGAGATGGTGCACAAAGTTTCAGGTAAGACAGAGCAAAGCAGCGCAAAGCAGGCTGTGCAGAGTACTGTACAGACCTGTTACCTGAATCCCTGATACTACTCAGAAAGCAAGTTCAGAAAATATCCCACCTCCCTCAATCCACCCAGAGGTGCTTATAGACAAGCAGAAGATGCCTCTGCACAGTTTTTGAGAAGATCCCCCTCACACACAACTCTCCATGTCATGGCCCATAGGATTCCTGACAACCCCCTGCCCCCAGTAGCAACTTTGGGGGCGGCTCAGGAAGCTGCCCTACAGAGGAAGGGGTGGGGAAGATAGCTGGCACAAGTGCCTTTGCACTTGCACTACTGTACTTAGGATCAGTGGTGTAACTAGAGTGGAGCGGAGGCAAGTAGTTCTGCAAGACTCCGTTACACCGGAGTCAACGGCCCCTCCCCTTTGCTGTTGAAGCCATTCCGGCAGCGACAGGGGAGTGTCCTGCATGTTGCTGTTGCTGCCAGAATGGCTCCAACAGCAAGGGGGAGGGGCCGCTGACTCCGGTGTAACGGAGTCTTGCAGAACTACTTGCCTCCGCTCCACTCTAGTTACACCACTGCTTAGGATACAACCTAATGTGTAGGATGTGATTTTTTTTCTTCTTCTTTAGCATGGAGGACCATTCAATTACGTGAGCTTCCATCCTGCAGCCTGAAATGGTGAAACCCAGACACAGCTTTACTGTCTCACCAAGAGAGACCTAAATATGCATGTGCAAAGTACAAGTACCTGACTGAGCACTGGGTGTTACTGGACTTTCAGAATGCGAGAAAAAAAAAAAGAAGTATTTTAACTCAGGATTCTTCTTGCATTTTCCTTCAGTTCTAGACCTGTAGTGCTCTCCGATTATCTATCTCACTTTTTTTCCCCCAGAGTGACTAGCTCTTTCAGCAGTAGGCAAATCTTAATTTTTTTTATTAATATCTATGACACTGTTGATGCTATACAGTTCACAAAAAGTGACAAATATTAAGCTGAGTAGGCTTGCAAGCTAAATATTGATAGAACAAAGATGTGTTTCAAAGATGGGGGATGCCAAAAACAGCAAACAGCACAGAAGAGGTGAATGAATTTGTTTTCTTTAATCAAGCCTCATTATCTGTGATAGGCGATCAGTGCAGAAAGAACTATACATTTTCTATGAGTGGAACTATACATTATAAGGAGCACAGGTTTGTTGCTGTGAACAGCAGCCCTGCGTTGAGTTCTTCCCCTCCATATGTTTAGTACAATGTACCACATCCTAAGCCAGCGGGTGGTGCAGCGGGTTAAACCGCTGAACCATAAGCTGTCGATTGAAAGGTCGGCAGTTCGATTCCCGCAACGGGGTGAGCGCTCGTTGCTTGGCCAGCTCCTGCCAACCTAGCAGTTCCAAAGCATGTCAATGCGAGTAGATAAATAGGTACCGCTTGCGGGAAGGTAAACAGCACTCCGTGTTCCAGCTGCATGCTACGCGCTGCGGCAAGGAGAGTCATGCCGGCCACATGACCACGGAGGCGTCTTCGGACAATGCTGGCTCTTCGGCTTTGAAATGGGGATGAGCACCACACCCTAAAGTCGGACACGACTGGACTTAATTGTCAGGGGATACCTTTCCCTTTCCCTTACCACATCCTAATATCATTGCACTGTGCATTTCCCTGCCTCCTATCGTTGACCAGAACTGTTGGGACAGGGAGACACACAGGGTGATGAAGATGTCAAAAGGCACACTAGTAAATTGTACTTAGATACAAAGAGGAAAGAGGGATCACCAGTTCTCAGCTGCAGCCCTGTACATCCTGTGGCATGTTTTTCTATCCTGAGCAAAGAAAATAAAATCCTGGCAATGTATTTCCAGGTTTTCCGATTACATCTTTATAAACAGGTTTCCATAGTAACAGACAATGCAATACTAAATGCAACAATTGTATCAGTTTACTTCTACATGAGTTTCCTTCTGTATACCCAAGATTGTATCGTTGTGTTCCATATTCATTTATTCCAAAACAATTACCATCTGCAGTTCTTCCATACTCACAATTAGAGCTGTAGCTTAGAGTAACAATCCTATGCATGTTTACTCAGAAGTCCCACTGACCAATATGGGATTTACTCCCCAGTAAGTGTTTTAAGATTGCATTCTAGCAGTCCATTCTTGCAATCCACAGCCATAAATCCCACCACAAAAGCTGCACCATCATTGTGCACTTCAGAATCACCAGTGCAAACACCTGAAAGCCCTGTGCACGCACCAGCCACTCTGGACGCCCCTCCAGAGCAAGTAAGATGTCAGTGGGGGCAGGTCATGGGCAATTTGGGGGAGGAGTGCAGTGAGGAGCTGACTGAATCTGGGTCGGTCAGGGCTGGTTTGGGGGAGGACTTTGGTGGCAGCAGTGCTCACCAAGATCTTATCCCCCCCCTTCCCAGCCCAGACTCATTCCCAGAAGTATCTTCAGACTTACATTTTATGTTAAATTTTTGGAATAATTGGCTGATGGACTTTGATAGATTGCCTATACACTTGTCAGTTAAATGTACAAAACTGTTTACCTTTTCAATTTGTCACATTGTACTGTCTGGTAGCAAAAATGCAGTATACAGACAAGGTGTCAAGCCAATTTACCAAAAGCTGTATAATAAATTGTTTCTTCGGTAGAGATAATTTAGATTTGCGGGGATAGCAGTTGGGCCTGCTCTCATTTTACTGAAAATTTTATGTTGCAGAAACACATATTGGCATGGCAATGAGAGGCTGAAACTAACAAATGAACATAAGCATTTGTTTCAGTTCTGCTAACTCTGTATTTGTCTAACCAGCAGCTAGTTGGATTTTTGGCATCTGCAGGAGACTCAGAGAAATGAAGGCAGGCAATCATCTTTGCATCAATTTGTTATTTGCTACAAAATATATAACTTGTAGTTATGAAGATAATTTTCTATTTCACATCCAACTCCGGGACAAACAAGTTCATCTTATACAGAGATGACCATGTTTATTTTTATGATTTTTTACATCTCAGTCTACAGCCTTTGCCTTTAGATATTTATTAGATAAACAGCCCGATCCTATCGGGCTCTACCACCACTAGAACTAGTATTCTAGCGGCGGTTGATGCTTTACACTGTACAGCATCATGAAAGGTACAGAAGAGAAGAACCGTGTGCTCCTGGGCCCCTGCCACAGCCAGTGGGGGGATCCCGCATGTGGCTGTGGCAAAGAGGAGCCCCACCAACAGCAGTAAGTGAGCGGGTCATGGGGTGGAAGGATTGGGGCTGATCAGGGGGAAGACCCAGGGGCGTCACTAGACGCGCGTCTCCCTAGTGCGGGGACGCGCGTCACCCCCCCTAGGGGCGCGACATTCTAGGCGCGGGGGGAGGGGGCCACCCGGCTCCCCCCCCCGCATCGCGTCGCCCCCTCCGGACGCTCTGAGGCCGGCCCGGGAGCCGGCCTCGGAGCATCCGAACCCGTCGGCGCTCCAGGGCCTTCTGAAAGAAGGCCCAGGCAGCGCGTCAATCCGGGTATTTTCCGGATTTTCGCGCATGCGCAGACCCGTTTTGAGGGCTTTTTGCCCTCAAAACGGGTCTGGGCATGCGCGAAAATCCGGGAAATACCCGGATTGACGCGCTGCCTGGGCCTTCAGAAGGCCCTGGAGCGTCGACGGGGTCGGACGCTCCGAGGCCGGCTCCCGGGCCGGCCTCGGAGCGTCCGGAGGGCGACGCGCGTCACGGAAGTGACGCGCGAGGGGGTGCGCGCGTCACCCCATGACGCGCGTCACCCCCTGGCGGCCCGCCCCCCCGCCACGCTCCAGTGACGCCAGTGGGAAGACCAGAGGTGTGTCGGAGGCGGGAGGGGGTGGCACCATTGGCGTCACCCCAAGGCGGGGGGCGCGCGTCATCCCCTGCCCTAGGGTGACCCCCCAAAACACCCCCCAAAGCGCGGCTGAGTACTTGCCCTGCCGTTCCTCTCTTCCTTTGGCCGGCTCGGCCGGCGCTCCAGGGCCTTCTGAGAAAGGCCCAATGGCTCAAAACGTGAAGATTTACGTTTTTTGCACATGCGCAGTACATTTTCTGAGGGCGAAGGGCTGCCCATTTGCCCTCAGAAATGTACTGCGCATGTGCAAAAAATGTAAAACTTCACGTTTTGAACCATTGGGCCTTTCTCAGAAGGCCCTGGAGCGCCGGCCGGGCCGGACGCTCCGAGGCCGGCTCCCTGGCCTCGGAGCCAAGGGTGACGCGTGGGGGTGCGCGCGTCACCCCCTTTGCACACGTCACCCCTGGCAGCCCGCCCCGCCCGCCACGCTACAGTGACGCCCATGGGTGGCACCCAGCGTGGGTGACTTATGCCAGATGCTATCCCCTCTGGAGTGAGCCAACATGCCCCCCTTTGTCTCCTTGATCTTGCTCCAACAAAAGATCTAGCTCAGGTGTAAGGAAACCCACTGGCGATCAAGGGCTTACCGAGGGGGTAAGGGAAAATGTTTCCCCTTTCCCCTCCCAAGCCTCCCGATCTGCCCCAATTCTCCCATCCCCCACCCTGCTGACTTACTGGCATTGGCGATGTTCCTCTTTGCTGCCACTGCACGGGTTCTACCACCCTCATGATGGGGCTTGCTTCTGAGTACACGTGCCTAGGATTGTTTTCTAAGGGTTTAACAAGCTACGCCTTCCCACATTCCTTCTCCTAAATGTCTAGCATTCTGTCCTGTTATGGATCTGGTAAGCCTAAAAGTGCTGGATCTCTTCATTTTACAATGAATCTTCAGCAGATTTTTGGAGGCGAGGGAGTTTGAACTCTACTTACTCCAAATTAAATTTCAGGAAGCTTGGAAATGTTTCATTTTTGTGAACAAAAGCATGATCAGGTCTCAAAGTGCTGTATGTATGCTGCTCATTTCATGTGGATTGAGACTAAATTTGGAGAGCTGCTTGATGGTGAATTGTATTTAATTTGTATCAAATATCAGGATTACTGGACAAACACTGTTGATTTTGTGAGTAAGATTACCGGTAATTTCAACCCAGGCTGCACTCAGCTGAGAGGGCAGCAGCCATGTTTGTTGAGAGCAAAAACAAACAAACAAAACCACACAATCAACTCCCCTGTGTTACTTCATAAATGCCAGTACAGTACAGACCCCATATTTGCAGATCCGCTAACCGCAGATTCACTTATCCGTGGTTGGCATGCAGGTTTTCATGGCTTATTTTCTGTACAGACGTGGGTTCTATGGGATTTTCAGCCATGTTAGAAATTGAAGAATAAAGAAATATATTGTCCAAAACTTGCCTGAAGAAATTCCTTTTCTACTCGATCCCCAGTGATATGGGTGCCGCTTTCAAGGATTATCCAGAACAGACAGGCACAAATAATTCTTTAATCCTCTGCTTTACGTTTCCTCCCGCCTTGGGACATTGTCAAAAGCTAAAAAGAACACTCAGCAACTCGCTGGTAGATGTACATGAACCAGAGATTACATTGACACAAACATAGAAAGAGAAAGAGAAGCACAAAAAAGCGCAGGAACAGCTTAATTGAATAATTGAAAGCAAATGGCCGCTCTGCTGTAACCTAGCTGGTGCAGTCACCTCAGGAGCAGGGGCAAAACACCCAGGAAACCTGTCAAAACTTAGTGTTTCCATAGAGCTGCAAACACAAATCATTACATAGCAGTTGTGAGTCGAAGCGCAGGGCTTTCGAGGAACCGCTAACTTGATATTGCAAACGGAGCCCCTGGTCTCCGCAGTGACCCAAAGTAACATTCCCCTGCATTACTGTAGAGGTGATTGCTACCGGAGAACAGGGGGCCAAGAAAACAACCTGATAGGAGCACAGTAGTTACATATCGAGGCAAACATTTCAATGGGCGCTAGGTTAAAAATTAAAGATCAAAAGACGAAGCTCCTAGTTTCCGTGACGACCAAAAATAACCCTTTTTACCTTCTACTAATGTGGCTGCCAATCATATACGGGGGGGGGGGGAACCAAAGGCATGGCAAAAAAACATTATATATTAAAGCATATCTTTAGTCAAGTCTTTAAGTTAAATTATTAGAAGCAGAGTCCCTTATTTCCACATTGACCCCAGATGATCTTCCTATATTCTGGCGCTGTTGATGTGATTTCCTCAGAAACGGAAGCCAGATGCGATTTACAAATGACAGTTCTTGCTGGCAAGTTTTGGACGATATATTTCTTTATTCTTCAATTTCTAACAATTTAACATGGCTGAAAATCCCATAGAACCCACGTCTTATCCGTGGTTCTCCACACCCCCTGCGCCCATTACCTTTGTTATGTTTCCAGCACTGGCACCAAGCAAACAAATCTCTTTCTTTACCAAAGCACTATATAAGCCAGCATGCTTATAGTACAGCATGCTGGCTTATAGCACAGAGCAGGCAAGCAGCCTGAATACTAGAGAGGCTTCTGAACTTTAAACATGAAGCAGTTAAACAGGGTGTGCTGGCTTATAGCATTTTGGGGTGCATTTTGGGGAACCACGGGGTTCGCTCTTTTCTGCAGTTTCAATTAACTGCAGTGAGAGCTGGAACCTATCCCCCATGGATATGGGGGCCCTACTGTACAACTGACCATAGAAAACTACAGGACTTTAAAGACTAATAATTCAAAAAGTACTTGGTGGTTTTTTTTTTTTTCAAAAAAATAAAATAACGTACCTCCACACAAAGTTGGATTTTTGAAAACCGTTTCAGGGACATAAAAAGGAATCAGGTTTTTGCAAATATTAGGGGGACCTTCATCATACAAGAAAGATCTCTCTCTCTCTCTCTCTCTCTCTCCCCCCCCCCCCCCCCGACGGTCGAGCTCCTGTCCATACATGCAGACGGGACTTGTGAGACCGTAGCGGATCTCACATGGGTGAAAATATATATATATATTTTCACCTTACCTTAATAAACTTTAACCATCATGATTACTAAGACAGTCTGTAAGTACCATAATAGTATCACCTGTACACCTGGATGAGGAAATTTAGCAAGGGTATGTACATGTTAACATGTCCTATGTCCCATCTCGTTCTTTCTTTGTTCCTATTTTTCTCTGCAGCTTTTGCAAGGATTTCTTGTACACATGAACTTCCCCCTTCCTGATATGTTTTTTTTTAATTAATAAATGTTGAATTTACATAATCACATATAGCTACTTAGGAGCTTGAGCATAATGACTGCATCTGCATCAAACATGTATCCATCTGCATTGATCCTGCTTGGCAGAAGTCTGACCTTGATCATTTTAACATCCCTTCCAGCATTATAATTCTGCTTCATAAGAGCCTTCCCCATGATAATTTCTAGTATAATAGATGTGTAGCTGTTAAGTCATTTTTGAGCACATTCTATACATCTTCCCTGCGGCTGCATTTCTTAGGTGATGATCCACAGGATTTGTAAACCTATAAACTTTTTTTTTTTAAATTCCTTCCGGTATGAAGGTATATGCATAAACTTTAATTCACATCTATAATTTTTCAAATGAATTGCACTACCTTTTCTAGCATTAAAATGTAATACTAGTTGATTTTTTGTATTTCTTTCCTGTCGTAGCTCAAATGAGGTCTTTCCTGTCGTAGCTCAAATGAGGTATTTTTCTTTACCTTCCAACATTGCTTTTCCCCCTTACCTTTTTTCCCCAAGTAGGTGCTGTATTTTTTTTATTGTGTAGATTGGATCAAATGATATTACAAAATCTATTCTATGCACTAGTAACTACAGGCTAATTTGGATTCAGTCAAAGATTTCAGATTAATTAAAACCCTTTTTTGAACAGAAGAATGAATTAATTCCAGAGATCTACAGTAGTCTGTTGACATGAAGCATTAAATACCTTGTGTTTAATTGCCCCCTACTGGTCATAAATGGAAATGTATACTAATGTTGAAATTTTTACAGCCACAGCAAATAGTTTAAGAAAGTTATGAGATACCGTATTGGCCTGAGTATAAGACTCACATTTTCCCCATAAGGCAAGTCTTTAAAGTAGGGGTTTTTCGACTAGCGTTTTCTGCAAAGTGTTCTGTTTTCAAGCCTCTCCAAGTCTCTTTCAAAGGTAAAACGGGGCTTTTTTTTTCTTTTTCTTTCAGCTCTTAATCACTTGCTAAATGGCCAAACAATGATCTCTCTAGCAGCCTCTAGCCTCAGGATGGAAGCATTTGAAAAAATTAACCCTTAAGCTCCAGCCCCAGGACTCTGGAAACTAAGATATTTATTGATCCTGCAGTTTGAAAGTTGAGAGTGCAGTTTGAAAGTTGAGAGCAAGAGCTCCTGCATAGGCTTACCACATCCAAAGGGGGACAGAATGCCAACCTTTAGACTGCAATCCTATGCACACTTTCCTGGGAGTAAGCCCCATTGAATGCAATGGAACTTACTTCTGAGTAGACATGCATAGGATTGTGCTGTTAACCATTGACATTTGAGCAGGTGCAGCTCATCATCATGGAAGGGTGCAACAAGCTGCACCTGCCCAAATTCCAAAGGTTAAAGGTAGGCACTCTGTCCTCCTTTGGATCTGGGAAGGCTCTAGGGTGCCCAGATTCAATAAGGGACAGGGTGCCTGTGCTTTTAACTGTACTGTTTTACTGTTCTACTAATGTGTATATTTTCTTTAAGTTAAAAAAAAGTTTAAAATGTATTTTTTTAAAAAAATAGCATCAAACTTTAAGGGTGCGGCTTATAATCAGGAGTGTCCTACACTCGGCTGATTCTAAACATATTAACATGGAAGCAGTCCCATTGAAACCCCACACATGATTATCCGATTCATCCACTGTAAACATACTTCTGTAACATGTTGTAACAACTCTTTTGAAAAGACATTTAAATGAAATGTGGATGTATGCTTTAAGTGTCACGTATGTCAGATTAGGAAAGAAAAGCTTGTAATCAAAAGTTCACACCTAATTACATCATGCAGCACTGGACTTGAAATACGTGCTAAATCAGCTAGCTTGGATCTATATAGGTTGAATCATGCTCTGGTGTGAGGGAGGGGATCCTGGAGTCCAGTTCTGTGCTTTTCCTGCATTTTCACAGCACCTCATAAGGTAAAGGTGTTAGTACAAGTAAATTTCTTACTTAATTTTAAATCATGAATGACAAACCAAACATAGCTATATCAGAACCATATCTCTCTCATCCTAGCCTACTTCTTGGGGTTATTGTGATGCAAAAATACTAGTCTCTCAGAGAGAAAGCCCCTGATCAGTGCCAGGCAGGGAAAGGCCTATCTTACCCAGGAGCCTGCTCAAGAGCTGGCTTCTCGCCCTTCTGGCTGGGCTATATAAGCCTTCCCTGTCTTCCAGCCCCAGCTGGAGCTATCAGCTGGGGAAGCTCCTGTTGGGATGGATGGGCTCCTGATAATACTTAGAGCCCTCTGGGGCTGCTCCCTTTGCCCACTTACTCCCCAGACGGTTGAGCTCCTGTCCATACATGCAGACGGGACTTGTGAGACCGTAGCGGATCTCACATGGGTATGCAACCTCCTGGATTTAGTAGTAGACTATCTCTTAATGCCAGATGCAAGGGAGTGGCGACAGGATACAGGTATCTTGTTGTTTTGTGTGCTCCTTGAGGCATCAGGTGGGGACACTGTGAGATACAGGAAGCCTTTGGCCTGATCCAGCAGGGCTCTTCTTAGGTTCTTATGCCCATCTGCTTAGGGGAGGAGCCACATTCTTCAGGTAGAAGAGTTTGCTCTAGCTTCACTTTGGGTCAGCTCTTTTAGGCATTACCCCCACAGCAGTGAGTTTGCACACAGGGTGAACTAACAGGCAACAAGTGTTTCATGTGGGAGTTTAGAAGGGGAGTCCAGTGATTGCTGCTAGTGTGTGTGTGTGACTCCAAGCAACACAGACAACATGGAGAATGCGACAACCATGGTATGTGCCAAGTTTGTTTTTCTGCAGGCAGAGGATATAAAGTTCACCTGTTTCAAATGCAGACTAGTCTCCCTGAGAAGGTGATAGTGCTTGAGATGATAGTGCTTACCATACCGAGACTATTAGGCTGGGTGAAGAGAGAGTTCCTAACTAGACAAGATGGATCTATTTATAAGGAAGAATGAAGGGGGGGGGCTATTGAGGAGGAGGAAATCCCAGATGAAGATGTGGGCATATTTAAGCACAGGGCCCTGAGGAACATGAGAACCAGGAGGCATTCTGTGCCACTGGAACTAAGAAACTGATACCAGGCGCTCAATCTGGAAGACAATATATATGAAGACAATATAAGAATTGCTACACCAAGCACCACAGACCAGGGAGAAGGACTCTTGGTTATCTACAGATGTGGGGGGGACGGACACCCAGTCCAAGGTGGAGGCCATGTGTGGTGGTCATATATGGGACACCCTACTGAGGGGGACAGAGGCTGCAGTGATCAAGCCAAACAAGTTCTCTTGGGAAGTGTGCTATCTTCCTGGTGCGCATAAACAGGATGATGTGACAGAGAGGTTGCTGGGACTCCTCATATCTGGTGACAAACACCCCTTCCTGCTGCTCCATGTAGGAACAAATGGTACCTCCTGAAGTAGCCTCAGAAGGGGGAGTTTCTGGGTGAAAAGGGGGGCAGGCGGGAGGTGGAACAGGCGTGGATCATCTCAGCAGCACCAGTGTGTGCTGGATCATAACCCCGTTCCCTCTCCCTTACTCTCCTCAGACTTGTGCCAGCAAAATACAGTAGCTCAAGGAGGCCTCTGGACTCCCCCCCCCCTTGCAGGATACAGTGTCTGCTCCATTGTTGGTATGGCTGCATCAGCAGAGGGGATTTATTTGGGATTTGGCTGCATGTAGAACATAAGTCGAACAGGAGCCAGCAGCATGATGCAGCTGTGTAAAAAGTGTATTAATTCCTGGCCTGCTTTAGCAGAGGCATTCAGTCAAGATCACAAGAAGTAATAGTTCCACTCTATTGCACTAGTTGGATCTCACGTGGGATACTCGGTGGTGTCGCTATAGCAGGGCCAGGGGGAGCAAATGCCCCAAGGTGACAACTGCGGTCTCCTTGCGAGGGGGAGCCGCAGCAGAGTTTTTAGCTCCACGGCTGCTTTTTTGCAGCCAGAGGGCTTCATGAGCACAAACGCGCCAAAATCAATGTGTTGTGGCATGAGATTCCCTCCCTTTGCGGGGGAGGTATTGTGGGGTGTATTTTCCTTGCTCCCCCTGTTGGGTTGGCAAAGTGGAAGTTCCACTTGTGTGTAGAGTCCTTGGGGTAGAGTCCTGCAGTCAGAATTTTGAGAAGAATTTTGAGGGATGGGGGGGGAGGACCACCCCTGGCAGCAGGCGGGGGGGCATCTGGCAGGGGCAATCCAGGCAGCGGCAGAGAACGCGGTGGCGGCAAAACAGCTTGGAGGAGCCTGCAGAAGGCTCCTGCCTCCTCCGTGCTGCGTTTGTTTTGGTCCCCTCCCTCCTGCCTAACCCCGAGGGACGTCTGGCTCCGGCTGACGTCACTCGGGGCGGGGCAAGTGACATCAGCCGTGGTGAGGGGAGTGGTGTTCCTACGTCACTGGGAGGGGGCAGTCATTGCAGCTGCATCAGTACAGGAACGTTGGATAGGATTGGGCCCTTGTCTCCTTAGTAATAACTGCAATGAAGGAATAACAGCTAAATTGTCTAGTATAATCACTGACAGCGTAGAATAGTCAGACTGTCTCAAGCTGTTTACACAAAAGGCTTTGTCAAAAGAGGCTTGAATACTATACCATTCCTTTTATAGCTTGAGGCTTTAATAACAATCGGAGACTGTGAGAGTTTGGTTTATATTTCCAGTGTGAAAAGGAAACCAAGATAAATATTGTAAATCACCAGATATTATAAGGAATGTTGTGCTTATCCTTTTAAAACTCTGAACCTAAACACCTTAGTGATGTCTAGATCAGTGGTTCTCAAAGTGGTGGGTCACGACCCACCATTGAAACCAAAAGCTTTCCCCTGTCCCTGCAAGCACGCAGAACATGGCTGCTTGTGTGGCTGTGGGAGCTCGTTGGTTTGACTCAGTCCGGCTGCCAATTTGTTTCCGAGCACAATTCAAGGTGCTAGACTTTCAAGGCCCTTTACAGCTCGGAATGTGGGTATTTAACCACCTCCTTCCTTATAATCCGACCTGTCCTCTGAGGTCCTCGGAGGGGGCCTTTTAACCATGCCACCATTCCATGCTGGTGAGGAATAGGATCTTCTCAGTGGTGGTGCCCCAATTGTGGAACTCCCTCCCCTTGTAAGTAAGAACTGCTCCCTCTTTGGAGACCTTTTGGTGGGGCCTTAAGACCTTTCTGTTCAGGATGGCTGACGTGATGGACTGGTGCTTCAATTGAATGGGATTTTAATTGTTTAATTTTAAATCAGCCCAGCATGGCATCTTTTCCACTGGCTGTTGTTGGTGTCGCTTCCACTTTTCTTTTCTTTTTTAGAGTATGAGCTCTTTGGCCTCTTTGAGCTCTTTGGAAGAGGGACAGGGAAACATTTATGTAAACTGCTTTGTGAAATACTCTGTTGAAAAAGCAGTATATATAAATATTAATAATAATTGTATGTGACCCACAGGGTGTTTTTGTTTTTAATGTCTTATTGTTTTATTATTATTTTTTAAGTCTTGTAAGGCAAAAGGAGAAGGGGAAAGCAAAGGATGAGATGGTTAGACAGCATCACCGATGCAACGAACATGAAAATGAGCGAACTCAGGAAGATAGTGGAGGACAGGAAGGCCTGGCGGGATGTGGTTCATGGGATCACGAAGGGTCGGACATGACTTAACGAGTGAACAACAACAACAACAAGCTGCAAGAATCAGCTGGCTGCCCTTAGCAGGAGAAAGGCAGGGTATAAATTCATTAAATAAACTCACTTGGACGTAACTCACAGTGATCTACTTTAAAATAGTATACATAGAATTGAAAAATAAGGTCCAAATATAAATTCCATTCAGTTGTGCAATTTAGTTCTGGAGTTCAGTTACAAACAACAAACACATTATTTGTCATGTTTTACACTTGCTGGAAAACTGGTGGTGATCCATGTATCATTATTTAATGTTTCTGAACAGTTTTGTAGTGTACAATTTCATTTTATTTTAGTCCCTCTTGTTGATATTTGCTTTACCTATACAAAAGCAAGTGCCCTCTTGTGTTGGAAAAAAAATTGGAATGCAGTACACAATTGCAGAGTCCCTGATGGTCACCAATTTAGTATTTCAGAGATACAGTATGACAATAATAGTATTAAATTCAACTTTTTGTCAGCTAACCCTAAATCTAATTCCCACTGGATGTGGCAGCCAAATTCACTATACAGCATATGCATTTTCGCCTGTTTTAGAAATATTAATCTGTTTTCCTCATTTATATAGGGGCCTTTTTATATAATTTGGTGCTTTTGAGGAAGAAGCACCCTTCCATTTTTAAAAAATCAAAAATTGCCTCTCAGATTCATATTTGCTAAACTGGGGAGAGGGTGCCTTTGAACATCGATTCAGATCAACAAAATTGTTCCAAAGATACGGAGATGGGTTAATTGCTCCATGATTATTATTTTTTTAAATGTTGGTTACCTTTTAGATGAACTGAGATTTGTGGTAAGTTTTGGCTTCCTACTTTGTAAAGATGACTGTAATAAGGTATATGATTCTCCTCCTAAACCTGTTATTCAGAGCAGTGCTTCTTAAACTATCTGATGCGACAGACTGTCAAAAATATGAGTGAGAAAGTGAAAGTGAGGAATCTCAAGACCTTCCTCACAGAAATATGTAGGTTTGATTCTAGAAGAGGGGAAGCCTATAAATAAGAACAATGAGAGCATAATTGAAACGATGTATGGATAATGCAACAAGCAATTTTAAAATTATATTATTGTTTCATTCCTGGAAATTCACAATAGACCATCAGCGGATGGCTTACGCACTGGTCTGCAAATCACCACTTTGAAAGTCTTTGAGTCTCTGATTTTAGAGGATGGTTGCAAACAAATTAGTTCAGAGAGATTAAGAAGTGTCTATACTTTTCCCAGAGTTACCGCTATCACAGTAGCCACTAACAACTGATCGTTTAAAATATATTTACTGAAGGTTTTCAACAAGCTAGGTTTTAACCTTGTGGACCAGCGTCGACGGGAGGGTCCTCCCATGTGTGTGGGAAGCCCATGCGCTTCAGCTCTGCTGGATTGGCAGCGCTCAAGCGCACGGGCTTCCCACACACAGGGAAGGGTCCTCCCGTGTGCCTACGCACCTTACTTCCTTTCCTTTGTACTCCTTGCCTCCTGCGTTGCCAAACCTGGAAGAAAGTGCCGATGACGTCATCGGCACTTCCGGTGGTACACAGCAGATGGAGGGGGCTCGCAGTGGTATGCAGTCCACAAAGGTAGGGAACCTCTGGTTTAGATGTTTTCTTCTGGTGTCTGATCTCTTCTGGTGTCTGATCTATCTAGATAGGCTGAAGTCACATTCAAGCTATTCTGAAATCACCAGAGATATGTACTTAATGGACTTACAGACAAATGTCATCTTGTAAGACAATGGAACACAGATATGATTCTGGCGACTGTTATTGCACGATGATTGCCATTTCACTCTGTACACTAAGAACATAAGGAGAGTCCTACTGGATCAGGCCAAGGGCCCATCTAGTCCAGCTTCCTGCATCTCAGATGCAGATGCCTCAGGGAGCACTCAAAACAAAAAGATACCCATATCCTGTTGCCGCTCCCTTGCATCTGGCATCGAGAGGCTACCTCTAAAACCCAGAGGTTGCATATAGACACCATGGCTTGTATCTGTCCAGTCATCACATCCTTCTGTCTGTTCTAACTTTCCCGCCAGTCAGTTTTAGTGGATGCACTGGCGTCGACGGGGGGAAGCGGGGGGGGGGGCCGCCGGGGGGCGTCGCGCGTACAGGAGTGACGCGCGATTCCCCCCACTTACATTTTCGAAGGAAAGGTGGGCCCGCCCGCCCTCCCCTGTGTCCGTTTGGCTCCAAAATGAGCCGAAAACGGAGCGGGGAGGGCGCTCTGCTCCTGCGCGTGACGTCACGCGCGGGGGCGGAGCCTCCCTCTTAAGGGCGACGCGCGCCCCCGCTCTGGGGTGACGCGCGTCATCGCGACGCTGCTGAGTGGATGTCCCCTGGTTCTGGTGTTGTGTGAGAGGGAACTTTCCTCTCTCCATCCCAATCATAATATTATATGTCTCAATCACGTCCCCCCTCAGGCACTTTGTTTCTAGACTGAAGAGCCCCAAACGCTGTACCCTTTCCTTGCAAGGGAGGTGCCCCAGCCCATTAATCATTTTTAGTTGCTCTCTTCTACACTATCTTTCCATTGCAGGTGTTCTAGAGATCTTGCCATTCTGGGCTCCTGCTTGCTCCTCCCCCCCACCAACTGCTGATCCAGTCAATCATTTGAAAAAGCAACGCATCAAAACTGACAAACAAGGCAATCATGTTTCCTCTGAAATAAGTCTCACTGTCACTGTATTTGCTTTCAGGTATGCTAGCATAGGATAGACTGCAGCCACAGTCACCAGCAGCAACCGTCCAAAATACGGTAATACTTTTCAAGTCCAACCAAAATGACATTACTATGCTTTCGATTCCCCCCCCCCCCCATGGATTAACACGGTTCTCTATAAATTTTGTGTATCAACACAAAGCGAGATGGGGGAGGGGGACACTTTTTTTTAGGATTTATTCCAGCCCAACAGAATAACCACACTCTGGTTCTGAGTTGCCCAACCCGGCTGCTTTCTGTGACTTTGCCAAGTCTGATCAGGATCGTATCACAAAGCCGGCGGGGGCAGCAGATGCAGGCTCAAACCATAGAGATAGACAGATTCAACCCGTAAAGAGCAACCGCGCTAGTGGGCGTGGCTTAAAATGGGCTATAGAGTTGTCGCGCTCGGGCTCTCTCTTTCTCGCGATACGTCCATTGGGAATTTCAAGAGACCAGCCTTCAGTCTTGCCTACCACGTTCCCTCCTCACTACATCCAATGAGAGATGAGTGGGCGAGGCCAGCCTCGCTCTCGTTCGCTTATTTCTATATAAGGCCCTGCTAGCGCGTGAGCTCATTCTTTCTTCTGGACGTTCGGAGCGGGCTGGGTAGTAGGTCGTGTTTTGGGGTCACAGTGTGCTTAAATAGCGGAGCCTCCATTTTGTGGGTAAGTCGCGCTTCGTCTCTTCCGAGTAAAAGGTTTTGTTTTCGCGTGCTGAGGCTCAGTGGTTATGTATTAGTCCTTTTTTTTTTTTTTACTATTCGAGACGATTGTTCGAGCGCAGGCGACGTAAAGGACATATAGTCCCTTCCAGGGAGCATTCCTCTTAGTAATGCTAGCCTAGGGTGCTGTGTATGCTGGGATTTTGTCGCAGGTTGCATGCTGGGAATTGCAGTCCAGAGACGGGTACGCCTGGTAGAAACTGAACCATCTAGTATTGGGGATAACCCAGAATATACACTTCTATGATCTCCTTTAGCAACTAATAGAGTTCGTGGAAAATAAATTAGTTGTGTATTGATTCCTGCAGGAAAGCTTCTAGGGTTGCAGTCCTGTCCATACTGAAGTCTGAGTAAATGCATATAGGGTTAAGTTTTGGATTCTTGATGACCCTATTATGAATACTGTACAGTACATAGAATTGAAATGTACTCACTTAAAATACGGTGTGAAGTTTATGATGGCCCCTTTCTGGTTGAAATCTTGCTTCTATCTTGAATTCACTAGGCTAGGTAAGTCATTTCCTTGACTTCAGCTCCAAGATAGGGATAATACCTTACTGGGCTCTTGTAAGGGTTACACTAAAATGCATTAAAGTGCATTGCATACTGAAAAAGCTCTGTATAGAATTGTTAGGTGTTAGGCCTTGCATGATCTATCATAATTGGCACATGGCACCACACTGCGTAAAACTTGCTGTTTAAGCAAGCAGGGATCATTTGATGTTTGTGTGCCATTCAAATGAGTTGACCACCTGCAGTATAGTGCAAAGTCTATGCCTTTTATTGTAAAATATAATCCCCCCTTTTTTTAAGCAAGGTAGCACTTTTCAGTGTCTCCCAAACTTTTTTGAACGTGACCCTAAATGCAGTTTTTCGGTCTGCTGACCCACATATGTGATACATGTCAATGATAATGATGAAAAATATCTTCGCGTGACCCTCAAGAACACCTGTGTGGCCCTTGTTTGGGTTGCGATCCCTAGTTCTGGGTTCAGGGAACCACTGAAAGCCGTTCTGACATTCAAAATACTACAAACTTGTAGCAATTTCTGTAGTCTAGTCTCACTGGTGACATAACCGAACTTAACATGCTGAGGCACTGTGTTCACTCATTGATTTTGTGAGAGTTGAAGCATATGCTTCAAGTTTCCTTTGAAATGAATGGGACTTCAAAAAGTGCTCAAGCATGGTTGGATTGCCCCTCACGTTTATTTGTACATTGCATATTGCTTGGATTATTCTGTGTATGCCAACTTTAAATTCTACCCTTTGCTTGTGTTCCAGGACCTATGGAGCTGGAAGCTGTGTTGGTATTGCCACTGTGCAAAAAGAACCTTTTGGTAGGTTTCCAGTATTTAAAATAGTTATATAATGAATTTCTATCTCGTCTTTCTCTTGGTAAGGGCACTCATGGCGGCTTATAAGATCAAAAGCATACAACAGTAATAAAACATTAAAAACAATAAAATAAGACAGAACACCCAGGGGATCGCATAAGATTAAGCAAAATTATATTCAATAAAATTAAAAAGCCAGTCAATCATTTCAGCCATCAAAAGCTCTCCTAAAAAAAAAATATTAAAGAGGGAGCAGTTCTTAACTCCAAGGAGAGGGAATTCCACAGTTGGAATGCCACCACCAAGAAGGTGGATTCCTTGCTTCCATCCACCTTGCTTCCATCAATGGTGACATGGTTAAAAGGGCCCCCTCTGACCTCAGGATGGGTCGGAGGAGGCGGTCCCTCAAATACCCAGGTCCCGAGCCATAAAGGGCCATAGAAGTCAAAACTAGCACTGAATTGTACCTGGTAAAGAACTGGTAACCAGTGTAGCTGCCAGAGCACCAGCGCAACCAAGTCAAACTAACTAACCCCTACGACAGCATTAGCAGCTGCATTCTGCACTAATTGCAGTTTCCAGACAGTATTCAAAGGCAGCCCCCATGTAGAGTGCATTGCAGTAATCTAGTTGACACTAGTCCTATGCAAATTGTGATTGAAATGTGTATGGGATTGGTTAAAAGGGTCTTCCTACTCTGGATTAAATTCTGATCAAGGCATAAGTGTTGGATAATGTCGTGAAGAGTTTGGCCCTCACAAAAGCAGTACTTTCTGACTAGGAGAAATAAATTCTGCTTGTAAGTGTGACTTTCTTTTCCATGCCTGAAGTTCTCTAAACCTTATTTTCAGATTGTGAAAATGTCAATTTATCTAGAAGAGGACTCAATTGGATAGAAATGAACGTACCTGAGTATTTAAAGGTATTGTTTCAGGGATGAGATTAAAGTTGTGGTTCGTGCTTTGTTGCTGAGGAACCCACATAGGACCTGCCTTTTTATGCATGGTGAAATGGAGAGGACAGGGCAGAAGTGGTTATATCCATGATGAGCCTATCCCGAACCTGACTTTGTTGATGAAAAATATCATACGGATCTGGCTTCTGAGATCTGATCACTACTTTAATGATGATGTGCTAGAATAGTGTTGTGTGGCTTAATTAGCTAAAGAGCAATCCTTCTAAAACAGGACCTCTTGGCCAAATCACCCCTTTTTAGATCTGAATTTAATGGCCTCTATGTGAACACACCGTTGGATTAGAGGAGCTGAGCTTAACGGGTGAATGGCCATATGGAGTCATTCCTTTCATTGGATTTTATAAGTCATGTTGGTATGTTCGGGGTATATGGGAGAAACACTATACAACTTGCTTGATCAAAACTGTGTTCTTTGTAGAGTTCTCTTGAAGAAATAGCTCTTTAGTTGTAGGTACCTTGCATATTATGAGGAAGACTGTATACAAATTAGTGCCAGAATTGTTAGTCAGTTGTATTTTAGTCTGATGATGGAAACACTTGAGTAATGTTGGTCCCTTGCAAATTGTAGTTTGCAAAACAGATGCATGCTCCTTTTCCTCTCTGAAATAAGTCCCTTTCTAGCATTGACTGGACTTTTGTAGTATATGCACAACTCAAGTCATTACTCAAGTTACCTTGTAACCATGGCGTGCAAACTTATGTTTGTGTAATACAGGGGAAGGATGGGGAAGGAAAAGATGTATTGGAAGAGAATGAGTAATCCGAAGATAACTCTAATTTTTAAAAAGGATAAATTAGCTATTACTAGAAGGGGAAAAATAAGATATAAACACTTGTATAGGAATAAACACTTAACTTGGATTTTGCCTTTTCAGGTTGTTGCACGCTTATTGAAGTGCTCTGTGGGATGAAGGTGAGTGTATTAAAAGTTTGTATTGAGAAGGTAATTTAACATTGGTCCAACCAGTGATGAACCTATCCCGAACCTGAATTCTTGATGAGAAACTTCTAATACGGATCTGGCTTCTGAGGTTATACATCCAGTACATTCAATATTGGTATGCAGAATACCTACTTGCAACAACTTGTACTGACACGTGATTTTCTCCATCTTTTGCCTCTAGGTTTGCACCTGGAATGGATTTGGCCTAGGATCTTGAGCCTTCTTAATTGCATCAAACAACTGGAATAACTTGATTAGTAAGCTGACAGTTCTGTGCTTGCTTACCGTACGTTCAGGTTTAGTGAACTCAACTAGGCTGATGTGTTGGGTATAGAGTGTTAATGCCAAGCTTCTATGGGGTTCAAGTATGCTAGCCGAGACCAAGAAAGTAATGGGTCTGGCTACTAAACTACCAGTTACCATGGAGTTGCAGCATGTCTCTAGAAGACATAAACTAAGGCCAACAGACTAGAAGAGTGCATAGGTTTACTAGATTTTTATACTTTACCAAATAAAGAAGAGTTAAAGGTTCATCGATTTTGCTGAACAGTGACATGCAGGAGCAACTTAGACTGAAGACTGAGGGCGCAATCCAAACCTACTTAGGTCGCTGTTGTAACCCAGCGAAAATGGGAGGCCCAAGAATGGAAAGGGGATTAAAATCCCCTCCAAAAGGGGAATTCAAAGGGAATTTGAATCCCCTTTCCGTTCTGGGGCCTCCCATTTTCGCTGGGCCGCTGGCTACAACGGTGGCCTAAGTAGGTTTGGATTGCGCCCTGAGTCTTCTTCATGAGGCCTACTGCACAAGCAAAAAGCTAAGAAGGCCTTGGCAAATTACTATAAAGTAGTTGGCAATTACAAGTGTAATGTAAAGGATTGGAAGTGGTGACCAATATGAATTGGCCAGCTTGAAGAGTACCTTGGTGTGTTGAAGCACTAGGAAACTTAACCGAAGGGACTAGAAAGTACTTTCAGGTGACAGTTCTGAACTATCTGATATAAAGGCTTCACAGGAGTTCAAGCAAAGCATCTATAATTCAAAGGGCTTAGCTATAAATGTGTAGATGAATAAGGGATTAGGAGACCATTTGCTTACATATACAGTGGACCCCCGCCTAACAGTGGCTTCACATTACGATCAAATCACTTTACAATGGACTCTCTGTAGTAAAATAAGGTCCACTATACGATACATTATTCACTTTATGATGGGCTCATGATTTTGGCCTTTGAAGGACTTTGACCGTAATAAGCCAATCAGTAATGCAAATACAAGTGTTTGGTAGTATCTCGGCCAATAGCAACATTTTTAACATTATGGCTGTGTATTGAGGGAAGGATCTAGCCTTGTAGTTTGGGTTTTATAACTACAACATTGTGTAAACTGATAACCATGACCCCTAAAGAGCGCAGTAGGCACCTGAGAGCTTAGTCCTGTGGCAGAAACTTTAACTTCTGAGGTCTTGGAACTAATTACCAAAAACAGTGTGGTGCTGGGATTGAAATAACAATATTTTTGCAATACAATGGTGTCACCAGTATGGATTACCATCATAAAGCGGGGGTCTGTTGTACTTCAGCTACCCTTGAAATATTGCTTTATTGACCATAGTACAATAGTCATGGTGTTGCTGTCCAAAAGGGCCTGATCTTAGGCATTTCTCCCACATAAGTTTAGCAATCACATACACATACTTTAGGCTGCATCCTATCTTATTCCTTGTAATGTATAGAATATGCCATAGTCTTTTGACTGTATGAACATTTTTTTAGCAGAGTGAAGTTAAATGGGTCAAAGATCATCATATGACGTCTTCCTGTATGACCTTGGAGTGGCCTCAAGTTTCCAGAAAATAGCAATGCAGTCAACAATGTATTAAACTTAGTTCCAACTACGTTGAGAATCTAATGAGCATGAGTTTGTTGAATTTCGAACATGACATCAAATAATTTATTTGCTTCATAAGGAGATCGCAATCAGTGTATAGTGTAACTTGGAACTGGTTTTGGGGTTTACTGTATGAAAAATAAATGAAAATAAAAATGTAAACATGCTATTGTTGCAGTTATTTTAAGCTGGTCCCTTGATGAAAGAACAATTTCTTGGTTAAGGATAATTTGGGGAATGAAGCACATAAATAACAAGGTGCTGTAAAATGGTTTGAGAGAACATTATTTTGCTTTTGGAAAGTTTAACACGGGGGGGGGGTACAAAATAGGAAATTTCTTGTTCCCTCAGCTTTCAACAGGGCAAGTGTACTTTTGTTAAAATGGCATTTGTTGGCCTCCTGTTGGAAAGTATAGCAGATGATGTAGAAACATTAATAGAAGGGGGAAAGGTAAGTGTGATGGTGGTCTGAAGTGCTGGTAATGGACAACTCACAACTCAATCCTGTGTAACTCTTGCACCGGTGTAACAGTAGATCCACCGGTGTAAGTGCACCAGTGTAACTTGTCATACGCCGACGGACACAGGCGTAACCCCCTCGGAAAGTAGTGATCAGACTACTGGCGAGTCCCAAAGAAGGGTGTATGTGAAAGAACTGGTGATGTGTCTTAACACCTTGTAGTGGTTGAAGAGTTGAAAGTTATTGGAACATTAAGACTAGAACTGATTTTTGGGATAGGAAGGAGGAGGTTCAGTAAATGTGGAGTCTGGTTCACGTCAAACATGCATTTGCATATATCCCTATTTGAAAGCTATGGTAAAGCCATCTGGCTTGTACAGTATTGGTGTAAGTTAAATGGAGGAACTGGACCCTTTTAAACAATTCCAACATGCTAGCATGTTCATGCAGAAATACACCCTATTCGGGGGTGGGGGTTAAAAGTAAGCACATAAGACAGTCTTGCTAAATTGTTTATGCAAAGCAATTTGTATTAAAGGTTAGCCTTAACTCCAAGTTGTAATTTGGTATTGAGTAGTAGGCACCTCACTAATTCTGTGGAAAATTCGACCAGTTTAGTGGTCTACTCTACACCTTGGGTTGTATTGAACCAACTTCTGAGAACAGCTAGTGTGGAATGGCAATGCAGAAACGCATAATCTGAAGCATGTGGGAGCCAGTATCTTCACAATCAGCTGGGCACTTGTGCTTGACAGCACTTGCTGTTGCTTGTTAGTGGAATGTAGAGATGCTGCTGAATCCTATGCAGGTTTACTTGGAAGTGAGTCCTACTGAATTAAATAGTACTTCCTTTCAAGTAAGTGTGCTGGAATATAACACAAGACTTAGGATTTAACTGTTTCAATAGTACATTGGTGCATTCAGACCAATTTGAACCATTCAGGTATATTGTAGATTGCAGCCTTTTGGTCAGATCCTAGCCATATTTGCTTGGAAGGAAGTTCAGTTGAGGTAAGAGTACGCATTCATAAGATGAAAGCTACATGGGTGCCGGGAGAAATATCAACAACCTCAGATATGCAGACGATACCACCCTAATGGCAGAAAGTGAAGAAGAACTAAAGAGCCTCTTGATGAGGGTGAAAGAGGAGAGTGCAAAAGTTGGCTTGAAACTCAACATTAATAAAACTAAGATCATGGCATCTGGTCCCATCAATTCCTGGCAAATAGAAGGCAGAAATGGAAGCAGTAACAGATTTTACTTTTCTGGGCTCCAAGATCACTGCAGACGGAGACAGCAGCCATGAAATTAAGACGCTTACTCCTTGGAAGGAAAGCTATGGCAAACTTAGACCGCATAATAAAAAGCAGAGATATCACCATGCCAACAAAAGTTCGCATAGTCAGGGCGATGGTGTTCCCAGTAGCAATGTATGGTTGCGAGAGTTGGACCATAAAGAAGGCTGAGTGCCGAAGAATAGATGCTTTCGAACTGTGGTGCTGGAGAAGACTCCTGAGAGTCCCTTGGACTGCTAGGAGATCAAATCAGTCAATCCTAAACAAAATCAACCCTGACTGTTCCTGGAAGGACAGATACTAAGGCTGAAACTCAAATATTTTGGCCACCTAATGCGAAGAGAGGACTCTCTGGAGAAGACTCTGATGCTGGGAAAGATTGAAGGCAAAAGGAGAAGGGGAAGGCAAAGGATGAGATGGTTAGACAGCATCACCGATGCAACGAACGTGAAAATGAGCGAACTCAGGAAGATAGTGGAGAACAGGAAGGCCTGGCGGGATATGGTTCATGGGATCACGAAGGGTCGGACACGACTTAACGACTGAACAACAACAACAACATGGGTGCCTAGTATTGCACAAGGAAATGAATTGCCATGGAATGCCACGTCAACACCCTGTTTTGCATTGGCCATGTTGGTGTGGTAGGTGTGTGGGTGTTCTCAAAAGCAAAGAGGTATGCATGAGGTTCTGGTCTGGGAAGGTACAGTGTGGGGGAGAAGTCCTATGTATTCTGGATTTTCAAATGTGCCTATAAGAGAACATATAATTCCACCGTGGCAACTTTAAGTAGTCTTTAGTCTGTTGGAATCCGTGCCTTGCATTTTGGTCTGCAGTGTTGAGTTGGAATACTTGATTTAAAAAACATGAGTCGGATGCTTCTTATTAATCAGCACATTTTAAGATGTTTACTTTAAGTAATCTATAAAAAAAATACTGATGGCAAGTGCCAATTGCAACTGTAGCCTCTGCCCCACTTGGCTAGTGTAAAGGGATACAGTGCTCCCTCTTTCTCTGCTCTTTGGCAACGGTCCTTCCTCTTTCACTGCATTTTCTCCTAGCACTATTGCTAGGGTGATATGCAGCCTGAAATAGGGACAGGAACCCCCCTCCCAATTGTAGATCTTGTGGCTGTAATGGGAAAGGGGACACAACCACCACCTTTTGGATGCAGACTCAGCTGCTGTAAAGCAGTAACACTTGCACTCATTATCCAGCATACTTCCCTCCCACTCTTAGACACTAGGAGCTGCTTCTATAGTAGCATAGATTAGTGTTAATACAATTCAAACTAAACATGAGAGGGTTTCAGACAGCTTTCTTGTCTGCTGAGGGATAACTACCCTCAAATTAGGTGGGTGGCTGCTACAGAGAGGGTCTTTGCTGTGGAACTGATAGATGAAGGTTTTCTAGATTGCATAAGATATTAAACTGATTAAATTATGAACAGTACCATTCTTATGGGACAAGTGTGTTAGTGATTGGAACAGAGTCTTAAACTCATGTCAGATTTATATTGGGTGGACAGGTTTGCAGGATCCACTTTGGTTTTACACTAGAACAGGGGTTCTTTCTCAGCCAAGTACCACCTCTGGTGCCATTCCTGCTGTGTACTAGGAAGTGACTGATGATGACGACATTGCCAGTCCTGGGTTTTGGGAGGCCAGAAAATGCAGGTAGGAGGCTCTGGGTGGGTGGAAGGGCCTTTCTCAGTGTTCCTGAGAGGCTCGGCCAAAGGCAGGAGCCTCTTTGAGCGAAAACATGCAGCTGAAAGTGCTGTGTCGGAGTGGGGTTCCAGCAGTCCACTGGTTTGAGTACCACCAGCAGTCAGCTGAAGTACCACTGGTGGTATGAGTACCACTGGTTGAGAACCTCTGCTCTAGAACCCTGTGATTCACCAACCAAAGCTAGATGTAAAATGGTGGCTCAAGGCGGAGCCAGTAACCTACAGCACTCCAAGAGCCATTCACTGGAGTGGCCTGCATTTCCCAAGTATAAATCTACATCCAAGTTACTACAAATTAAGCACTGTAACAGCCTGATGTGGGGCAGTCAAAATGCCTTGCTGATCTACAAATCTAGCAGTTTACTTGTAAACCCTAATCACCTTCTCCCTGTCTGTGCTCAGAGTTGTAACAGAGCAGAGTTCGTCCACACACATCTTAGTTTCAGCCATGGAAATAAGGATGGACTTTTGAGGGTATCTGATTCAGAGATGGTCTCTAAAATTGCACCAGTCTTGGAGTCAAACATAGTTCCATAAACGTCAGTCCCATACAGCAGGGCTCCCTAATGGCCACATGCTCTGCAATGCTTAGGAAGTGTGGAGACTGAAGGGGCTGCATTACCTATACTGTAAGAAAGGGAGGTTGGCAACAGTGGCAGCAGCACAAGGTTTGTGACTGCCCTCGACTGGTGCCTGCCAGTACTTGAAGGTATGGGACTCCATTATACCATGTGAATTAGAGCGGGCAGGAGATCTGGCTCAGTTGGTAGAGTGACCATCTCATATGTCTGAAGAGCGACAGTTCGAGACGCCTGAAAGTATTCATGGGCTGTTGGAGAGCTGTCGGCATGCTGCTGACGAGCTGCAGCGCCTCTGTGAGGGAGAGAAGCTGCAGCTGCACTTTGAGTGGGAGTCAAAGTTGCCTGTCAGTCAAAGCGTGATGAGGCGAGCGCCAGAGAGAGGCTGGACTGTGAAGGAAACCACAGGGCGGGGAACCTTTTCCTTGGCGAGGGCCGTTTTAAATATTAGAAATTTGCTTGAGGGCCGGCCGTAAGGCCGGGCGCCATTTTTATTTATTTAATTAATTTTTGCCCCTGCCCCCCATTGGCCTCTGGAGGCTCTGCGCTCACCGTCCGAAGCCGCCGCCGGGTCCGCGCGTCACCTCTGGCGTACCATGCCGATGAGGGCAAGAGGGCAAGAGTTTGCCCTCATCGGTGTGGTACGCATGTGCGAAATGGCCAACGGCCTGGTGAGAAGGGGTCGAGGCGGCGGCCAGGGAGGACATGCAAAGGCCTCCGGAGGTGACGCGTGGACCCGGCGGAGCCTCCAGGGGCCGGTTGGGCGGCCTCCCGGCAATCTCTCCGGGGGCCCGACCGGATGGCCTCGGGGGGCCTGATCCGGCCCTGGGGCCGGAGGTTCCCCACCGCTGACCTAGAATGAAGGGTTCTATGCAAGATTAGAATATATTATATTGTAAAAACCCCTTGGGGTTTAGAAAGCCTGCCCATGTAAACCGCCTTTGAATTAGAGCAGAAATCTGATGACCAAAGAAAAGGTGGTATATAAATACTGGTTGTTATATCGTAATACATGTATTGTAATTAATGTAAATGTTATGTTGTAATAAATTCTGGTTGTTTTTTTAACATCCTGCTGGTACAGGTGGGGTGCTGTTGTTCTTATGCTCTTGTTTTTAATTGTAATAGTGATCTCTTTTATTGATTTTTAGATGCTGTTTTTATTTTTTTTAACTGTTTTAAAAAGTGATTATTGTATTGTATTCTTTTTCATGTTGTAAGCCACCTTGGGGCCTTTCGGGGAGAAAGGTGGGGTAAAAATATTGTAAGTAAATAAATAAACATTAACAACTTTTAGACTGCAATCCTGTACTGTACAGTACTTGCTTGGGAGCAAGCAACATTGAACATACTTCTGAGTAAACATGCACAGGACTGCATTATTAGTCTGTTCAGCAAAAATAAGAGTCTTGTGCCACCTTTAAGACTAACCTATTTATTTCAGCATAAACTTTTGAATTTAATCAGATGTCATATGTGATTAAGTAGGTTGGTGAGTAAAAGGGCTTTCACTTTAGAAAGGGTGCTGGGGGAGAGTTCCTGTTAAGGTTCCTTTTAAAATGCCACTCGTTTTTATATTGAAGTACAGGTGGGCCCCCATATCCACTGATTCACTATCCATGGATCGTGGGGACACCCCCCCCCCCAGGCTTTTACTTTTTTCCCAGTAAGCTTCATTTCTTCCTTAAACAAACAGGAGAAGCAGCCTCTGGCTGCTTATTACAGGCAAGTAGAACAAGACTAAGTACTAGAGAGGCTCTGCAAGGTTAACAGAAACCTTGCAGAGCCTCTCTAGGACTTAGTCTCGTTCTACTTGACTGCAAAGGAGGCTGCTTCTCTGTTTGTTTTAAGGAAGAAATGAAGCTTGCTGAAAGAAAAATAAGAGCTGGGGGGGCAAGCATGCCTGCCTGCAGGGGAGGCAGGGTGGGGGGCCCTCAGGAAACCATGGAGGGGGTGTTCGCTCTTATCCACGGTTTCAAGTATCCACGGAGGAGCCTGAAACATATCCCCAGCGGATATGGGGGCCCACCTGTACAAACAGCGTTGGTTTTGCAACTACCTTATGATATACTGTAAATAACTGTGTGTGTGTGGAGGGGGCATTTGAAAACCCAATGATTTTAATCCCCACTATAATTGTGACCTTTTTTGTCAGATCATGTTCACGCAGAGTGGCACTAGTTTAAGCCATTTTACTTGGTTGTTTTGGAGATGCACCCTAGTCTAAAAGCTCCCAATTGCTTAAGTAGTAACAATGATACATAAATAGGAAGTCCAGCTGTGCCCAGTGGGATTTACTTTCATGTGTTTATATACGATTGCAAATGACTCGCATGTTTTCAAAACACGTTAGAAAAGGCTTTCTACACAGTGTTTTTTTTAATGTTGCGCGTGAGTAGGACAAACTGTCACACGCTCATACCACAGACACATTTGTTTGATGCCTTTACCGGCAGCCCAAATCTGTCCTGTTTTGCCCAGGTTTTTAGTACTAACTGGTGTTAAGTATTTTTGCCTCTTTTAATACTGTTAATTTGCATTGCTTACTTTGAATAATATAAACACACACACCAGAATTGGAGACGTTACTACGCCACCTTCGAGGCTAGCCCATTGAGCGGTGCGGAAGGCAGTTGCTAAGGTTCTTTTAAAATTAATAAAAGCGGTAGAACATCCAGCTCCGCAAAGCATCCTCGAATTTTCGCATCCCGGAGTGCGAGAGTATCACATTTCGTACCTACCCCTTTAAGTCTCGCGCGCCCACGAGCATTTCTTGCAAGTCTGACAGCCCTCTGCCCCGCCGCTGACGGATCTAGGAGGAGTTGCCCGAAGGGAGGGGCGAGCATTCTTCTCCCTCCCCTCTCTGGAACGTACAGCGTGGAGAACTGAATCTGTCTGGCCCTATGGGCGCATGCGTACGAGGCCTTTGGTTCGTTGCTGCCTGTCTGGAAGCGGGCCACCCAGCAGCGGGCGGGGCGACAACCCTTGTGGAACTGCTTGGGAGACCCCGGCGTTGGTGCTGCGCCGCGCGCGACGGCACCTCCTCCTCCTCCTCTTCGCCTCTCCCCTCCCTTCCTGAGCCGAGTGGAAGGGGCTGGGGTTGGTTGGTGCCAGCAGCGGCGTGAGCGCTCGAGCGGCCGCCATTTTACGCAGGCTCCTGCACATTCTCTGGACACGCTGAGGGAGCGGAGAAGGGGCAGCTCCGCAACAGCTGAGCCGCCAGCCGCGCCCCCCCTCACCATCCCCCTCCAGAGCCCTTTCGCTCACCATTCATCATCACCACCGCCACCCCCCGCCACTCACTCCACACAGGTTAGCAGCCGCCGGGGGACGGGAGGGGGGGCAAGAGTCGGGCAGGAAGAATAAAGGACCCGAGCACGGTCTGTGGGGCGGGAGCGGGCCCGCGGAGGGGGATGGGGTGGGCGAGAGGGGCGGGCGGCTCTCGCTACGACGGGGCTGGGATAAACAAAAGAGGCCGGCGGTCATCAGCGGCCCTGTCCCGTGGAGCTCTCCACATGCTGCTGTATGACAGGGCTAGGCCCCATAAGCATGGCATGGCAGGAGGGTAGATCAGATCACCAGCACTCCTCCCTCCCCACGCGCCCGCCTGCCAGCCAGTGCCTGTCCCTTTCCTCCCTCCGGAGCGCTGGGGGCTCCAGCTGCCTCATTGTCCTGGCGGCAGCGCCATTCATTGGCCACGAGGCGCCTCTGGGGTGGGGTGGGACGAGATGGAAAGGAAGGAGCGGAGCAGCGGCTGCCGCTCCTGACGCCGATGTGGCTGCAGGACTTCTGTATCGCGTGCCTCGAGTCACGTAATGGGCTGGAGCGAGCGAGAAGAGCGGGTCTGGGCTTCGCTTCGGCATCCACGTTGGAGTTGGGAGAGCGTGGCCAGAAGAAGGGAGGGGGGGCGAGGGTCTGCGTCTCTGAGACGCCTGTATTGTTCCGGGGTAGTGGGAACAGGGACCTGGTGGGGACATGCCGTGCGCTCACTTCGTTCCTCCCCCGCCGCATGGCGAAATCGGGCCCAGAGTGTTGAAATTCTCCGGGAGGGAAGGGGGGGGGGGAGAACAGGGAAAGACTGCTTTTCCGGAGGGGGTGGAGGGAAGTTGGTCGCTGGAGGAAGTTGTAAGACATTTGAACGCGCCGAGCACGTGTTTCTATCGGGCTTATGGCGGCTGCGGCGGCTGCCACCTGGGGTGGGTGCGGATTGGGGAGCGCTTTGTTCCTGTTGTGTGCTTGCTTTAGGCCCCGGAAGGGAGGCGGGAAGAAGCTGTGCCTTGAATGTAGACCAGGGATGGGGGCCTTGTGACAGATACGATTGATTGAATTGAGTGATTAGGATGAAAGCAACAGTGAATGGCGGAGGCTGTATTGCGCGGTGGTGGTGGTGCCCCCCCCCCCACTTATTACACTTCTAACTTTTCTAGGGCTTCTTAGGGTGGGGGGAGGGTGACGAGGACAAGGTGAGTCAGAAAGTTTGGCTGGATTGTGTAAAATCTTCGCACTTTTTCTAGGCTGCAGTTTTAGGGTATGCCTTTGCACTGTTAGTTATTTCTCTTGACGATTTGTGTGCTTTTGATTTCAATAGGAGTAAGGAAAAGGGGATACTTTGCAAGCATCTACTAGGCATCTGCATGTATAGACATGTGAATTGCTTTAGCATTAAGGTTTCTAGGTTAATTCTGATGCTTATTGCATTTGAACAGATATCTGGAAACATGGCTACTGAACATGTTAATGGGAATGGTACTGAAGAGCCCATGGACACTTCTGCTGCAGTTACCCATTCTGAGCATTTCCAGACATTGCTTGATGCTGGTTTACCACAGAAAGTTGCTGAAAAACTAGATGAAATTTACGTTGCAG
Organism: Plestiodon gilberti rubricaudatus; assembly: GCA_026170595.1. NCBI lineage: Eukaryota > Metazoa > Chordata > Lepidosauria > Squamata > Scincidae > Plestiodon > Plestiodon gilberti. The sequence continues at coordinate 96,538,025 of JANXHW010000001.1, forward strand.
GTAAGAAGTGAAACTTGCAAAATCACATTTTCAATATTTTCTATTGGACTTTCCTTGCTTTGGGCTAAAATAGCAACTTTTTGTGGTTTCCAAAAAAGTATGGGGACTGCAGTCTTTCTCTTTCTTTTTAGTAAGTGTTTGGATGGTCAAAGTTACTTTGTAATGTTTATGCCAGTGTAGGTAGGTCAGCCACTGGAACTAAGTGAAGGGGTGGTGGTGAGGGAAAGCAGTTTTAACTTAGGCATTGAAATAGTTTCATAGTGAATTAGAGTGGTGTGTATTTGGAGCTGTGCATAGTCAAGTGAGGCAGTAATTGTATGCATCTCTTGTGAATGACAACTCTGATTTAATGTTTGGACCCGTGGGTGCAAAGGCTACTGTGTGTTCAGTCATTTTTTTGAAGCTTAGTTCTTGAGAACAATAGAATTGTTGAGTGCTTTAGTCTAACTTGTTATAATCAACCTTTCAAGTAATCTTTTAGAATTGCCAAAACCTGTATAGTATTTATTAATGTAAGTAATATTTGAAGACTAATGTACATTTTTATTTAGTAAAGATAAACTTCTAACTTAAACTGATAACTTAAATGGATTACTATTGGCTTCTGACCTGCAATTAAATGGTTAACTGAAAACTGCTGAAATAAATATTTCTTTTTTCTAGGGCTAGTTGCTCACAGTGATTTAGATGAAAGAGCTATTGAAGCTTTAAAGGAATTTAATGAAGAAGGTGCATTGGCAGTACTTCAGCAATTTAAAGACAGCGATCTCTCTCATGTTCAGGTAACGTACTACAGCATTAGTAATTTTGCTCATTGGTGGTACCGAGTATATCGGCACATGTGCAAAATACAGTTTTAGATCTGATGTAAAATTCTGTCTTTCCACTGTGAATCTGTCCACATAATGAAACTGGTGATTTTTTTTAGAACAAAAGTGCCTTTTTATGTGGCGTCATGAAGACATATAGACAGAGAGAAAAGCAAGGGACCAAAGTGGCAGACTCGAGCAAAGGACCAGATGAAGCAAAAATAAAGGTTTGTTTCTTTTCTTCTGTTTCTGTGTCCCGGCACCATTCAGTATTGTGGTTCTGTGTTTCTACAACTTGCATATAAGAGCAGTAACTGTAGCAGCATTCTAGGCAAATAAACCCACGATAGATTAGCCCTGCAGTACTGCTTTCTAGTTGCTATTTTTTAAGACCTGCTATTATCATACATAAGGCAAATAGGATTGTTCTGAAAAGCTCTATCTTGTCTACTCCTCTGCACGAATTCTGTAGATATGGTTTACTCACAACCATATGAACAGGTTGTGTATTGCATCTAGTTGAGGGATGTGTTAGCAGGGTACTAGTGCCAACATATTTCTGGCACCTAAGATTGGCTTGTAACACTAATAATATACTGCAAATGGTGGTGGTATCTTTGAAGTCTTAGTGGTAGTGCCATGATTTTAGGATTGCATGATCTATCTTTTGCTTCTGGTGATTATAATTAGATATTAGTCCTGATATAGATGATTCATGAACTTTGTTATCACTGTTGGTACTATAACCTGAGACATGAATATACAATCATATCTCAGGTTATATTACCAACAGTGATAACAAAGTTATCAGTTGTAAGTATTTTGGGTCTAGCACAACCTGATACTCTAAAGACCCTGGTAGTTCAAAATGACAGGCAGCCCAATCCTGCGTAAGGATCTACTGGTCGGCCGAGGCCGCCTGCAGGATCCTGATCTCTACCACGGGCAGCCTGCAGTAGGCAGCCCGTGGCGGAAAGTCTACTTGGGGAAGGGGACGTTCGTCCCCTTCCCCGAGTGTAACAGCGACTGGGGCCGATAGGCCTCTTTGCATTTCCGCCAGCTATTTTGCTGGCAGAAGTCGGAGGAGGCCATGTAACCGCCCAGTGGGACCAGGATATGCCGGACAGCATGCCCCCGTTCCTGCCCGGGGCGGCTGGGTCTATGGCCGCCCTCCCAGCTCCGCTGTTACTCCCCCAGCTCCTCCCCCATCCCCAGTCTGCTGAATCCTACTGGGCTTGGGTCCAGTGGCGGGCCGAGTCTTCGGGCGGCGGAGCTGGGAAGGCCGGCCTTCCCGGCTCTAAAGTAGTCCGCAAAGTGCTTTATGGCACGTTTGCAACTATTACACCTTAGGCATTTGCCTTTCGGCATAGGAAAAGGCGGGATATACATTTTTTAAATAAATAAAAATAAATAAATTACGGGCAGCGGAACGCTAGGTTCGCCGCCTGTAACTTGAGTTAGATTGCGCAGTTAACTGTGACTGAAGCCAGCAGGGGTACTGGTGAAAGTGTGTGGGACTGAACAATATTAATGCAAGGTAATAGCATGAATACTTCATTTTATATTTTTATGAATACTACTTTTTTCTAACAGGAGAACTGTTAGTAGATGGAGAGGAGTAGCTTCTTCATTGTGGAAAAATGTACTGATGACTGGAATTCCTATACAGATTGTCTCCATTATCTTTTTACAAAATACCAACTTAAATCTGTTTAGTTGAATTGAAATGTGCGTGTACTTATGCAGGACTGTGGGATCGGATTAGGTGGTGATTGAAGTATGCATGCATATATGTGTGTACAAATTAAATTCCAAGGCTGTAATCCTTCTGAAACAGAACAGGTTTCATAGTGTCCTCCAGTAAGAACCCAGTGTTACCTCTTGTACGTTACTGGGGCACTTCTGTACTTAGTGTGCTGCTTTTGTGCGAGGTGCGCTATGTTTCAGCCAGCCAGTTCCTCTAAACAGAGGCATCTCTATGCTTCACCTTAAGATAGTTCAACAGTCTGCTTCTCCCCCAGGCTTGACAAGCAGAACTGTTCTTAGTAGAAGCAGGAACAGAACTGTCTGTGGGTAGGGGGTGCTATTGGATACCCTGAGGTGGGGTGCATCTGCTATCCAGATGGCAGATGAGCTTGTGAAGATGTAGCATACTTGACATAACAGCAGCACTTGACATAACAGCAGCACATCTCGTGAAGATGCACTGGTGAGGAGGTGTAACACTGGCTTTTTGAGAGACAGCTCCTCAGGGCTGCAGGATTACAACTATTTTAGGTTGCCTCACCAGGTGTGCTCTTGTATGTAAATATTCCAGTTTGCAAAAATAGCATCTTGTATAAATCTTGGAAATACTTGGGAAGCTGTATTCAAAAGCTGAATTAACACAATTTTTAACACTCTTGATTTTTAATTTGAAGGCACTTTTGGAGAGAACGGGTTACACGCTTGATGTGACGACTGGTCAGAGGAAGTATGGTGGTCCTCCCCCAGAGTCTGTCTATTCAGGACAACAGCCTTCTGTTGGCACTGAAGTAAGCAAAACAAGAATTGGGGGGGGGGGGAAGATACATTTTTGTGTGTAATGCTTTTTAAAATGTTTTTGTTATAGATATTTGTGGGTAAAATTCCACGGGACTTATTTGAGGATGAACTTGTTCCATTATTTGAGAAAGCTGGACCTATTTGGGATCTGCGCTTGATGATGGACCCTCTGACAGGCCTAAACAGAGGATATGCTTTTGTCACTTTTTGTAACAAAGAGGCAGCTCAGGAAGCTGTTAAATTGGTAAGTTTCCTTATGGTACACTTCTATCTAAAACCAACTATGGAAGCCCCTGACAGCAAATTTTCATCTGCGTACATCCTAGTGTGTAATTTAGAATTGCTTGGGCCTAGTGAGTTTCAGAAATTCTGTTCCAGTTGAGTGGTCCAGTTCGAGTACATCTTAAAAGCGGTTTTATTTTTCATTTTGTGGTGGTTTTGTGTGATATTCTTGCCTTCTCTGCACCATAACTAGATGAATACAGTGCAATACAGTCAGGGATGCCACTTCAGAACTGTGAATAATTTTCCAGCCCTATAGTTCAGAAGAGAAGTTGTTAAATAACTGATATAAGACTTATTCAAAACCTCTCCCATACCACCTGGTATACTAGTACTACCTAGTATCTGTCCTCTAGTGCTATTAATCAGTATTAGTTGAACCATGACCTCTGGAAGCCTCGGTTTTCCAATAGAAAAATGGGAATAAATGTGTACTTGGCAGGATTGGAAACAAGTTCCCTATTTCTTACAAAATTGTTGCTGGCCATGAATGTTTTCGCTCTTTATTGAAGTTCCAACTTGTTTAGTCTTGTAAAATCTTACAGTATAGAAATAGAAAACTACACTACATACAAGTAAACTGTTTCTAAGTGCTATGAATTTTATTATCTCACTACTAGTGAGATGAAAATATGGAATGATGCAATGATGGTTCTTCAGCAAATTAATCTGGGATTATAATTTCTTAATTATATTCTTTAGTTTAATAATTGAAGGCCATAAGATAATAGCCCAGAAAACTTTTTACTAGTCTGTAATTTTCACTCCAAAGGCACATGGCCTTCAAAAGAAAGTGAACCAACTTTCTTCTGTTTTAGAGAAACTCCCCTGTCTAGCTGCTTGGAGGTGTTTCTTGCTCACCACAGCTGGGCAGACAAAATTACAAGCATGGAAAGTACCAGCGTACTTTAAGTGAAACGTAGTCATGCGCATCCTGGTACCAAGTTTGAAAGTCACTGATTTTGATTAAGGTCCATGTAGTAATGTTAGAAGTATGAATTGAAGTAAGCCTCCACTGAATAAGGAAAGAGAACAACATATCATGGTTGTCTTGATCTTAAAGCACTTTTCGTTTCATTCTCACTTAAGGTAACGGATTATGAAGTAGAGAAAAAGCCCAGTCTAGGCTATTATCTGCTTGGTGTCTGACTTGTGATTCACATTATATGCTTGGTGTCTGACACATCCCCACATCACCCAGCTTTTAAAGAGCCAAGGTGGAGACAACTACGATAGTACTCTGTGCTTTTGTATGACATGGAATGAGCCCAGTAGTGCTATCATATATACTCTGCATTAGGGGTCTGAGTAAGGCTGTATTGGGGTAGTGGTTGTATCTGTGGTCAGTGCTAGCTTTTCTTATTTTGGAACACTTAACATTTGAAACACCAAGTATAGCTCCATGGGCAGTTTTAGGTTTATCTTTTCCCCCACCAAGTGAGAAGATGAGTTTTATTTCTGAAGTCTGTTGGAAGTGCTAAAAACCCCTTTTATTTTGCTTTTTAGTGAACTGTGTTCTAGATGGACAGGGTCTCACCTTTCTTTGTAGAGCAAGGGTGTTGTAGTAGTTTAGGAGTTGGACCTAGACTGGAAGATCAGATTCAAATTCCCACTCAGCCACAAAGCTTCCTGGGTGACCTTGGGTCAGTCACTATCTGTCAGCCTCACCTACCTCACAGGGTTGTTGGGAGGACAAAAGGAGAGAAGGAACCATGTGCACCACCCTATCCCAACTTTCCAGCGCCAATGCAACCGCAATGCAGCCCCCGAGGTAAAGGAACAAATGTTTCCTTACCTTGAGGAGGCCTCCATGACTGCTCTCCCAGTGCAGGGTGCAGCGCATGCGCCATTTGCACAGCTGCATTGGCACTGGGAAGTTGGATAGGATTGGGCCCTGAGCTCCTTGGAGGGTGGCATAAAAATGTGAAAAATAAATAAAATACTGTACTTCAAGTATTGCCTTGAAAGGTGGTGCTAACATCTTGCAGGGGAGTTTGTCCATGAATTTGTTCTGATCTTTTTCTAGTGTTGAGATGCAGGCATTCTCTTCTAAACATGCTCCTTATTAAATGTTTTGCTGAAATTTTGTCGATTGGCAATTTCCTTTTCTTCCATTCTCTGATTCTGTCTAATTTGTCCATGAATTCGTGTAAGCCTGATGCTATAGACTTTAGCTGTTCTGGCCATTAGAGCTAAATGTTACCTTGGATATTGGGAGGTGGGTAGTCATGCTCGGGCACTGCATGCTGTTGGTTTGCCCTTTTACATGAGCAGGTACATGTTCTCTTGGCTTCCAGAATAGTCTGTAGGATTATGAGGTGTGGTTGCCAGTGCTTGAGTTAAGATTGGGCCTCAGTAGGAAGAGTTATCCCCCTGTTAGTGTTGCTTAGGAACATATACTGTACTTGATTTTGTGGGTCTCTTCCTCAGACTAGTCACATTGACTCCGTTTCTTATAAGCCATATTGTTGGGAACTTGTTGCTGGATCTGATGAATGTGTCATTTTTGTAAGGACTTGTTTGGAAGTTCTGTGTTTCATTAGAGGCAACAGGTTTTCTAGTGTTTTACTGTGTAGGATGAATACTATGGCTAATAGTATGCTGAAGTGAAGGGAGGTGTTTGCTTCCAAAGAATTGAGTAAATGAGTTGTAATGTTTTGCTTTTCTCTAATATTTGCCCTGTATCTGGTGGTTCACTTTGTGTAGTAGGACAAATGTGGTCCACTTGTTTGATCATAGAGGAGAAATCGGCCAAAAGGCAATTCAAGGCATCTTTATACTGCCCAGTATCATATAGGAAAAGCAGCCACACTGCAGGACATAATGCCTGCAGCACCAGAACTCCAGGAGCCTTATGCTAGTGAACCAGCCCACATGTAGAACTCCCCCCTTTTTTAACAAACTGTTAATATGTATTGACACTTCTGCAATGCAGTTAGACATCTCAAGCCTAGCAAGTGAAGGGGGTGGAGGGAAGAGTAAGTACTTCTTGATAACTTACTTGTGTATCTTTTTTTCTTCTAGTATAACAATCATGAAATTCGTTCAGGAAAACATATTGGTGTATGCATCTCTGTTGCCAATAATAGGCTCTTTGTTGGCTCTATTCCTAAGAGTAAAACCAAGGAGCAGATAGTTGAAGAATTTAGCAAAGTAACAGGTAAGTTGCTTGGTATTTTTGGATGAGTGATGATAGAAGGAATGCATTTGCAAGTGATCAGTGATGAATTTTTTCACCATCTTTCGGCTGATGTTGAATGATGATGATGTTCTAAACTGAGATCATGAAGGATATTAAGGGGAAATTGAGAAGAGGTAAAAACAGTGCCTCCAGCTTTCATGCCAGAGTGTTGTACTTCGCTTGAGGATACCTGACTTGAGTGTCTCATGTCTGAACTTAGGGGCTTAAGTTTGCATTTGTTGCCTGACTAGTGAAACTGGCTGGCTGGAAGAGTTTATAGAAGGTGGACTTTTGCTAGATCTCACTGCTGGAGTGATGGGTGAAGGAACAACTGGTGGAATTTTTCCTTTAGTACAGTGAATAAAATACAGAAGGCATTTGAGGCAAGCCTCCTAGCTGCCTAGAATTCACTCTTCCAAAATTCCATGATCTTTCTGTTCCCTTCCTGCCAATATCAGTCAATTCTGTTCCTGGGCCATCTAAAACATTTCTCTAGTTCCTCTTTTTGATTTCCCTCCTTTCCTCAGGTTTGTGCATCCACTTTCCATTGTTTCTAAAATCCATGCTTTTTTTTTTTTTTTGGATAAAGGCCTAGTTAAAAAATAACACTAAATTGTGGTTCAACTAGGTGGAAACAAGCCAAATGGAATTGTAGGCTTGCTCATTCCCCCCCCCCCTTCCCCAAACTTGTGCATGAAAGGAGAAGAGTGATTGTTTTCATTGTTGCATTAGAAGAAACCCAGAATATCATACCTGTGTCTTATATTCTGGTTTATTCCATCTATAAGTTAGTTCAGACCACAGCTCATGTGTATCAGAGCTATAGTTTGTTCTAAAGTGCAAATTTTCATTCTTTTGTAATGCATGAAGGGGGGGGGAGCATGTGAGCCTGTGGCTCCCTTAGACTCCTTCCCATGGCAGTAGGCCATGGTTTGTTGCAACCTTGTCATCAAGCCCCCTCAAATCTTGATTACCTGCTGAAGGATGCTTATCCTTGGTGATGGCAGTGGTAGCATGACTTCTTTCTTTAAAAATGTTTTTTTAACCATACGTCTATGGGTGGTGGTGGCTTTATTGGCTCTTGAAACACCTATTATTTCGGGAAGGTTTGTTTAAAAAAAAAACATTTTTCACTGTGCCTTTGCAGGCTGCTTCAGTGGCAGCTTCAGAAGCACTTAAAGTGCTGATAGTGGTGTTGGTGACTTTTTTGCTATTTTCCTTTTAAAGTACTCCAGGAAAAGATTCTGTAGCATACCATGGGTGCATTTCCTGGTGCACTCTAAACAAAATAGATGGCCACCAGCAGAAGCCAACTGTCATACACTATCATTGCATTCAGTGCTGTTGAAGCTGCTGCTGCTGCTCACAGAGCCATAGCAAAAAAGTCACAAGCCTTGCTGTAGCCACTTATCCACCCATAAGTTTGAAGATGACTGAGTGAATGGTTAAAGACAAGGCTGACTTATTGTTGTGCCTGAATCAGGCTAAGAAGTAGAGAGAGGCAATAAGACACAGCCTATTCAGCTTGACGTCTTTCAGCCACTCTCGCAACCAGCCTCCTTGCATCTCTTCTACCAGCCTTCCTGCCAATAACAATAATATCCAACATTTTTTTGACCTTGCATCTTATGACTTTTTACTACAACATCATCCCTTTTTTTCACTGACTTTTCCTGTATTCTTTACTCCTTTTTTTCTTTACACATTTATCTTTTCCACCTGTTGCTCTCTGATTCATGCTTTTCCATTCATTACCTGTGCTGCTCCTTACCTTCAGTCACTGTGCTTCCTGCCCATTATCCCTTCTCATTCTTTTGCTATTCAACAGTATCCCTACCTAATCCAATTAGGGGCCAATGTATTGGGGTTTCCCAGTCAAACTGATTTTTCACTTCTATTATAAAAACTGGATTGGTGTAAATATTCTGTTAAATTTTGTTTCCCACAGCATTTAGAATACTAATGTTCCATGACCACTTGAACTCGCTAATCCTTCTGTTTCAACTATCATCATCATATAGGTACACTTTACAGGTCAAATTGGAAGCAGTTGCTGTCTTGTCAAATTGGGATTACTTCTGTTTATAAGTAACATAGATTGGGGATATGTTTTTCAGCATTTTGGTTAGTGGCCATTTTGGTTACCAATGAGGAAAACATAAAGGAGATATTTAAGAAATATTGTCTTACTGTTCTGGAATAGAGGGGAAATTCTAGCAAACCTGATGCAGTAAAAGACATACTATCCAGCATGCATGAGGAACAGGAGACACTGGTTGCTCAAACGGGCCAATTAACAAAGCTTTCACCACCCCCAGGGCTCCCTCTGTGGTGCTTCTCCACCCTCTTCCCTTCTTTCATGAAAGCCTCTAGGAATGGAGACATTCCGCTTCCTTCCTTACGAGGCTCTCATGTGACAGGAAGTGAAACATCTCCATTCCTAGAAGCTTTCATGAAGGGAGGAGAGTGGAGAGCACTCCAGGAGGAGCCTTGTCATGTAAGTGAGGGAGGGGACTGAGGGGTGCATGGTTGACTTTGTTAATCAGTCCGTTAGCAAGGTTTGCTGGTTAACTGGCATCTCTAGCTGCCTAAAGGCTGATTCACACTAGCCCTTTCCGTGCGCGTTTTGGCTTAACGTTTGGTCTTTTCGTGCGTTTTTCATGCTTGCGTCAGACGCAGCATGAGCTTACGACGCAGCCAGGAGAGATGGTTTCGATTTATCTTTTTGCTGCGCTCACGTTTAAGCTAGCGTTTATGCTCCCGGTGCTAGGCAGCTCACCAATCAGAGAAGCGCATTTCTCTTCACCCAATCACAGCTGCGCTTTCTTCAAGAAGGCGGGCAAACGTTCAGAGAACTGCTAGACGCACGTACAGACGCTAGAGTAGAGCAAACGTGCACGGAAGGGCTAGTGTGAATCAGCCTTAAGGCAGTGGGTGAAGATTCTAGCTAACCAGGCTTGCTACTTAACCAATTACCAGATAAGGCAACTTTCGCTGTATTTCACGATGATACATGTGCTCTAAGTAGAAATTTCAGTGTAAATAACTAAAACCCATGTTGGAGCCTCCTTTTTTGTTTAAACTTTATTATTCCTAAAATTAATGGCATGTATGATAGGTTAACTAAACGTATGTGACTGACTTCAATTTCAGAGGGTCTCACAGATGTAATATTGTATCACCAACCTGATGACAAGAAAAAGAATAGAGGTTTTTGTTTCCTTGAATATGAAGATCACAAAACTGCAGCTCAAGCCAGGCGTAGGTTAATGAGCGGAAAAGTGAAAGTCTGGGGAAATGTTGTTACAGTTGAGTGGGCTGATCCTATAGAAGATCCAGATCCCGAAGTCATGGCAAAGGTAAAAGATAAATGGAGAGAAATAGACGTAGCTTTGAAGATCTATCATAAGGAACTGAAAGCACAATGATTTTGCTCTATAAAAGTGTTTTACAGTTTTTCAAATATCAAGTACTGAAGAAGGAATGAATGATGCTTGGTAATATTCTTGCTATTAATTGAATGTGCTGTACTGTGATGGCAAGAAAGTTTACAAAAGTTTTAGTTTATAAAATTTTACTGTTTTCTGAGGATGCCTCTAATGGGGCGAAATGTCAAGAACTGGAATATGTAATGTATTAACTGTTGAATACTTACCGTATTTATCGGCGTATAAAACGCACCGGCGTATAAGATGCACCTTCCTTTTGGCCCTGGGTTTCAAGAAAAAAAGATTTAAAGCATTTTTGGGCCACTTGGCCACTTACTGCTTGGCTGCTTAATTAGCTAATTTACATAAATTGCACAAAAATACCAGGATCTCTTTTAAAACACACAGCAATAAGACGCACATGATAGAGTGCACATGAACAAAATGCACCAGAATTTAAATCCCAAGTACAAAAAAAACCCAGACTCAAATCTTTTTTCCCCAACCCACCCAATGCAGTTTCCAAAGTAAAAAAACATTTACCCCAAGTACAAAAACCCCCAGACTCAACTTTTTTACCCCACCCCACCCCACCCCTGCAGTTTCCACAGTAAAAAACATAAAAGTACAAAAAAAACCCAGACTCAACTCTTAAACAACATAAATCCCAAATACAAAAACCCCAGACTCAACTCTTTCCCCCACCCCACCTATGCAGTTTTCAGAGCCTCCCAACTAGGCCCAGTTCAGAAGCTTACCAAAGCTGCATTCATTCTGCATCCAAGACTAGACCCTCTGCAGCTCAGCTGAACTGAACTGAGCACAGCGCCCTCTGCTGGCTGCTGAGAAGCTCAACTCATGCAAGTGCATAAATTAAACCCCACAAACAGCTGTAGATCGGATAGATTAGTTAGGGAAGAAAGCACAAGGGAGCTCTCAGGCTCGGGAAAAACGCTGTAAGCCCGAAAATGCTTTAAAACGGGTAAGGGGGGAAAAGGGATTTTTTAGTATTGGCGTATAAAACGCACCCTACTATTTTGGGTCACAAATGTAGACAAAAAAGTGCGTCTTATACACCAATAAATACGGCATTAAACAGATTTTCCCAGCACAATGGAAGTTTTAAACTCAGTCATTTACAAAAGTTGTTTTCTTGAATCTTTAACTGAATTATGTGGATGTGGTATTAGCATCTTACGATTAGTTGTGTTGGCAAAGTTTTCAAGGTAACAGGCTCATAACAGGATTTTTAACTTCAAGTTGTACCCTGAAATGTTTTGCTCTGTAATGGGACCCATCTTGCGCTAATGTTCTCCTTGCCACTGTGCATTTGGAGTTTATCAAGTTAGGTTGGTTGGTGAGATCAGTTGCTGCAGTTGGTGTATGTTCAGAACTGGGGTCTTTAAACTCCTTACTCGGTTTCAGTGAGTGAGTAACTTCTCCTGTTTAGTCCTAGTCTTGATATTCCCATGGGCAAGGGAATTACCTTGAAATTACCAAATCTTAGTCCTGTGATTCCTGCTTCTATTGGGAACCTGTACTAACATTTACAGGCATCAAGCTCCTCGTTCCACATGATTGAGGGGGGTAGTACAGAATGTAAACAACTGGAACAGGTACCTTTTCTCAGGTAACTAGTTTATAGCTTTGGAGGAAAAGCTATCTTTTGTCCCCCAGTAATTTTCAGAGGAAGCTTAAAATTAGTGGACCAAATTATGGTTTAGACAGGGAGGTTTACATGTATCCTTAGTTACCCAAGCTGTAAAGTAAGTAAAATTTCAAATTTTGAGAGCCAGAGTTTGGAACCAAATGTGTAAACTAAATCATAGTAGCACAGATTCTTGGCAAACATGTTTTTTGCAACAAATAACGCACAACAACGCTCAATTTTTGATTTTTTGTTTTTAGGTGAAAGTATTATTTGTACGGAACCTTGCAAATTCAGTCACAGAGGAAATACTAGAAAAGGCTTTTAGTCAGTTTGGAAAACTGGAGCGAGTGAAGAAGCTAAAAGATTATGCTTTTATCCATTTTGATGAACGGGATGGTGCTGTAAAGGTAGGTTGGGGTGATAATGCTGGTGCTACCTGGTGACCAAATTCTTGGAGTCCTTTATGGGCTTATGTGTTACAAAGCTTACTTTAGTTTTGTATTCCGAAGTGATAGGAATTTGTTTGCTGTTCATGTTCTGAGAAGCTAAGACAGGTTAACTGCTTGTCGTCCATGCCCTCTTGATAGAGCAGTTATTGTATTTTCTGTTCTTATACTACTACATTATTTCAAACATTAGGCAAGAATACCTCTCAGTTCACTGACCCTGGCCTTCATAAAGTCACTTGGACCCCACAGTACTCGTGAATGATCCACAGGCGTTGTCAATCTTAAGAGACTTGTTCCCTTAAAATACATTTGAACGGTATTCCTCAAGCAGAGAAGAGGAGTGAGCAAGAAAAGCAAGTGTTACTAGGACAGTAAATTCAGATGGTACAAGCAAGTGGGTTGTGCCACATGGTAAAGTAGGAGTTATAAACTTTCTACAATTGTCAACCATGCAATTGGTTTATACTTGGTGGAAAAACAATCCCCAAAGCAGTCCCAGAAGAAAATACATTGTCTAGCACAAGTTCTTGTGGCCCAATATGCCTTTTCCAGTTGCAACGATCTTAGATTAATAAGGCATTTTTACCCAAGGGTGCATATACACAATAGGAGTTAAATGTGTACACCTGTGCGCTGGGAGAAAATGGGTTTTAAGTTCCTATTACTACTAGAAAATGCTGAATTAGTGCTCTCTTATGCTACTTGCTTTTTACATAATTGCGTGATCAGGTTTGTGTGGGGTTTTAGGGGAAGATTTCCTTCAAGCAATATATGAATTTGGCCAGTATTCCCTTTGTGCCTTCACTTTTATCGAACCCAGAGACTGGTGAACAGGTTTCTTCTCTCACCTGGAGGTGGGGGGAGTTGTTCCATGGTTTTTCCTTTGGGGGAAATCGGATCATTAACTGAGCAAGTTTGAGGGTCAATAAATGCCCACTTGAGCACACACATGCATCCAATCCCTACTTCTTAACAACACTTCTACAACTCTTCTCCCTTTCTTTTACTTACTAGTTTGGAGCAGTAATGGTAGGCTTACCAGATCTCCAACAGAGTGCTAGACCTTTAGGGGAAGGAATGTGGGCAGGTGTAGCTTGTTAAACCTTAAAGCACAATCCTAGGCATGTCTACTCAGAAGCAAGCCCCACTGAACACAATGGGGATTGCTTCTGAGTAGACATGCCTAGGATTGTGCTCTAAGGTTTAACAAGCTACACCTGCCCACATTCCTTCTCCTAAAGGTCTAGCACTCTGTCCCGGTTGGAGATCTGGTAAGCCTAAGCAATGGCAACAGAGAGGGGAAAACATCCCCCCCTTACCCTAGTGCACTGCAAGCGACTATATGAGAAAAGCCTGTAGTGGTGATTCAGGGTGTGGGAGATTTTTTCCTTTGTCCCCCAACCTGTCCCAGTGTCCCAGTACACTGCTCCTTGTTACGTTGGGACTGAAAGGAAATTTGCAATGTCCTTTGAAACTTTTATTCTTTTGATTGCATTGCAAATTTCCCTTTAGTCCCAACATAACAAGGAGCAGTGTACTGGGACAATGTGGGAGGGATATACTGTACCACCCCCTTGCTTCCATGTCACCACTGTAGGTTTTCTGGTGCACTTCTGGGACCCTGGGAAATCGGGGAGGGGGAGAAAGAACTCTCTACTCTGTTGCTGCAATCCTCCTTGCTTGCTGCCTTGGATCTGTAGATAAAAGGGATACTGGGGAGATCCCCAGCAAATTTGGATGGGGAGTAATTTCAGAGGGTCGAAGAGCTCTCTGCTCCTTTAAAGTGACTTAGAACCTCTGTAATTCTTTCTCAAACCTGAATTTAGTAAAAATTGCTGATATCTCTATATGTGTGAAGAATTTGACCTTGTAACCCAAATATTGTTGCATAGTTGCTACAGATGACTGCTACAGGTGACCCTTTTCATTTGTGGATTGGCCATCCGCAGATTTGACTCAATGCGGATGGCCGCCACAGACAAGGGCCCTGCCGAACCTTTTTTTTAGAAAAGGATCCCTTAAAAAATTTATAGTTTAAAAACATATTTTCTTACCTTTTTAGAGCAGCAGGCAGTCTCGGGTGATTAGAATGGCTATTTCTGGGTCTCACTAAGGTCATGACCCCCTCCCTTGGCCACATCAGAATGCAATGCAGAAGCATTTAATCACTTCCGTGTTGCATTCTTCAGTGCGCCAGGACCAAGGGAGACGCGATCTGAAAATAGCCATTCTAATAACCTGGGACTGCCTGTCTGCTGCTCTACAATGGTAAGAAAAGTGGTTTTTAAATTGTGAGTTCGTAAAGGGATGCTTTTTTAAAAAGCGGATTTGGCTATCTGCAATTCTTGCCATCTGTGGAAGGTTCAGGAACCGAACCCTCACGGATCAGAAGATCCAACTGTACTTTTATTTCAAGAGTTTGCTTTCCAATATCTTGTATGGACTTGGCTTCTGGCCCTTATGGTTGCCGAAATTATTTTGAAAATTACACATTGAAATATCAAGGGACCTCAGACAGGGCTTCTAGTAAACAGGAGATGGGGTTTATATTCAGTATACCTACTATCATCTCCCCAGCTCTTATTGCTCATGTATCTCACATTCATCCTTTTATTTTGCATATTGTCCGAACAAAAATGTTTCTGTGAGAATTCTTAACAAGTGTGTCTTCAAAACTCTCTTCTGTAGGCAATGGAAGGCATGAATGGCAAAGATTTAGAAGGAGAAAATATTGAAATAGTTTTTGCAAAGCCACCAGATCAAAAAAGGAAAGAACGGAAAGCGCAGAGACAAGCTGCTAAAAATCAAATGTAAGTCCTGAAGTCATGATTTGAATACATTTGTCGAAGTGACATTTGCCCATAACACTTCAAACCTATAATATGTAAGTTCTTATCATATATGGAGGACATTCTAATGCTTACATAACAGGGTCTGTTGAAGTAAGTTGTACAAAAGTGTGTATTGTGCCATAAAGCAGGGCTTCGGTGATGATTCTATTTAATGCTGAAGATATCTGCTTCTCTTACACATGCTTTTCCAAAAGTAAAAGTGCCGCTTATGCTTTTGATCTATTTTTACAAGAGTAGAGATAGCATAGTAATTCTCTAATGGAATAACATTTCCAGGTGGTTGGTAGGTTCTGTTTTTATGTCACCTATACTGTATATGCATATTTTCTTTTTAATAAAACATCTTTAAAGGATCAGGCAAATGCTGCTTTTTTCCTGCAGTAATAGAAGACAGGTGGAAAAATACCACGAATATCTAGCTAATTCTACTAAAAACAGTAGAGGTATGCAGCTGACGAGAAAGGGCCTTCGGATATGCCAACTCTGGAAATATGTATTGTCTTGTTTGCTTTTCTTTCATTTGTTGCCGTTATGAAGTTTCAACGTTTTTTTTTAATTCTTCTTGTCCTGACCTATGGATTGTTGTTCAGCATTTGAGCAAATTCTACATGGTTTGACTTGACACAAGAACAGCTATTGCTAGAGAACATACCATCAATTATTTTAGAAAAATTAGGCTGCAATTTTATGTGCATTTAATTGGGAGTAAGCCCCATTTAAATGCACTTTGTACTCTTGAGTAAAACACATGGTCAGGGTCTCAGTCTTTTTCACAACGTGCAGTTGTTGGCTGCTGTTGGGCTTGGGTTTCCTTCCTCTTGATTTGTTCGTTAATACTTTCTTGATTAAAAAAACACATGATAATTCCTAATATGCAAGAATAGGGCTGTAACCCAAGGGTTAGTTTATCCCAGTTGCTTCTGTACAAAAATCAATTCTATTATGGTACTTTGCATTTCTGAGGAAATGACAAGCAAGGTTAGCATTGATTGACAGACTGATCAGTCAATGTTCATGTAAATTAATGCTTTAAACACTAGAACTGCAGTGGCTTGTGCTGATTTCAAAAGGCTAATAACAGTTGATTACAATAGATAGAATGTATTCATTATTAGATAACAGTAAAATATGACTACAGATCAAGAGAGTGAACAATTCTTTATCTTGTAATCCCATGGATAGCTCAGATACTGTATATACTTGTGTATAAATTGATCTCATGGATAAGTTGAGCACGTTTTAAGCCAAAAATAATGGAATTAACAATGACCCATAGATGTCGAGGGTACAACTTAGGGATGTATGAAATTCTTTGAAATATGACTTACCAGAACTGAGGCAGCAACAGAAATTCTCCAAATAGGAAGAAAGGTGAAGGAGCTTATGGAAGTTGTAGATTTTGTGAGGAGTACAATATTTCCATAGCAACAGCCCTCACAAAGATTACAACTTCCATAAGCTCCTTTTAACTTTCTTCCTGTTTGGATAATAGCTCCGTTTCTGTGCTGCTTCAGATCAAGGTACAATAGCTCTTTTTTTCCCCCCCACCCCATGCGTCCTGCTTCTTAGCCTGGTCCTCATCCAGTCCCGTTCCCCCGCCTCACCAAGCAGCTGTTGTTATAAGCCCTGTGTATAAGTCAGTCAATTTTAAGGCATACGGTTTTTTTATTTATACACGAGTATATACAGTAGTTACAGTTCTTGTTATAAAATGAAATTGAAGACATGCATAGCAACCTTGAAAGTAAATCCAATTTTTACGTGCTTAAGAGTATGTTGTTCCTGCCCCTGAATTGGGGTGTGTGTGTGAAGCCAACCTTGACTTTTTTGAATGTTTTGCCATTGTCAAATAGGCAGTCGGATGTCAGTGCTTGACTGGCTAATTGGCAAAGAAATATCTATCTCATTCTGACTTACCTATTTTATAAAATTACATGATCCCATATTGCATGTTTCAGTTCTATCGAGAATTTGTTACTTTAGTATTTGTGGTAAGTGTGCACAGTAGGACTTCGGGGTATCCACGGGGTCTTGTTTCAGACCCACCTGCAGATACCGAGAATCTGCAGATTCTGGGGTCCGTGCTAGGAGGGTTGTTAAAAGAAGCGGGAAAGCCCCCCAATATCCGTTTTTACCTTTTGTGTAGGCAAACTGTGTGGATTGTGAAGGCTCTTCTCCCAGGTTCGCCCCAGAATGCATCCTGAGGCAAGGTTGGGAGGAGAGAGGAGCCTTCACAAGACCTGGGAGTGGGTTGTTCAGCTTGAAAAGGCTTGGAAACCACACAGTTTGCCCACGCAAAGGTGAAAATGGGGATTGAGGGACTTTTTTTTTCCTTTTAAAAACCTTCCTAACGTGGAACCCGTGGATCCAGGATATGCGGTGAGACAACTCCATGGATCACAGATAGAGGACCCCCTGTATTACTTTTCTAGAGCAGGCTTCAGACCTTTTCTTCAGACCTCCTTTGCCAGCACAGTTCATATGATGTAATTTTGTGACTGGCTGAGGCTAAAGTGACCCATGCCCAGGCACCAGGCTAATTCTTGGGCAACCATGGTATTGTACTGCTATTGTTCTGTGTTCTTTATGATTGAATTTAATTGCACTATTACTGTATATACTCGTGTATAAGTAAAAATGCCTTAAAATTGACCCTGAAACCTGGGTTTACTTATACATGGGGCTTCTAAGAACAGCTGCTTGCAGAGACGGGGGCAATGGGGACCGGGCTGATAAGCAGGACGCACGGGGGTGGGTAAAAAAAACAGCTATTGTACCTTGTTCTGAAGCAGCACAGAAATGGAGCTCTTCCCCAAACAGGAAGAAAGGTGAAGGAGCTTATGGGAGTTATAGACTTTGTGAAGAGTACAGTACTTCTGTAGCAGCAGCCCTCATAAAGACTACAACTCCCATAAGCTCTTTCACCTTTCTTCCTGTTTGGAGAAGAGCTCCATTTCTGTGCTGCTTCAGAACAAGGTAAAATGACTCCTTTTTTTATCCACCTCAAACTTTTGAACAAGCTGCCTGAGAACAATTACTGATGTCATTTTCAAACAATTTCATACACCCTTAAGTTTTACCCTCTACTTATCCATGGCTTAGATGAAATTCCATGATTTCTGGCTTAAAATGTGCCTTCGACTTATCCCTGAGATGGACTTATACTCAAGTACATACAGTGATTTAAGATTTTGACTGTATATGTTCTGACTATCTTCAAAGCTTCCTTTTGGAATCTTGCTGGGTGGGTCTCACTAACCTAGCCTTAGGTTGTCTTTGCTGTAGTAGTGGAACCCTCATAATGGAACCGTCATCCAGATGTTATCTTTGGTCCTCTCTTCACCAGTGTTCCTCTTTTTTTTTTTTGACTGTGCGGAGCCCTACAGAGGCTACATGGGTGTGGCTGTTGGCTTCCAGAGCACTCAACAATGACATCATCATTGAGCTCTGGAGTGCCAAGAAGGAAAGCACAGCCACAGTTCTGGGTGGTGTGCGGGGCTTTGATTCCATCTGTGCAGCCGTGCAGCTTACAGAGAAGGCTGCTCTTCACCTTTTATAGAGTTCGTAAAGACTTTTGTATTCTGCAGCACTTTTAAAGTATCCATTATTGATAATGTTCTTATTGTATTTAGCCTTTCTCACCTCAGTTCTTCCCTTTAAAATCCAATTATGTTGATTGTGCACATTAATCTATTTACACATGAATTGTAATCACTTTTTTAAAATAAACATTCAAAAAGCTGTAGGGAAAAAAGTAGATCCCCATGGAAGTTGCATACGTAGTCATTGCTGTAACTTGTCTCCCTGTTGTTGTAACTTAGCAGAAATTGAGCCACTGTTTTTGTATATGTGTGTATATTGCAGTTGCCCTCGGATTCCTCCTTATAGAATTTTGTATTGATACGTGGGGAATGCAGTTTAAAATTTGGGTTGGATCTCTAATTTGGTGGCTAAGTTAGAGTTTTCAGAAACAGCTTTTGGAAGAAAAAAATTGAGGATGGCAATTTTAAATTTTTTTACCTGTTTTATTTTGACCTACACTTCCTCAAAGTTTGTAGCTTTTAGGATTAAATGTACTAGTCTCTGGCAAACATCAGAATGTGTACCAATGCAAAGCAGAGAGAGAATGTAACTAAAAGTAAAGAAACTGAACACAGAGGTAGGCTTTAGGCTCTTTGTGGAAATCGTAAGAGTCCTTACAGTTTACCATTGAACTGGCCCAGTTCATGTAGAAGCTTGATTTTTACATGTTTGTAAGCCTTGAGCTCAGGCACTGCATCCTCCTTTTCACACAGAAGTTTGAAGTTTTATATGTTCGGTCATGGTTAAGATCAAATCAGAATTGACTGAGGCATTGAAGCAGTGGCGTAGCTAGGTCTTCAGATGCCCGGGGGGGGGGGGGGGGTGACTCGTATTGCCCCCCAAGCCTCAGAACTACTAATTGGTGGCGACCTGATGACGTCACCGCCAATTACTTCCAGGTTGCGCGCAGACCCCTTTTATCCCCCTTCGCTGCGAAAAAAAAGGAAAAGGGGGTTGACTGCTCCGAGCGCCACACAACCCTGGGGGCGGCGAAAAGGTAAGTCTCCCCCCAGCTCTAGCTATCCCCCCTACTTTACACCCGGGCACCAATCAGCTTGTTCGGTGCTAGATTGGTGTTTTGATGTATAGTGCTGATCAGCTGTTCAGTGAATAAAGTAGGGGGGCAGCTGGGGTGAGCCACTGCTGACCAGGTCATTCAAGGCTTATAAAAAGCTTAAACGTTGCCTGCTACCACAGCCTTTTGGTCCCCCCCCCCCCCCCCGGGCTGGGCTGCCTGCCACCCTGGTGCGGTCCACTCCCCTCCTAACTATGCCACTGCATTGAAGCTTGGCGAACCCTGGCTTGTTCTAACCAAAGGGTTGAATTCTAAGGAGTACATATGGAAATGAGGTAGCATTTCATGCTTTTCTGAATGTACTTATGCAACTGCATGCAGAAGATATTGTGATAGAATTTCATGCCTGCCAGTGACATCTTGTGCAGTGTGTTGTGCACATGCAAAACCTAGTCAGGGTTCCATTCAGATTTCTGGTTGTGACAACCTTGATCTAAACACTTCACTATGTTCAAGCTCCCTTATGCAAGCAGAAGGATAAT